>CM021101.1:328906284-329140350 GCA_007115665.2 Sequoiadendron giganteum | reverse complement strand
AAACTCCCTCTTGATCCTTGCCTCAATGCAGAAATTAACGGAAACCTCCAGAAGTGTGTTTTCCTCCATTATCAGATCTCAGAATCTTGATCCTTTTCTCGGACATGTTTTCAACTTGAGCCTTGAATTCCTTGAATCTATCAAGTACTTCTTCAAACTCCTTAGACCAGTGCACAACCTCTACAAATGCCATCATGCTCTAGACTTAGCTTCGGTAGACCAGTAACGATCTTCTCCATAGATGGAAGAGCTTTCAAGTGTAGGTGAGCAAGTCTCCTATGCCATAGCTCACTCGAACTGGTAGAGTCATGAAATAATGCTTGAATTGGACGAACAGAGAGTCTGTATAGGCTCTCTTGACGAACACCAATCGCACGAGCTATTTTGATGTTGGAGTTCTTAGGCCAAGCAAGAACTTTCCCATCAAAGAAGGCAACCTGATATATTTTGTCCTCCAATGCTGAAATGGAGACAATATTTCTTTTGATTCCTGGTACAAATAAAACATCACTCAAATGAAGAGGGATGCCAGAATCTAGATGTAGAGAGGTGGTCCCAACTCCTTTTACGGAGTAACAAGCATCATCTCCGCCTATCACTTGTAAGTTGGTTTCTCCTTCTACCAAGTCTGAAAGATGCTCTCAATATCCTGTAATATGTCGTGAAGCACCACTATCAATCAACCAAGTATCATTGTCAGTTGGAACACTGCTTGAAAGAACGAGGATGAATAGAAAACCCCTTACTTGAGTTGTCTCTAGATTCCTTTTGAGGTGACACTTCATCAACATCTACAGTAGAAGCATGTTGCTTTGGTCTTGTTAAGCAATCTCGAGCATAGTGACCATACTTGTCACATCTGAAACATTGAATGTGAGAGAGATCCTTCTTCTTATTTGGTTCAAGAGCAGAATCTGATTTTCTGTCTCTGTTCCTCTTGAAATTGCCTTTTCTCCTTTCTCTTCCTCTCTTTCTAGAAGTTTGAGCAACAAGTACATGATTTTCTTCATTATGAGAGCTTCGCCCATTTCCTCTTGCTACCAATCTAGATTCTTCTTGAATGCAATCAGCTCGAAGACGATCAAACTTGGGCACTTTAGATCTTCCACTAATGCTTTGGATAAATGGCTCCCAAGATTGAGGAAGACCATTCAGTGCTAACATAACTAGGTCTCTATCTTCAACTTTATCTCCAATGGCACATAGCTGATCTCTCAACTCAATAATCTTCATGAAGAAGGAGATGACTGAATCTCCCTTAGCCATTTTTATATGATGGAGCTGTTGTCTCAAGGCAAGAGCTCTACCGGTGTTGTTGATCTCATACAAGCCTTGTAGAGCCTCGAACATATCTTTGGCTGTCGTCATCTTGGAGATAATCGGCACAAAATGAACCTTCACAGAATCTATCAAGATCTTCCTAGCCTTCGTGCCATTCTTCTTCCATTGAACTTTCTCAACATCATCAGATGGCTCGAGCACATCATCTTTCACGACGTCTAGAAGATCATTTTCTTCAAGTGCAATAAGAACTCTGAATTTCCATGAGGTGAAGTTCGATGCACCATCAAGTCTATCTTCAACCTTGACTCCGTTCACCATTATCGAAGCTTGGATAGACCCTTAGATAAGAAGATGAGAAGAAGATTTTGCTGCTTAAACAAATGTGATCTTGATCTTGCTTAAACCCACTCTGATACCATGTTGTTTTTATGATCAGAAATGAATTAAACAGAAATACAATAATAATGAACAATAGACATAGCAAATACCCTGGGAAAACCCTCCTTCAAGGAGAAAAACCCAAACACAAATATATCACTTATATATTGAAAGAAGAAGCAGAAATCTGCTTTCCAACTTAGCCAATCACAAGGCCGATTTGATACAAACAATATCACACCTCTCTAGATGCGAATTTACTAGCAATAGTTATTTCTCCTTAGCATCAATCTCCTTGAAGCAAAATGACAGCCTGCTGAAGATGTGCGAACTTGTCTCTAATAAAATTGAATGAATAAATGAAGTGGATTGCTATGTATATATACACAACAAGGCGTCTTTCCAAGAAGAGTCAGCCTCTTTCACATAGAGACGACTTTACAAAAGGTAGGCGACTTTTAGTTAAGTCGGCCTTAATAAAATATAGATTATTATTTTGAAATGAAGCACCTCTTCATTTGAATCGATCTCAAATAAATAAGTAGCCATGCTTTATTTATTTGTTAGTATTTATTATTTTATATTTGAAATACGTGGAGAAAGAAATTTCCAGCCTTTATTACATCAACAGAAACAATATGTTACTTAATTTTGTAGTCAAGATTATAGGTTGTCCCAAATAAAGAGAGAACAATAGGATGTAGAACATATTAATAATGCAAGCAAGAAACTATGGAATTCAACCCATCCTATATCAGCCATTATTCACAATAAATCAGTAAGAGTTGAAGACCCCACAAGAATTGAATGGCCAGAGAAAAGAGAACTTTCAATTACCAAATTTGTGCTTAATATGTGTGAGGCATTACGTGGTAGACATCTCAAAATTAAAATAAGAAAGATCTCTTCCCATTTTCAGAAAATGAGGTTTCTTTTCAGAAAATAAGTATAGAAAGTAGAGATGATAAAGATTAAGATCAGATAAACTGGCAAGCAGATTTTCGAAGGTCATTTGTTTTTCTATTCAAATTTACAGAGGATTCAAATTATAACATTCACCCATATCAACCAACCAACACTCTAAACATTTGTAATAAACAAAGATACTTCCATTTCCTTCACTTGTAGGTTGTCATCACAAAAACACATTCAATCTCAAAAATGATAGCGAAAATGTTGTTTATCACATGCAAGAAAGACAAGCAGCGCAATGAGTATCAGCCTAAAGGAAAAAAATATAAACTGTGCTCTGAGTAAATGTCTCTGTGCCAGGTTATTCCTTCAACTTCCTTCAAACCATTATAGATGCCAGAGCGAAAAGCCTTCAGATTTGGTTACATTTCAAGTTTAGAAGCATTAAATTTCATTGTTCTACATACAAACTAAGAATGTATCCAAAACCACTGTACCAATGCTTGTAATGTACTCATAGAGGAAGGTTACCGGATACTTCAGCATAATTGTATTTGGCATACACAGGAGCATTCCTCTTATACCCAAATTCTAGGAGATTCTGCTCCAGCAAGTGCTACATGATTCATACTTGGCATGTTCATGAACATCAAGATTCAACCTAAAGGGTGTGGTAACTATGATGGGAACACCTCCTCGTGAACTTATTTTGAAAGGATTTTGAAAATATAACTAACTCATAGTTTACACTAATGTAATATTCTTCTATGCCTAAAGAAATATACGAATGGATTATTATAAATCAAAGCAAGAAAAAATATGTAGACAACAAGAAAACTGTATATTTCTCATTGAATTTACACCGGCCAAAATGGCTGATGTATATCCTTTGCTTTTGCATATTCTTTATCTTCCATAATCTCTAAGTAGCTCATTCATGAAATGATACATCATTGACACATAGTCCAAAAGAACTCGAGACTTTGTTCTTTTTGTTTTGTAGATTGGCAAACTCTCATACCCGAAGTCGTATTTAATGCATCAAGGGGAAGCATTATCAAGATAGAATATCATTTTATCTTGGATGCTACATATAAAGGGTATCTCTTCCATCAAAACTCACTTAGGACATGCACCCAACATCATCTAGGTGAGACACATTATCATGGGCACATTAATACAAGCATCATGACCTACTCGGCTTGAAAATGCGTTACATCATAACAATGATGCAATCACTACACTGAAAC
This sequence comes from Sequoiadendron giganteum, assembly GCA_007115665.2. NCBI lineage: Eukaryota > Viridiplantae > Streptophyta > Pinopsida > Cupressales > Cupressaceae > Sequoiadendron > Sequoiadendron giganteum. The sequence goes on along the minus strand of CM021101.1, from coordinate 329,136,526 downwards.
ATTAGACCAATGGCCCTCTAGATATTCATGACTTTGTTACTTCTCAATTACAATAAGATACTTTTCTTCATCACTCATAAAATCTAAGAACCTACAATGCAATAATCAAGGACTATCAGAGAACATGTAATGCAATCATAAAGGACTTCATAATGACACAACAAACCAAACAATTTCAAGGAAGCATCTATTTCAATGAAAAAACATTGAGTAACTAAAACACCTCTTAAAATTCTAGGGAAAATTTTAGGGGTATTAAAAGTTTTGAGAACCTAGCCAATAGTCACATTATACATACCTGAAAATAGCACAACAAACCAAAAGTATAAATAGAATTCAATCACACGGGTTTAAAATGAGAAAAAAATGGGAATTTAAAAGATGCTAAAATAGTCATAAAAACATGAAAAAAAACTGCAAATGTAATTTCATGCCAGATAGAGTGTGCAATAAGAGAAACAAAGTCTAAACTTCAATTATACAACATAAATTCCAGAGAGGATCTTTTTTCATTGCTAGAGAATGAGAGGACTGATTACACGTATCTAATATTGGGTCCAACTAGATCAAGGTCTTCCTTCCACATACACCCTAACAGTACTTCTGCATGAAATGCAATCATAAAGGGCTCTCAGAGATGGATTATTTTCCCTCCTGATGTGGTCCCTCCAAGTGTGCAACCTAATCCACATGGTGCTGAGCTGGAATCACCAATTTCTATAATTGAGTGGTTCATAAGTTTCTATGGAGAGACTAAACACTAGAATAAGAGACACATTGAATGAATTTGCAGGGTAGGCAAGGCTATCTTTGTGCCCAATGGATGGTGCGATTTAGTTATTAATTTTGACAACTCCATTGCTATCACATAAAAATTATGTAAATTGTTAAGTAATCCTTTACATGTATTAGGATTTCACAATTTTAATTTTATTTTTTATAGCTTGCTGCTAGGACCACTGTGTGGTGGTAATACTTTGATTCATATTAAATGCACTCCCATGGAAAGAGAGTTTATAAAAGCAACGACATCCATAATGTTTGATTGTTTGATATGGAATGGGAATTGTGAAGAAGCTTGGGCTATGGGGATGTGTTGTTTTTTAGTGTTGAATTGCATCTCTAAGGAGGACAGTCTTGGCATGGAAATTGTACTTCCCCAATCCTTCCACTAGAGGTTTCTTGGCATTAGTAACTTTGTTCAGTAAGTTGTGTATTTATTTTTTCTACTCAATGTTTTTTTATGTGTTTAATACAGTTTGTTGAATGTAATGTCCCCTTCTCAGGCCTAATTAATTCCAAGACCATTACCCTATTTCCCGAGTTCTTGTGGGCTAATTGCTAAGGCAAAGGGAATCCAAAGATCTTGGAGGATGCAGTTTCGGAGTTACAAGGTTTCCTTTCTTAGCAATGAGCTCAGTGGGCAATATTGATCTGAATGACAATCTCTAAAGTGTTTTCAGACTTTGGGGTGTTCTCCAAACTTCTTGGAGAGCACATCTATTTATAGTAAGTCACCAAATTGGCTTCTATTATTTGCCTAATGCCTCAATATCATATTGGCGTGGTCAAAATTGGATTCCAATGTGTTTCGAGATTTTCCACAACTTGGGGTGAAATAATTAAATTATTCGCTTAAGTTATAATGTTCTATCATTAATTTTGATTACATAAGTGTAATATCTTTTCGAAAAGGTATTTTAAATTCCCAATTGGACGCCTAGGAGAAATAAGGGGATCTTGCACATGAAAAGCTTTTATTTTATTTTAAAAGAGAATTTGACGGAAAAGATGATTAAATGTTTGCACATAATGAATTATTTTAATTTAAAGAAAAGGTGTTTTTTCAAACAAACAAAAAAGCAATGAAAAAGCAAAAATGCAATTTTTTGGAAAAAAGCAAAAAATGTGTTTTTCAAAAAACTACAAAAATAAGTGTTGGGGGCTCATTTGGATATGTTGAAGAATGAATGCCGAAATGGCTTTGGTTCTCTTCAATCTTTGAGGATGAAATCCCTCATAGATTTCTAGTTTCGGAATTGCAAGATACTCCTTCACCAAACTGTGGTGTGGTTGCAGCCAGAAATCACCATTGGAGCTTATTTGAAGTTTCAGTTTAAGTTTTCTACTATGGACTATTTTGATGTGTTTTAGCATTACATTTTGGTGCGATTCCTTTTTAGATTGGAGGAGTGTTCAATCTAGAGTTTGGAGTGCTTTTAGGGGTCCGTACCATTGTTGCTACCTGTTGAACTGTAGTTTCAGACCTACAAATGTCTGATATACCCTTTCCAAAATAATGATACACTCTTTTCATGAGTTTGGGTGTGAGTTGGCACTATTGTTTGTGCTAATATAGTTGGTGATCATTTTGGCATGTTGGAGATACTTGGGTGAAGTTTCCTGAGTCATCTATCTCGCAGTCCAGATTGTTGAAGCGAAGTTTCAGACTTATATCAAACTTCCATTTGCTATATTCTAACGTATATTTTCTATCAATATTGGGTAGTTAGTTTCCTAAGTTGGGGGTTCATTTAGGGTGCTTTAATCAGCTTCATATCACATTAATATTTGTAACAGCAAATATGTATTTGGTTTGGAATGAATTGTAAGAGCTAACATTGTAACACTACGTGGTTGTACCACCAATGATCTTGCTCTTATTACTTGTTGTTACTTACCCTTCTACATAAGTGGCTCTTATTACTCACCCCACTGCATAAGTGGCTCTTGTTACTCACCTCACTAAATAAGTGGCTTTTTGGTACTCAATCACCACCCAAAAGTGGAAGAGTTGTGTTGTACCCAAACCAGTTTTTTTGCTTCATTAAGGCATTTTGCTTCATTTAGGCATTTTGCTTAAAATGGTCTAAATCTTGAAAAAATGAGGTCAAAACTCAATTTTTGGGCAAATCAAGTATGGGCTTTCAATCAATGTGATGTTAGGAAGATATTGGCAAAATTTCAAAAATTTTGAAAATTAGGGTTTCCGGAACCTATTTTCAAGTCAAAAACCCTAAAATAGAAACTTGTCAGAATTGGCTGAAATTAATTTTGATTGGCTTATTTTCCATCATGATCACAGTGGTGAAGTCGGTTTCAATTAAAAGTCAATTTAAGTCTGGTGGGTAGTTTTCACTTTTTTGAAAGAAAAATTAGGACCTCTGAGGTTGTCAATCTTCCATTTGCCTGAAACTCAAAGCAGAACATTCTACGATGAAAAATGCTGAAAAAGATGCTTCTTGACGAAGGGGATTTTCAAATGGCAAAAAGTGCAAAAAATCTTCTAAGTCTGGGAGCACTTTCACTATGTAATGTGGGAGACACTTGCGCAATCAACATGCAAATCAACTTTACAGTGTCCATACATGTCAAAATGGTGAAATACAGTCACACACACGCGTCAGCAACAGTAATGCTTCTACGTGGTCAACTCAACAACCAACACGGTGATCGCAGAGCACAGAACAAATGAAGATTTCAAGCAAAAAGCAAATATGCGCCCCTGTAGCCCAGCGGCGCCCTTCCTTTTGAAGGCTCAAATCTTGTTGCATGTGCTTGCAAATAGGTTCAATCTCTTCAGAATAGCCCAGCTTCCCGACGAACTATCAAGCGAGGATGTACATAGTGCAGAACTCCAGCAATCGAGGTCAAAACCTGAAGGTAGGAGGAGGATGCATGTTACAGAGGCTGTCAAGTTTACAATTTCTGCACCCCTGTAGCCCAGGGGCTCCCTTTAATTTGGCCCCTCAAATGAATCAATTTTCAGATGTTGTCTTCCTAAGATCTTTTCTAATCCAATTGAGCTTCGCAACACATCAATTCGTGAGGTGATCTGACATTCTAAGAGATCATGACATAGGTTCTACCGAACATGTAAATCAGAGGGTGGAGTAATGTAGGAATACACACCTATACCTCTGTAGGCCAAGGGCGCCCAACCTTTAGGCCTGTCAGATGGGGTTTTTGGCATACATAATCTTCACGAGACTTGTGCGTAATTACTCCAGCTATCCAACGAGTCTAGCTGTCAACCTCCAAGATTTGGCAAACACTCATACGTGTGAGGTCAGTGTGGAATGCTGAAATGTGAAAGCACAAGAAAAATGGTTGTATGGAAAATACACATCTCCTTGAAAAAGGCGCCCTTCTTGTTGAGGTCTTGGAAGCAGTTTTCTCGATTCATCACCTCCAGAGACATCTCTTGTAAGTTGATCTAGCTACGCAGAGAGACAGACGGTCCGTAAATCGGAGCACTCCAACTCCCAGTGTCAGGGGTCAAAGTATGGTGTCCAGATGAAAGTTACACTTCGTCAAAATTGTGTTTGCACCTTCACAGGCTAGGGGCGCCCTTGCATTTGGGGGTCATAATCCAGCATTCAGGCCTTGCACATGCAGTCATTGGGTGCGTAATTCCTCCAACTACGCAGCGGATCCAGCATTCAGTTGACAAGAGTCAACATTCACCGGCAATGGCAGATTGAAGCGTCAAATGGCAAATCAGAAAAATGGTTATGGAATTTCTGATGAAATTACATATCTCCTTGAAAAAGGCACCCTTCATTTTGGGGCACCAGATTTAGTTTTCTAAGGTCACAGCATCCAATAGACATTTCATCAATTTTGGTCTAGCTACGCCATGAATCATTCAGCTCAATTTCAGCATCACCCGAGCATCTAGAAATCAGTGTTCAACAGAAGCTGTCATGACGTTTTTTACGAGCTAAAAAGTAGGGAGTTAGCAAAAAATATCAACTTTTGCAAATGGACGCCTAGAAAGTCAAACTTTGACTTTTTGGAATCAAGAAAATATTCTAAGGCAATCCAGAAAGAGAGATTCCAGTTAACTCAAATAAAATAATATTAAATTTTAGTTTCCGCATCTTAGTTGTGCAATGGGTGAATTTCTTCAATATTTTAATATTGGCGCCTATTTTGAGACTCGTTGAGTTTAGCATGCTAAGTTGAACGAAATATTTTAATATTTTAATATTTTTGAGACATCAAGATAGTTTTTGTTGCATGAAGTGGGGTCCAATCACACGACTTCTTTTGAAATCAGGGTTTCTACTTGCAGTTGACGCCATAAACCTTAAATTCTTTATTACTTGCATTTAGGCGTTCATTTTTCTCACAACAGGTTATGTGCAAATGAGTTTTCTCCTGTGCAAGCATCATTTGAAGGCGCCGCGAGAATTATTTTTCAGAATTCCTTGCAAATACAGGTCTAGAATAATCAGCAACCTTCAGACAAACATAGGCGAATTTCTACAAAAGCAGAGAAAACAAACAAACAAAAACTTCTACCTTTTGTCTTAAATTCTTCTATTCTCGTCTTAGGTATTCTTCGCATGTCCAAGAATTCAGCGACTTTTGACAACTTTGATCATCTAGGTTGGTTGTGCACGGCTTTCTCTACAAAACCCACGTGTTAGAATTTTTCAGGAAAAGTTTCCTCGAAGCTTCAATTCTCGAAGGTTTGTTTTTCTCAACTGAAATTCCTTTGCATGGTGGAGTAAAAGTCAATATTTTTCAGAACAGAGGATTTGGGTTTGCTTAGAAACATCTTCTGCACAAAACCCATGTTCCATATTTTTCCAAAAAACCTGCCTCCGCAGCCCCTGCTACCCCCAGTTGCTTTTCTCGGAAAAGTCTTTGCATGTCGAGCTAAACGGCATTTTTCCGAATTTTTGATGTTGTGGGTTTGCTTAGAATAATTTTCTGCACAAAACCCACGTCTCAAAATTTTTTGTGAAAATTGCTCCCCGATAGGATATTTTTAGCCTCATGTGGAGTGATTTTTGGCTTTCTGGAAAAAATTTCAGAACATAGCCGTGTTCACAGTCAACAAGCGAGTTTTTCAAAATGCAGTTCACGCAGACTGAATTCAAGACCAAGTCAGTCTTAATTCATGATTTCATCAGAAAAGCTGACACTGATTTGTATCAAGCGCATCTGGAGGGTTGACAGGCGTAGTCACTCAAGCTCACATGGTTTCATGCCTCGTATAGCTTATGGTCTTCCAAGGCCAATTTAGAGTGTTGATACCATTGGAAGTCTGCATGTGCAACAAGTTCACATGCATTTCTCACAACCAGAGGGGTCGCAGTCAAACTTCACGGTTTTGTCATGCAACACTCTTCCATAGAGAAAAACGTGAGAAGCGTCAAGTTGTAGAGGAAACAGTGGCCATCACTTCAGTTATAGAGCCGCCAGAGTTACCAGTCAATGAAATGCCAATTTAAATGTGCAGAGATTTCCAAGATTGTTTGAGTTGCTAACAAGTAGTGAATTGACAGTTGAGACATGTGACGACCTCTAGATGGTGATGCAGTCACTAACCTCGTGGAGGTGTTACTTGCTCGAGATCACGACCAGTGAACTCCAGATCAAGGCGTCCCACCTTTCCAGGATAGACATCAATCATAGGAGTTAAACTTAGCGTTTCTTTTTTAAGTTAACTTACTGTCACATTTCTTCGCATGTCTATTTTGGAGTTTCTTGTGTACAGTTGGAGTTCTCATTTAGGGTTTTCGTTAACTGATGGTAGTTTTCCAATTAACTTGCTTTCAATAAGGACGTGCATGCTTGCACATTGTCCATTTAGATTAGATGTACCAGTTAATTGATGGTTCTTTTCCGGTTAACTGTATAGTTTCCTTTATTAGGGTTTAGCAATAAAATCTTGCATGCATTGCAAGACTATAGTTGACTCAAGGTGATTTTAGGGTTGCCTACACCTTTGATGTCTATAAATAAAAGCTTTTAGCTCATTTATAATTAACGTTTGCTTGTGATAGAGAATTGTTGCGTTGTCGGCAACATGCCTATTCTCAAGATTGGTTCACCCTTGTAAATGGAACTTTTGCACGCGATAGCAATATATGTTGAGCCCACCTTGCCTGTAATATTGTTGTTCTTGTATCTATTCATGAGATTTCACTGTTATAATAAATAGATGAGCCCACCTTGCCTTCATGTTATTATTATGGTGTTTGTTCAATCTTAGTTAAATATAGTGGCTAGTTTGATCGTGGATTGTATGTGTGTTTCATCTATGCAATTTACTGTCCTAGTTGGCTATCCTTTATATTTTGTTTCTAGTAAGCCTATTTGGATGAGCAAATAGTTGAGCCCACCTTGACTTCACATTGTGAATCTGTACCCGGTTTATCGTATATTTGTCATATCCAATAAACTTCTTCCCAGCCAAGCAAATAGTTGAGCCCACCTTGCCTTCACGTTGTGAGACTATACCTGAAGTTTATCCTATAGAACATTCCTGCTCCATTTCCTCATGCTTTGTTTTCTTGAGGAAACTGGATAGATTTAAAGTAGTTAGTTTAGTTGTAGTTAATAATCTGTGAAACCAGAAAATCCTTAGCTGCAACATTCTTGGTTTTCTTAACCTTGTCCCCCTTCGAGCTGAGAACAAAAAGATAGGACTTAGGTTACTTTTCTTTTCCACGCATTCCAGCACTATGAGGGAGCTTCCCCTCCTAATTTGAAGAGCACTCATTACGCAATGTGCATAGCTGTCCATACCAACTTGCACTCCAGAGGTGTTAGTTATGACACCAACAAGTTGTTTATTGGTTGTACTCACTCACCACTTAGAAGTGGAAGAGCTTACTTTGCATTTCTTTATTGTATATGCTTTCCCACTACAAAGTGGATGTGCCCAACTAACCCCATTGGATAAGTAGATGTTACTTTCAGGTGCTCATTTTAAGTATAATTGTAATCCCGTACACTGTGTGCTCTCACCTTGCCCACACTGGGAACTTGGTGATCAGAAAGTGGAAAGAAAAGTTGTTTAGCATTTTCATTTTGTTGAGCTAACAAGTCGTTTCAAAAAATATTAAAGGTGGTTATTACATTAAATGAGAAATTATTTTAAAAGGTTTATGGTTGTGTAAGCCTAATGTTGTCTTCTATTGTTTTCTTGAATATTGTCATTGGACTCTGAGGGGTTGTTTTCTCCCTATGTTATGTTTCTTCTTACGCATTGAGAAACATTGTGAAAATTTCTTGGGTTGGCACAAGTGGATATCACTTGGAAATCAGTGTTCCACGTGGACGCGTCCCCCCCCCAAAAAACCTCGCATTTCCTAGAGGGGGACGTCTCAGAGACTTGGGGGAGACGTCCCCCCACCAGGCCACCACCAGCACTACCATCCCACCACCAATGTCGCTGTCTCCAAGATGCTGCTAGGACTTTGAGGACATTGGGGTGTCCTCAAGATGTCTAGGGGACTCCTAGTTGTCTCCAAGATGTATAATTCTTATACTTATACATCTTTTTATAACTTTTTTTTCAAGTACTATATGTATTTCAGCACCCTACCGCCCCCTTGCCGCCGTCCCCCCGCCGTCCCCCTGCCGTCCCCAAACTTAGGCCCCCCGTCCCCACGTCTCCGAAACACGTCCCCTGCCATCCCCGTCCCCAAAACCTCGTGGAACACTGTTGGAAATGGACCTTTGGTTTTGTTATTGATGTTGTCTTTTATCCTACTCATTGTGGGTCATGGTGATGACCAGTTTGGAGTCTATTTTTGTTCTCCATGTTTGGAACCCTATTGGGGAAGGATGCAGTCTAGTCTTGTGAGATTGCATATAGAAATGGTAAATAGTTTGGTCTCTTTTCAATCTATGAGTATGCTTTTAGTTTTCTAGTTGTTAAAAGTTGTTTGTCTTGTGTCTGGAAACTTGTGCTGAGGTTTAAACTATGTAGGGGATAAAAAATGGTCACATATTGTTCATGAGATCAAACATTATGTGGACAAGGGTTTATAGACCTACTTCAGATTGAATCTTGAAGGTAACATTCTTTTGGTTTCTTTATTTCCTTAAATCCAAAAAATGTAAGGTTGGCAAACGCTTGTAGGTTATGGGTTTGCCTTACCTGGGGGATGGTGGTCCTTGGTTGCAATTTAATTGTGCTCGTGGTACTTACCTATAACACTTACCTATAGTACTATGGAGATTGTCAAGTGAAGGCTTTTAAAATATGTGTCTTGCACATGAGTATGGCAGACTTTTGTGTTTAAGGATTTTGCTAGGGTTCTAGGGTTTCATCCCTAGAGCTTGTAATGTGATGGTTACAGTATTTGTGTATCTGCTGAGTTAAGGCTTATTTGATTGTATTTTCTTTGGGCTACTATCGGCCAACATTCATGCTAGTTTTATGATATTGAGTTTGGTCTTTAGAAAGCATTGTCAAGTCATGATTTTTGTAACATTTTCCTCTGTATTATGAAAGATGAATCTAGAAATAACTCTTGTATGTTTTTAAATTTGTATAAGCTTGTCTTGAGAAAGGAGATAATATTTCCTATCTACACAGTGTGACATTATCATGTGTACATGTGTAAATCTTGTTGATAGAAAACATTTATAGAATGGGATGAACCTATGTTACCAATCCGCTATAGGCAAGGCCTAGGTCCTGTTGTGACCTTTTCACACATCACCCCATCCAAGATGGGGGACCCCCTAATTTTTGCTCCATTCTGGTTTTTTGGCTTTGGTTCCCTCTATCTCTGATCTTTTGTCCTTCCGGGGATGTCCCATCTTTCGACCTGGATTGAGATGATTGCCAAGTCTACGAAATTAGGGTTTCCATCCTTTAGGATTGTTTCAGGTCAAATTGAGTTATCAAGGTAAAATCTAAGTGCAGCAGTACAGTCGGAGACCTGAAGACAGGATCCCACTAAAATCCTACTGAAATCCGACAACTTACTATTTTTAGTAAGTACCTAATCTGAGGTCTTTTCCTCAGGATTTCGGGATTCTAATTACTTCAGCACATTCAGGCAGCTTCAGAGCACCCACACGTGAAATTTAAACAGATTCAGACAACTGGCTATTTTTAGCAGTTCAGCCTTCGGAGGCCACTTTCAGAGTTTAAACGTACGATTCTCCAATGCATGACTGGAGAATGGATCAAGGTTTCTCAAGACCTTCGCGACGGTATAACATGCAAACGAAGACAAGGACTTTCAAAGTTCAACCTTCAGAGGCTATTTTTAGGGTTTGCATGTAGTGATTTTCAATGCATGTCCGGATATTCCATGTGGGTTTTGCGAGAGCTTCGTAGTGGTATGACATGCAAACGGAATGAGTCAGTTTTAAGGGACTTGCTATTTTTAGCCAGTGCCAAAACGTTGACCAGTTTTCTGGGTTTTTCTGAGTTTTTTGAGATCCCACGGGCGCTGTGACATGCAAACTCATCCGACGTCCGATTAACCACTTTCTGGACACTTACTATAAATAGCAGCTTCAACCCAGCGGCTACCCACCACTTCATTCCAGCAAGCAGAGCGACAAACAGTAGAAATCAAGGCGATCAAGAGCAGTCGAGAGCACATGCAAGTCAGATTAGGGTTCCCATGCTATGTCTAAAAATAGATGGACAGAATACAGACATGTCAAAGCGAAGCACGCCACCGGGATCAACATCTTTCAGGCTACCTACTGGCAACATTTGAGCACGATCTGAATACTTAATATTTTTAGTAAGTCATCTCATGGCTATAAATAGCAGGTACGTGCCTAAGACAAATGTGAACAGATCACTTACAGCATCAGGAACAGGTGAAGTGAATTTCAGAGCAAACGAAGATACAGAAATTGATCAATTTCTGTAATGTCCTCGTTTTAGCTAACATTGTTTGTTGAGGAGTGAGCCTATTATTTTTGACCTTCGTAGGCTGACAGTTGTGATTAGAGGGTCTTCTACTGTAGTTACCCAGTGGTTAGGGACATTACTCCATCAGTTGATTCAGGTTTGGGCCTTTGCAGAGGCTTACAAAGTGATATTCAGGCACTTACTATTTATAGTAAGTCAGGCCAACAAGGGTTACTATTTCTGGCAGGGCACCTGGCTCAGTTGGCTATCTCAGTTTCGACCCAGTTTGACAGTTTATCGAGCAAATGGAGATTAAGGGAGCATTTAATAATAATTAAATGATTATTATTATGACATTATAATATAAAGTCACTTTAATGAAATATTAAATATTTAAGTGGCAAATTATAAAGTATTTAATACTTATTAAAGGTGGGTTAAAATAATAATTAAATGAGCATTTAATTATTAATCAAAAAGGGGACGCCATTCATTAAATATTTGTCCTAAGTCAAAAAGGGCGAAAGGCATCATTTATTTAAGTGATTATTAAAAGATGCCTTAGGTCGACTTGTGGAAGGAGATATATATACTGCCAAAGCAAATTCGAATTCATTATGTTATGATTATTAAAAATTGTTTTTTTCTCTCTGAGAGCATTGGGGTTTGCAAAACTAGGGTTTCTGCAGACATTGATTTTGGAGAACGTTCCCTCTTCAGAATCTGGCATACTGCGGTTGTGAAATACCAATTGAAGCTTGTCTATCAGGGTGACTTTATTCAGAAGTCATATTTGTGCTTATTGGAGAAGAATCATCAAGGGTTTGAAGAGCAGATTTTAGTTGTTGAAATAATCAGCATTGCAGAAGAAAAATCAGAATTATTGATCTGCTGCTACAGTGACATGAATAGTGCCCACGCTACAGTGACATGAACAGTACATGCGCTACAGTAGATGCTACAGTACCCGTGCTACAGTAACTCGTGAACAGTGATTCGCTACAGTAACTTGGTCTTTGGAAGGCATTGCACTTATTTATTGGTGGGAGAAATTGTTCTTTCAGCTAGCCGTCCATTCTATCTTCATTTTCAGAGGGCTGCGAATTAAAACCAGGTTCACAGATTTAAATAATCAGCTGCTTTTTTATACGCATGTATTCGTTTTTACATTGTAAACATTTATTGGATAATAGAAAGGTGTTTGCAGCTCATTGGTATCAAGCATGCATTGAGTTAGCATATTTATTGTATTTTCATTATCTGGCATCATTTTATTTTAAAAATCAGCAAAAACATTTATATGCAAAAAATCATAAAATACACAAAAACATACAAAACATTGCATTCTCGTCAAAAGTCAGGGTTGAGAGACACCTGGTCTCTTACAATTTCAAAATTTACTAAAAATAGCAAACAGCTAAAAATAGTATGTACTGTGCCAGATGAAGATATAAACAAGGTAGCAAGGCCAAGTGGAGGCACAGCCACACCTGCTCCAGTTTAGAACAGGATGAAACGCAAGGAAACCCTAACTGCTCCGAGTTTGCTAAAAATAGAAAGCCAAGTCATAGCTAGGGCATTGAAAATGTATAAGTGATGACTGGCATGGAGACACATCAAATGTGCCTGAAGTAGGGAAAAATGTTCTAAGTGTGGAATTTCCTTCACACACCCTAAAATGCGCCCAAGATTTCCTTGAGCAGAGATCAAATGCACCCACATGAGGCAAAGGCATGATAAAATTCGCTAAGGCATGAAAATTCCTTGAGGACCCCTCAAATGCACCCAAAGTTGGAAGTTGCATGGGCTAAATGCGCCCAAGGAAGATGAAAGGTCATTAGATGATCGCGCTTTCCTTTGCATAGTTCAAATGCACCCAAAGTTAGAGGTTGCATAGGCTAAATGCGCCTAAGGCAAGGAAGTTTCCCTCTCCCCAGGTCAAATGCGCTTAAGGAAGGTGAAGAGCCACTAGATAGGGGCGGAATTCCTTCTAACACCTTCAAATGCGCCCAACATGGAAGCAACATAGGCTAAATGCGCCTAAGGAAGGTGAAGAGTCACCATGGGCGTGGAATTTCCTTCACTCCCCCTCATTTGCGCCCTCAAGTTCCTCTTCCCCATAGCATATGCGCCCAAGATGGCAAGGTAAAAGATAAAACGTGAAACGTGATGGGTAAAATGCGCTTGACTTGAGTAATTTCCCCCACACATGGTGAAATGTGCTCCAAGTTTCCCTCATGACATGCTAAATGCACCAAGGGTAAAGGTAATACTAGGGGTGGCGTGATTTTTTTTAAAGGCTAAGGGTTGAGTAATTTTCCTCCCCGCCATGTGAAATGCGCCCAAGGAGTTAGGACTTGGAAATGGAAAATTGCTAAGGGTGATGAAGGAAGTCTAGGCGTGGAATTGCCTAAGGAATGGAATGGAGGCTCACATGTTCAAATGCACCCATCAAGGGTAAGGTGATAAAATTTAAATTTAAAATAATTTCCTAAGGCATTTTCTAGGGAGAAAATAAAAAATACGCCTAGAGGATGATGCTAGAATGTCCAGAGAGAAAATTCTTCAGAGGGAAAATTCTTCAGGAAGAAATCAAGAAAATTTGCCGAGGCCAAGAAACTGAAGATTGCGGAGGTGGAAGACATCCGGAGTGGAGAAAAATAGACCTTAGCCATTTTTATTATATTTAAATAATAAAAATTAAAAGTATCCCTTCATCCGGATACACATGAAAATGATGGATTCTGAAAAGATTTTTCTTCTGGGTATTGAACGTTTGCAATTTAGAGATGATTCAAACTTGCTCCGCACCTCGCTCATATCATTTTGACAGGAAATTTTGCCCAACGCCTATTTTGATAAATTTCCTAAGGTAAGTTCAAGAATTTCTCTAAGGCAAATAGGGGAAATATAACTTCATGAAGTGTTTTCGCTTGAAGATTGAACTAAATGATTTCGCCGAGGCAAAGATGAGATTAAATGACTTAGCCAAATGAATTCGAAATTGCCCAATAGAGTGAGTGATTTAATATTTTAAAAGATCAAATGTGCTGAAGCAGGGCTGTGCAGAAATGACGAAATTCATAATTCTAGAAGCTTGAGATTCTGATGCTTCGAATGACAAGTGTTACGACTAGAAAAGAGAGGGAAAGTGGAATTCAAAAAAATGCTAAGTATAGCCTCTGTTGGAATTCGACCTGGCTATAATATTCTAAGTCCTCTTCATTCTCCTCACAAGTTGCTGAATGCAGAGCATTTGCTGAAGCTGAAGTACGAGTTTGCAGAGAAATAAAATATTCTCAAGCTGCTGGAAGAGTTCGAATTTGTGAAGTGTGAAGCTGCTGAAGTACGTTTTTTCTGAGAGGTGCGAACTTCTTAGTTTCCAGTGGCTGAAACTGAAAGGCGTTTTGACTTGTTGAAGCTGCAGTTACCAAGAGTTCGAATTTGTGAGAAGAGACCCCAAGTTGCTGAGAAATCTAAAGTTGAAGAGTCTTGAGGTTGCTGAGGAAGTACGATTTGAGGTGCTAAGACTGCAGTTGCTGAAAAGCACGACTCTGTGAGGAGGTTTTATTTGCCTGCTGAAACACGAGATTAAGTCTAGACATTTGTGAAGTGCTACAGTTCAAGTTCACAAGCTTGCTGAAAAACGCATTGAGGAGAAGCAAGCAAGTTGCTAAAAGTACATTTTAGAAGAGAAGTACGAATTTGAAAAGAAGTTTCAAAACTACTGCAAGTACAGAAATTTCGCAGTTGAAATGAGAACATTGAAACGAACAAGACAGTTGAGGTTTGCAGTTGGAAATGGCAAAAGTGTTGCAACCTTTTTATTTGAAAATCTGCTGACACCCTCAACGGTGATTATTTTATTATTTTAAAATCTTATTTTCTAACTATCTTGCCTTTTTGCAGAATGGCTGAATCAAGCAGAAGAGCTGCAGGCAGGAACAACCACGCCGAATCCCAATCTTAACATTCACATAGAGTTGGGTAGAGAGGCATGTCAGCCGACTTAAGGGACGATCACTTCCCCTTACCTATAATTTGATGGGAGATCACAGATTGCCAGCAGTTAGACAGAGAAGGTAGGTGGATCAAACTCCAGAGCCAAGAGGAAAAGAGCCAGTTCGACCTGAGCCTTTGATAGTTGAGGAGTCCTTGCATACACCATCTTGGACACATTCTCCGAGTATGCAGGAAGTATCCCTATTTGTTGATCAGATGGAGAGATTGGATGTAGAGCAGACAGTGCAAGTGTAAAGTCAACCACCTCGCAGAGAATCAGTGGGCCAGAGCATCAACGTGCCCCGAGAAGATAATCAGCAAGAAAATCAGCAAGAGACAAATGAGGGGACGGCCACGGATACTCAATTTTAGCAGGAAGTTGAGGCACTATTGGCCAGGTTCATCAGATTTGCGGCCAGCGAGAAAGAGAAAGGAAATGCCCTTTTGGACGACGGCCTTCTGGAGGGAGACGACGTGCACTGATGGCAAGTGGTGGTTCATTGATGAGGAGTGGAGGGTGCATTCATTGCCCCACTCCTCTCAGTGGCGGTTTTTAGGGCTAAAACCCTAATTATGGCTTAGGTGGCTCAATCTGAGCCTTCCATTGTATTCCGATCTAAGTCGTCCACTGGACTGGGCTAGATATAAAAGGGGTATCCCCCCTCATTTGTAGAGGGTTAGAAGATATCAGAGTTAGACAAAAATCAAAGATAGAGTTGAGCTAGATAGAAGTTAAAGTAGAGCTAGGAGTTAGCTTAGTTGGAAAGGAAAAAAAGACTTTCCCTTTGAAAGTTTTTGTAAAAGATTGTTGTGTAAGACTCTCATAATATAAGGATTTCATTGATTGGTGACTTCATTTTGCATTGTGGGCAGTTGACGAGATCTTTTCGTCTTTCCAATCCGAATAGAGTAGAGTAAAGTAGATTTTGTTTTCATGCAAGTAGTGTTAATTGTGGAATGTGACATTGGTTTGAGTATATCTTCCTATATCCATACCACTAGCGGGCTTGCTGACGATAAGTCCGCCCCTGCGTGGCCAACTGGAATCTCAACACCTAACTTCGGTTGTGATTTGTGTGCCCACTTGCTTCGTTGTGAAGGGGTGCGCATGTTGAATCTCAATTTGAACATCCTATCCATCCTTTGAAGATTGCACCAGCTTTGTCAGAGTTGTCCGAAGGGGAGACGAAACAGAGTTTGGTTTGAAGTTTGTTAAAGCTAGCCCTTGCATTCCACCCTTAGAGATAGATTGTAGAATTCCTATCCCTACCTCCTTTAAATTTAGTATTTCCCAGTCCGTTCAAATACCAGAGCACCATAGCCAAAACCTTTCATTGGCTTGAGTAAAGAAATCGAACAATTACGTAAGTCCCCTTGGAATACCCAGCATATTCACATCAACCAACTGAGTCTATTTGCAATAAAAGGAACCTTGGAGTTGAACGCATGAACTTTCACGCAATCTTAGCATACGGAACACTTTGATCAAGAGAGAATAGAGTGACCGTTGGACATTTTATTCTGTGTTGGCGTTGTCATAAAACACACGTCAACAGGTCCCTGTCCGATCTAGCTCGAGTTTGAGTCTGGATCTAGTTCTTTTACGGGTCTGCATGGGGTCCCGCTTTTCTCTTGTTGGTCCATCTTGGGAAAACCTGAGGCAAATTTGGGGGGTACCCATGCCCAGCAAGCAAATTTCAACAATTTTCGTTTTTAACACTTTTTTGACTTTTTTTAACCAAAAAGTGCAATTCGCCCCCCAAACCCTAAATGTGGTATAAAAGACATCTAAAAAACAAAAAGAAACTCATTTCTTGTATTGTGAATGAAAAATAATAATATTATCCTTCATCACTGAACTTTTTTTCTTGCTTTCCATTGCATGAACGGAATTAAAGATTGATTACTGAACATCCCAAATTGGTTGGTTTGCTATTCCTACGCATTTGCAAGAATTCATTTGTTTCCAAGGAGATTGTAGAGGAAGATTTCTTGAAAAACGTAGGTTTTTCTGAAGTTTGAAATATTTTTCCTATATTTCTTTTCACAAATGAACTCTTGTTTTGTTTTCATTCATCTAGGAATCTATATCACATGCTTAATTTTTTTAAATGAATTAAGTTGTATATATTTATTTTTTTTTTCATTTTTCAATTCTTTGAATGTGTTGTTTATTGAACTTGTTGTCTTAGGTATTACAATGGCATTCGGTTCTAACTTCGTGAGTCAACCCCACTTCAAAACAGACCCAAATTCTCACCTTTGGAAATATGTTGAAATTGTACAATAGCTTCCATGTTGTGGGGGTTATGTTTGAATTTGCAGTGAATGTAATGTTAGATATTTGAGCTCATACAGTTGAGTGAAAGGCCATTTGTGCAAGATCCCTAAACAAGGCATCAGATTTTTCCCAAGCAAAGATCGTAATGACAATCTAGAATCGCAAGTCTTGGCATATATTGATGAGAAAGAAAAAGCAGATCAAGAAACAAGCCATAAATCATTTCATGCTTTGTTCAAGAAAGGATCTTTAGGGATGAAGCCCCCTCCACCACCTTCTAATATTCAACCTAGACAGAACCACCCATTTTTGTCCATACCTGCAGAACAACCTGTGGCCTATACACATAAGAGATCAATGGAACCATTGGAAATGGCATTTAATAACAAGTACCCAGAGATTGCTAATCAATACATAGTGAGATGTGTATATACAAATGGATTGGCATTCAATATTGTTCACTCAACTTATTGGCAACAAATGGTGACAACGATTAATGAGGCTCCAAAAGGGTACAAGGGTCGCGGTTATGAGAAGGTGCATAGCACCTTATTGGAAAAAAAGGTGAAGTTTGTAGAGGAGTCCTTGTAGCCCATAAGGGATTCGTGGGCTTAAATAAGAGTGTCCATCATTTCTGATGGAATGATGGATGGAAAGGTGCAAGAAAGCAACCATTGATCAATGTTATTACAATGTCCCCTAAAGGGACAATGTTTTTGAGAGCAGTGGATTGTGAAGGGGAGGTGAGGGATAGTGCATTTATTGCTAACATTCTTTGTCAAGCCATTGAAGAATTGGGCCCTCAAAATGTTGTGCAAGTTATAACAAACAATGCCAAAAATTGTAGAGCAGTTGGGTTATTGGTTGAGGAAGGTTATTCACACATTTTTTAGACACCTTGTGCTATCCACTCCTTCAACCTTATGCTACAAAAAGTTGGCACCAAAATTGATTGGATCAAACAGGTGTATGCTGAAGCTGAAGAGATCCAAATATTCATCACCAACCACCATATATCACAAGGCATATTTAGAACATTCTTGAAATTGGAGTTGTTCAAGGTAAGTTAAATATATTTCAATTTACTAAACTTTTTAAATTTTTTTTAATTTTCATATTTGTATTTTTTTTTTTATTTTGATTTTCAAGCAGGTTGCTAAAACTCATTTTGCCTCCAACACAATTGTGTTGAGACAACTTGTAAAGATTTGTAAGGCACTTTCTAACATGGTTATTAGCCCAAATTGGTCCATATGGAGGCAATCTAGCATTACAAGGGCAGCAAATTTTAAGCAAATGATCCTAGATGACAATTGGTGGGATCGTGTTCAATATCTCCTCAGTTTCACTAAGTCCATATTGAGCATGATCCATTATACCGACATGGATAGGCCTTATTTGGGTGAGATATGTGATGGCATCAACTCAATGATTGAGAAGATGAAACCCATCATTGAAGAGCACTCAATTATACTAAGAAGGGGGGTTGAATCAGTATAACAACAATCCTTCACTTTTAAGAACTTAATTAACTATAGCAATAGCACACATGCAAGCTCTAGCAATTAAGAACACAAGACAAACACACATTTTACGTGGAAACCCTTGCAGGAAAAAACCACAAAATTTTTTTGCTTATATGTAGATCTTGTAAGCACCAACCTACTTCTTTTACAAAACTTCTTTCATAAACATCAATCCACTGGAGACACCAATCCCCACAACTAAGCACCAACTCAGTAAGAAACACCAATCTCTTCTAATAAGAGGCACCAAGCTCTCAATGAACAATATAATAATTTATTTGAAACTTCTTCTTAGATCTGTTCACAACTTCATCAAAATCTGCCTTTAGAATTTTCAAAGATCCTTCATAAATCCTGCCATAAAGCTCTTATGGATCTGCCCATATGTCTTAAATCTGCTCCTTATATGAATGATATTCAATGAAAAAATTGCTTTCAAATGGACTCCACAATCTCTTTAAATATCTTCACCAAAGGGGGCAATTCATCAAACAACATGTCACTTCAAAATGGATGCAACCTTTTATTTTATATGCACCCTTTCACCTCTACTTTAGGCACACCAATAGGGGTCGGCCCCTATAAAAAATTACTTTTATTTTTTATTTTTAAATTTAAATCCTCATCGGCCTCTGCATAAACAATTAATTTGCAATTTTTATTTATTAATGAGGGAAGGCGCCAAAAGTCTAAGGGTTGGCCCTTAGCAACAATATTATTTTATTTTATTTTCTTCCACCTCCAATCTGCCATCAGCAAATCCCTCAACTCTTTGAATACCTTTGACATCAATGACAACAATGACAACAATCTCCCCCTTTGTCATTGATGGCAACCCTATAAAGAAATAATCTGTAAATGCAACAGGACCATACCTCTCCCCCTGACTGAAGTACTCCCCCTTACTCTATTCCTCCCCTTTTGACATATATTGCAAAGACTTTATGGGGCTGAAAGATAAAGCAATGAATAGCTCCCCCAGAATACATGCTTCTTCTCAAGGATTTAGTGAGTCGATGAGTGATATCACTCCCAATTTCTGCCTTAAGTACTCAAAAGACTCTTTCGGGTGTTACACCCCGGAATTTGTATAGTTACTATTCTAGTAATGCTTAGAGCATTCTGATTATAAGGAAGGTTTTGAATGAATAAATGTGATTGAACTTTGTTGACAATATGAAATCCTATTTACATGTTATGTTTGGCTCATTCTGTATTCTTGATTGATGTTATTCTTGAATAAAACAATGAATAGAGGAAAGTAATTAGCCTTGTTTTATATATTTGATTTATATATACTGCAAATATTGTGAGCATTTGACTGCCGTGGTTTTGTGCCATGGATGCAGGAACAGGAGCTATTCCTCCAGGTGGAGGGGAAATATCACTCAGGAAGAGGAACTTGGTCGACTAACCGGTAAAGTTGATCGTATGAGCATACACACACTTCACTAAGGATTTTAGGAACTGAGTCACATTAAGTTGTCATGATAAGTCATCCTTAGGCTTAGGAGTCATGATTACTTCTTCATGCTTTATGAGTGGTGTTCCTTGATTGACTGACTTACTGTTCTGTGAGCCTTGAATGTGAAATGTGAACTGATAAGTTACTGATGCCTGGAATTTACAGTTAAATGTATAAATACGTGTTTATGCAATTACGTCTATTAGAGGTGCTCTGACTGGCCTATAATACACGTAATTGGAGATTTGAAAATAAACATGTATAGATATATTTAAGTGTAAACTGGGTAAGTTAATTAATATATTTAATATCGATGTTATTATAGTTTTATCGATAATATAATATATTAATATATCTAATATAATATTTGAATATTATATAGATATATTTATATATTTAAAGAAAGGTAAGTTAAAAACTATAATAATATTGTATTGAATATAATACAAAATATATTAATACATTTTAATGAGAATATTAAAATATCTAAAACTTTGGAAAGATTTTATATAAACTATAATCTTTGGCATTTAAATTTACATTTATCTTATAAAGGTATTTGAGTTTATTTACCTTTGGAAATAAAGGTAATAAGACTTTCATAGTCTTTGGTAAATACTTTGCAAACCATACAAAGGAAATTCGAAATATTGAAATACTTGGAAAATATTAAAAGGAAAAAGAATTTCGAAATTTTGTAAAGACCAATGTAAATTTATAAAAATCATTTAGGAAATGTAAGTATGAACTATAGACTTTTTAAAGATTTAAAGTTAATGTTTGAATAAACTGAAAAATCGCGGATTTCTTCATGGGAAGAAATCGCGCGACTGTTTGAACCAGAAAACAATGGAAAACAATGGAGATTGAACCGCGCCCAGCTCGCGTATCTTAGACTTGGTCGCGGATGCTTGAACGCCACCGGTCTGGGACGCGTGGGTGGAAGGAGGCCTGAACTGTCTGTGCGTAACCCTTGACGTTTTCAGCAGTAAAATTCAAACGCCATTTGTTCTTTCAGTTCGCCATTTTTGAGGGCTTTTCCCAGTGACTAAACCTGTACGTGGTTGATCCACGAAATTGGCATGTGATATGTTGAAACATTCTTGAGAAATTATGTTGAATCATCAACTCTTTTGCTGTGTGTTTGGCTATTCGACTGCCACTGCGGATTTTGACATTTTCAAAATGAGAGGTGTCGAATTCTCATGCCTACAAGGTAGGAAACATGAGAATTCGAAACCTATAAATAGGTTCTCACTCATTGTTGAAAAACACTCAATTTTTCATTCACTCTCCTTGCCTTGGAAAATTCGAAATACAGTGCTGTGGTATTTCTGTGTTTTGAAATTCCATTTTATGAAAGCCATTGTCATTTTATGAGAGCCATTGCCATTTTATGAAAGCCATTGTCATTTTATGAGAGCCATTGCCATTTTTGTGAAAGCCATTGCCATTTTGTGAAAATCATTTGCAATTGAGACAGTATTGCTGAGAGACAGTATTGCTGAGAACAACTTTTTGCATTTACCTGAAAGTAGTATTTGCTTAAGCTGAGAGAAGGCTGCGAAGGACGGTGGAGCAAGGATTGAAGCTACCGATCAAGCTCATACGCAAAAGGAAATCAGGCATGAGATATATGTTGATAGATTTTCTGTCATTTATTTTAAAATGTATGATTAGATTGCTTGATTATGTCCTACTTTATCAAAGGAAAAATAATAAGAAACCTCTATGTTCTATGAAATTGCTGAATTGGGAATAGTTTAATTCCTTAGAAAAGGCTTATTGACTTTAAGAGATAGCTTAAAGAGCTGGTCAAATTGGGGAATAGTTTAATTTCCTTAGAAAAGCTTTTGAAATAGCTTAGAGAACTTGATGAATTGGAATAACTTAAAAGCATGTTGAAACGAATCAATTTGAAATCATAGATGAATTTGAAAGGGAAATATTTGTTTACTTTTAGTAAAGTACCTTATAATTTGTATTGCTTGAATACTACTTGAATTCCTTAAGTAAAGGAAAGGGATTAGTTATTAATACTAGGACGAGGGTGGATTCAGAACCAAGGTAGTCTAAAGCTTTAGAGTTAAATAGGTTAACTAGAGAAAGCTACGTACTCCATGGATAAAGATTTCCATGTTGGGAAGTACCAGAGGGACCCCTTGTTGACTGTACTCCATTTCCTGTTTAAGTAGTTGAAGTAGGAAGTCTAGGGTGATTGACTACCCACTGAAGGACTCAACCTACGCGTAGGATAAGGCAGCCTTAAGTCAAACCAAACCTGACTTAGTGCAAGTGATAGATGACCGTCAGTATAAGTACTGCCGAAATGCTTTGGCCAAAGTAGTGTAGTATACCTAACGTCCACTTAGACTGTGAGACGAATTACACTGTCAGTTCACAGTAATCCAGGTTACATGCTAGATTGAGATTGTGAGGACACAAGGATTTAGTTATGTAGGATTACACACTATGCTCAGTTGGTCATACAGAACCGGTTACCCAACCAATCTCCTCGAAGAAGGGAGGGCCGTCTACTTAACAGTAAACGTGCGGGGGACCGCAATATAAGTCCGTGGTTGGTGGAAAAGCACCTGAGTGATGTTTCCCCTCCACCTTAAGACTTCTGATGAACCAAGGTTTGAAAGGGAAGATCCTGGACAGTCTTATTCCTATTTGCTCAAAAGCTTCCGAGCTATGTTTGAAACTTGTAAGATTCTTACCTTGCTTTTTATTTTGAAGAAAAGTAATCATGAAAGCGTACTCTGTTATTTACTTGGAAAATAGAACAATGATGTATCGTGTCTTTTATTTCTTTATGATGAAATGTTCAATTAGAATGAAAAGAAAAGTTATTTACTTTGTCGTTTAATTGTATTTCCTTGTATCTTATTAGTGAAAATAGAAAAAATTTTGTTTACCCGGTTTTGGGGTTGTTACATCGGAAGTGGTTTGGTGAGAATGTCTGCAATTTGTCCTTGTGTAGCAATATACTCTAGCTTTACTTGCTGATCGGCCACATGTTCCCTTAAGAGATGATACTTGATGCGAATATGCTTTTTTCTAGAGTGCATGAACGGATTTTTGAAATATTGATGGCACTTGTATTATCACAGAATATAGATATACGGTGATCATATTCAACTTTGATAGGTTTACCTCATCCAAAGAACCTAAGTGCAATAGGATGCTACTGCAATGTACTCCACCTCTACAATGGATAGGGAAACTAATGCTTGTTTCTTACTCAACCATGAAACAAGATTATCTCCTAGAAAGAATGCAACTCCACTTGTACTCTTTCTATCATCAATACTACCGGCCCAATCTACATCCATATATGCTATTAACATGAAATCTTCACTCTTGGGTACCCTAAGCCAAAATCCAATGTGCCTCTTAAATATTTGAGCATCCTTTTTACTGTTTGCACATGAGTTTCTTTAGGTGCAGCCTGAAACCTTGCCACCATACCAACTGCTTGCGTAATATCAAGCCTTGAAGCTATCACATATAACAAGCTTCCAATCATTGACCTATAAAGAGTCAAATTTGCCTCAGGTGGTTCATCATCCTTACTTAATTTGCATCCTGTTACCATGGGTGTACCCACAAGATTACATTACTCCATTCTAAACTTCTTCAACATTTCCTTACATACTTGGTTTGTGAAATGAATATCCCTTTGTCTGATTGAGAAATTTGTAACCCAAGGAAGAAAGATAACTCACCAAGCATAAACATTTCGAATTCTTTTTGCATCTCCATGGCAAACTCTTAACACATATTGTCACTACTTCCTCCAAATATAATATCATCCACATACACCACAACTATCAACTGATCATTACCGCAATTTTGATATAAAGATTGCTATCTACTATTCCCTTCTTCAATTCTTGTTGTTGTATGTATTTATCAAGTCTGACATACCATGCTTTGGGGGCTTGTTTTAGTCCATAAAGAGCTTTCTTCAATCTACACACATAATCCTTGTTTTTTGACAACAAAAATCCTTCTAGTTGTTTAATATATACCCCTTCCTCCAGATTGCCATTAAGGAAGACAAATTTAACATCCATCTAATAGACCTTGAAATTTTTGAAACTGGCAAATGCTAAAAACATTATGATAGCTTCCAATCTAGCAACAAAGGGAAAAGCTTCTTCAAAGTCGATACCTTCTACTTGTGCATATCCTTTGCATACCAACCTTTCCTTGTTCCTTACAAGTTGACGATCTTCATTCAACTTATTTCTAAAGACCCACTTAGTGCCAATCAGATTTTTGCCTTCAGGTCTCGGGACAAGTTCCCAAGTTTTGTTCTTTCCTATTTGATTCAGTTTCTCCTCCATGGCCCCTATCCAATGTTTGTATTCGCTTGCATCTTTTAAGTTCTTAGGTTTTATCTTGGAAAGTAAAGACATATTTTCATGATCTGAAGAATTAGCCAATCTTTGCCTTGTCTTATTTCTCCATCTTTGTCTGTAAGAGACGAGGTGTCTCTCAACCCAATCACTGGCTGATACTACTATGTTTTTGTTTTTTTTTGTGTTTTTGATGTTTTTGTGGTTTTTTGCAAATAAAGAAGAATTGCGATTTTGCTCAAGAAAGCTATAAAAATTCATAATAAATTCACAGATGGAAAGCAGGCCTCAAAATCACTCCTCAAATGATGGCGCATCAATTTATTAAACTTCAGGACTCATACAATAATGAACTGCTAACATATAAGAAAAAGGCAACATTTTTATTACAAAGAAAACCTGGTTATTACAGCCGCCATTCTAATGAAGGAAAGTACGGCCAAGCTCAGATAATGACTTCTCCAGCCACGAAGTCGTTGCCAAACACTCCAAAGAACTAGGTGCCCCAGCTGCTGAAAACAGAAGTCACAAAGGCAAGTCGTATTTGCCCACAGGAAAAGTACGGCCCTTGCTGCAGCAAAGTACAGCCTGTACCAACAAATAAGAAAGTACGGCTGGGATAAATAAAGCTCACAACATCTGAAAATGATTCCCAGTCAAGTCGCCTCTGGTATTTGGAAGTAATCTCTTCTCAAAATTATTCTGAAACTATCACAGTAAGCACAAATGCAACCTCTGAATGAAGTCACTCTGTTGACAAGCTTCAACTGGTATTGCACAGTCTCAGTATGCCTGATTCTGAAGAGGGAACATTCTTCAAAACCCGTTGATCTGCAAAAACCCTTGTTTCACAAACCCCAATGCTCTTAGAGAGAAAAGACAAATTTGAATAATCATAACATAAGTGAGTTCGATTTGTCTTGGCAGTATTTATATCTCCCTTCATAAGTTCGACCCAAGGCATTTTAATAATCATTTAAATAAATGATGAATTCGCCCTTTTAAGACTTAGGACAAATATATAATAAATGGCATCCCTTATTGATTAATAATTAAATGCTCATTTAATTATTATTTTAACCCCTCTTTTATAAAGTATTAAATACTTTATAATCCGCCATTTAATTATTTTAATATTTCATTAAAGTGACTTTATATTTTAAAGTCAAATTAAGAAATTTTTAATAAACATTAAATGCCCAAATAAACACTGTTTGCTCATCAGATCGTCAAATTGGGTCGAAACTGAGCTGACCAACTGAACCAAGTGCCCTGCTATAAATAGCAAATCCTGCCTGCCTGACTTACTATAAATAGTAAGTATCTGTAAATCACTCTGGAAACGTCTGCCAGGGCCCAAACCTGAATCAACTGAAGGAGTAATGTTCCCGAACACCGGATAACTGCCTCAAGTGATCCTCTACACACATCTATCAGCCTACGAGGATCAGAATGATAGGCTAACCTCTGAACCAACTGTACTGCCTAGGAAGGGGCCATTACATTGTCACCTATAATCAAATCTTCTAGATTATTTCCTTGGACAAATTTGGATGGTGTCTTGGATGATGTTCTTGACGGTGCCTTTGGATCTCTTTGCTCAACTATCTCCTCAGATTCTCCCTTTGTTTCCTCTTCTTTGCAAATTTCCTCATTTTAAGAAACACCTTGTGCCTTTTCTTCGTAGTATCTTCCGTCATCTACTTTCACATTTGCACTTTCAATGACATTATGCAGCCTTTTATTGTAATATTTGTACGCTTTACTTCTTGAAGAGTAGCCAAGGAATATTCCTTCATCCACCCTAGAATCAAACTTTCCCAAATCTTCATCTCTCCTAATGTAACATGTACTCCCAAACAAGTTGAAATGATTTACTGTTGCAAGCCTTCCTTTCCATAACTCTTATGGTGTTTTTCTATTGTTTACTCTGATTTGTCCACAGTTTAAAACATAGACTATCATATGAAGCACATCTCTCCAAAATGTGTCAAGTAACTTGGACTCATTTAGCATGGCTAGGCATTTCGTTGACTGTTCTATTCTTCCTTTCCACAACCCCATTTTGTTGTGGAGTTCTTGCAGAAAAATAATGTCTTCTTATCCCGTATGTTTCACATAAATCTTCAAACTCATTTGAAGTGAATTCTCCTTCTTTATCTAATCTAAGGCATTTAATCTTTAAGATTGTTTCATTCTCCACTAAGGCTTTGAATGCCTTAAACTTGTCAAAAGTTTCAGATTTTTCTTTTAAAAATGTGACCCAAGTCATTCTAGAATAGTCGTCAATTAACAACATGAAATACCTCTCCTTGCATACCTTTTGTTTTGGTTGGACCACAAAGATCCATATGCATAAGCTCCAATGGTTTTAATGTAGAGTGTTCCTTCAATTTAAAACTCACTCTAATTTGCTTCCCAAGTTGACATTGCTTACAGGTGATATTTGAAGGCTTTGAAATCTTTGGCATGTCTCTCACAGCTTCCTTACGGCTGATCTTGACAAGATTATCAAAGTTTATGTGCCTCATTCTCCTGTGCCATTACCAACTTTCATCCTCTTTACTCATATAACATCTTTCCCCTCCAATCTCACTAAGAACATAGAGATTGTTAGTTACTCTTTTGACTTCTACCACTTGTTTCCTTGCTTTGCTAATTTTACATCCTTTTGCATGAAATCTAAGAGAATTCCCTCGGTCACACATTTGACTTACACTTAGAAGATTATGTCTCAGCCCCTCAACATATAGCACATTCTCGGATTTTACTTTACCATTATCAATGCTAAGTGTCTCTTTCACTCATGTCTTTTTCTAAAGCATTATTTCCAAATTTCACTGATCCACCATTTACTTATTTGAAACTAAGAAATTTACTCTTATCATTTATCATATGCTTTGAACAACCGCTATCAATATACCATTGATCTCCTTCGTTTCATGCATGTAGGGCTGTTTGAACCAGCATGGATTTTTCTTTCTTTTCTTCTTCCTTCTTCTTTCTCCATATTTTTGAATTCTCCTCTTTTTATTTGATTGTAGTTTCTTCCTTCTTACTTTGTTTGGATGGTTCTACAATGCCACTTCTAAAAAAAAATTCTATATGTCCAAAATTATTGCACTTGTAACATATGATGTTGTAATCCACAAAAGGAGCAAAAGAGTGAAATTTTTGTTTATGAACCCATGACTAGTGTTCTTGTTCCATGCTCCGTAATTCATTTCTTTATGCCTAAAGTTATTTTGTGCTTGCATTCTATAATTTGTTGCCTTATGACCAAATTGACTACATAAAAAGCAATAACCAAATAAGGAATGATAGAATCTAGGTGCATAAGTTTTCCTAGGTGGAAGGGGCTTTCTGGCCATGTCATTCTTAGCTTCTGAAGGTATGCTTGGCTTCTAGTTCTCCTTTTTGCTGCTTTCATCTTTGATGGAATTTTTAAGGACATCAGCATACTTCTTCTCTTTATTTAATTTCTTCGATGATTGAATTGTTTTAGAACTCTATCCTTCTTCATAGCCAATACCACTCCTATCTAACATAGGAATTTGAGATTTGATAAAGCCATCCAAGATTTCTAAATTTTTCTCGTTTTTCAAATTTTTGTTTAATTGAGCCATTGTCTTCTCCAATTCCTTTCTTAGAAAAACAATCTCAAATTCCAGCTTCTCGCAATTTTCTTCTTTTGTCTTCAATTGGTTTCCCATCTCCTCTTCAATCCTTTTTGCTTCTTCTACTTGAACTTTTAGATCAACAATCAATTGTTCTGATTCTTCAAGACTTTGTGTTAATTTTTTTTGCTTCACTATCCTCTTGAATTCATAATCCTTGTCTCAAATTTCTTTTCTTAAGCTTCTCGATCTCACTATAGGCACAATAGAGTTCCTCCTCAAGATTCACTTCTCCTTTGTCTTCTCTATGCTCTTCTTCTAAATCTCCTTTCTTTTTTTCTTCATCATACTTTGCTTCCATCACCATGAAGAGTAATTCTTCTCTATCAATGTTTGAGATTTCTTCATTGCATGCCTTCAATGAGCTATTATCTTTCTTCGAATAAAGACTCTTCCTGTACTTCCGAAAATCCTTCTATTCATGTTGACCTTGTTTGTTGTAATGTTCCCCCTTATTTATTTTTAATTTTGAACACAATAAACCAGCACCAAATCAACTGATTAGCATTAGCACCAAAACCAAACCAGCTTGTACATAACCCTCACCAAGAATGTTCACCAAGATCCCAGTGTGGGCGAGGTGATAGCATATAGTCCGGGGATCATTAGCAACAAAATTGAACTGAAAGTACATTCATCTACCAATAGGAAGCATCCACAAGGCACTGGGGATACTCCACTTATTCAGTGGGAGAGATTATTACAAAATGAGAGGTGGCAAGCCAGCCATGAATCCTCACTTCCACTTATTCAGTGGAGGGAATATATTCCACACTACCACTTATTTGCATGGGGGAAATAACAACAATGAAAGAAAATTATTTAAAACTCAACCACTTCTTTGTGGGAGTGTATACAAACATTAAACTTGCAGCAATAATAAAATAAGCTGTTAGTACTACTAACTAGCTTTACAATTATTGAGTTTCAGCTACAAACATTCAAGATATGCTTCCAAAATCATCCAATGGTTAGAGTAATAATCCTCTAACTTTTACAATACAAAATTGATATGAAATTTAAGCTCAACCAGCAATAAGCCGATACCACTGTAAGAAACCAGGTGTTTCTCAACCCAACCTCTAACGCCAAAATGCCCTGTTTTGTTGTTTTGCGTAATTTTTGTGATTTTTTGAGTTTTTGCAGCAAAATAGAAGAGGTGCAATTTTGAAATAAAATGCTAATAAATTCATAAATAATTAACAAAGCATCAGCTAACCTTTAGAGAGATGGCGCCTGATTTTATTCTTATTATTGAATGATTACAATACGTTTCCGGAACCATAAAATAGAGAAGATAATATTATTTTATCAAAAACCTGGTTTATACTTGCAGCCCCTTGGTGAAGAATGAAAATGGTACGGCCAGGTGAGAAGATGACTTCTCCAGCCTCGAAGTCGATGCAAAACACTCCAGAGACCAAGGTGCCGCAGCTGGTGAAAGCAAAAGACAAAAAGGCAAGGCGTTTTTGCCTACAGGAAAAGTACGGCCCTTGTTGCTACAAAAGTACGGCCTGTACAAGCATTAATGAAATCCGTACAGCCTTGAGATGCGTTCCGGATACTGGACAAATCACTACTGGAAGATAATCGATCAAAACTCTAAATATGAACTCCACAATATGCACTGTAATGACCTCTGAATGAAGCCACTCAACTGACAATCTTCAACTGGTATTGCACAGTCTCAGTATGCCTGATTCTAAAGAGGGAACATTCTCCAAAATCCGATGATTTGTTGAAACCCTTGTTTCACAAACCCCAATGCTCTCAAAGAGAAAAGACAAATTAGAATAATCATAACATAATGAATTCGATTTGCCTTCAAGAGAAATATATACTCTCTCACAAAGTTCGACCCTTCTCCAAAAATCAACTTAAATGCATTTAATAACTCTATAATTCGCCGATTTAGAGACTTAGGCAAATTATTAATTAATGGCGTCCCTTTTGGTGAATAATTAAATACTCATTTAATTATTATTTATCTCCGTTATTATAAAGTATTAAATACTTTATAATTTGCCATTTATTAATTACTTTAATATTTCATTAAAATGACTTTATATTATAAAGTCAAATTGATAATCTTTTAATAATCATTAAATGCACAAGTAAACACTGTTTGCTCATCAATTCATCAAACTGGGTCAAAACTGAGCTGACCAACTGAACCAGGTGCCCTGCTATAAATAGTAACTCTTGCCTGCCTGACTTACTATAAATAGTAAGTGCCTGAATAACACTTTGTAAGCATCTACAAAGGTCCAAACCTGGATCAATTGATGGAGTAATGTCCCTAACCACTGGGTAACTGCAGTAGAAGACCCTCTAAACACATCTGTCAGCCTACGAGGATCTGAATGATAGATTAACCCCTGAATCAACTGTACTGCCTAGGATGGGGACATTACAAAATCACTAAGTCTAATTAGAAACCGTATGAACAGAAAATCAAACCAGCAAGATAGAATATCACCAAAATGGATGGAGTTCCTCCAATACAGCTCTGAAAAGCTTCAAACAGCAATCAAATCAAGCCTCAAGACAAGTTGTCCAAACTCCAACTGAGAAATCATGCCAAACACAGCAAATACAGACAACACGAATCCCAAAGCAGCCTTCAAGAAGTGGTATGGCCTCCAGGAAGGGTCAACCTCTTCTAGAAAATTCAAGACTCGGTATAAAACTCTGAAACTTCTCAAATCAGGGCACCCTTCACAGTGGAATAGCACAAGCAAATACCTAGAACGAGAATAAATTCTATGACGAAGCTATCAGTGAAATTTTGCTTCAGCCATGTATAAACCAGCAGCTAGATAGCAGGCTTTACAGCAACAACCTGTCCAACAACATCAAAATTAAAACTCAATTTGCACCTCTATATGAAGCACGGTCACAATCAACCACCTAGGAAGCCATAGTTTCAGGCCCAAAGGATGGTTCATTTGCTAAGCTTCCCCTTAGCCAAGTTCTAGATTCAATCCAGCAACATAGCTTTACCAAAATATTCAAGCATAAGAATGAATAAGTAAGGCATCAATAAATAGGCTTCAACTGAGGAGATGACTCAACTGTAACCTCCAACCAAGAAACTCTCCAGCTTCTCCAAGGGGCATCCACTTCAAAAAGCATTCTAAAATATTAAAAACTCTTCATATCATTCCCAAGTCGTCCCACTTGAGGAAATAATAAGACTTTAATAAACCATTAAAATCATTAATGCACTTAATGAGGCATCCCCTTTCATGACCCCATTTTAAAAACAATTTGAAGTTTATTGACTAGGCGTGGGGTACAACTGCAAAACATAAAAATTGACTAAGTATGGAACTCAGTCCATGGAGGTAGCCAAATGCAACGCCCAAATTGCAACTGATAAACTGCTAAAAGTAGCCAACAGATATTTTTCGAGCTAAACCAAGCTAATGATGATGCCAGTGCCACAAATGGACTTGCTAAAAATAGCAAACGCTCAAAAATAGTGAGTTTACTTCAAACTCATCAAAAAGCCAAACTGATCAGCCTCACTGCCTAAAATAGAAATGTGAACTACAGATGATTCAACTGCTGCTAGAATGATAGAGCTATAAATAGGCTTACCAAAAATAGCAAATTGCTATAAATAGTAAGTTTGCAAAACATTATCTGAACACCGAGTAGTATCATGACTTACTATAAATAATAAGTGTTTCCAAATACCTTCTGAGCACAAACTAGACAACCAACATGACTTGCTATAAATAGTAAGTACCCGTAAAAGATGCCAAATTCAGATGCATGTCACACCACCTCAGAGGTCTCCGAAAAACCAAAAAAACCCAAAAACCTTTCCTGCATGCAAGATATCAGTCAAAATTGCATGTCATTATCTTAACATGCATGTTACCTCATCCTGAAGCTCTCCAAAAACCCCAAAAGCTCCACCAAACATGCATCTGAAACTCATACATGCAAACCTTCGAAATTGCATCTGAAAGCGGAAACCCTAATTTTCAATTTTGCTTAGCCTACAAGTTTCCAAAAATAGGCTAAATTCAAATGAAGAGTGTAGGGCTAAATTGGGGACATTACATTTGTAGCCCTTCTTTTGTTGATATCTTCTTTTCTTCAAGTAGTGATCCTCTTCATCATCACTACTTTCACTCTTACCTTGCAGAGTCAATGACATAAACTGTTGTGTGAGCATTTAAGATATAGAATCTAAAAATTTTTACAGCTCTCACAAAGGCATAGGCATTCTTTTCAATCTGGGAGTACTGGAACTCGTTGTCTTTGAAACTACTGCTCATGAAGGCAATTGGTGATTTTGTCTCCTCGTTCAGCTTTTGTGTTGGTATGGCAGAGAGGGTGTACTCCGATGCGTAACAATAAAGAATGAACTCCTTATTGAAGTCAGGTCGGACCAGCACTGGCGCCTTACTGATGGCTTATTTTATCTTGACGAACGCCTCCTTTCCTTTGTCAGTCCATTTGAAGGTGGTTGTCTTCTTCATCATCGCTGACATATCCTTGATCAACTCCAAGAAATCAAGTACAAATCTTCGTATGAAATTTACCTTTCTGAAGAAGGAATGCACTTGAGTGGTATTGGTTGGGAGAAATAGGTTCTTGATTGAAAACACTCGATCTGGATCGATCCGAGTTCCCTCTTTGGAGATGATATGGCCTAGTAGTTTACCTTTCATCACTGCAAAGATAGATTTCTTTGGATTCAAAGATATATAATGGTACCTACATCTTTCGAACACTTTCGCTAAGTGTTGAAAATGATCTTGTCGCTTCCTTGAGAAAGCGGTAAGGTCGTCAAGGTAGACAAATATCACTTTGTTCTTTAGATCTCCAAACACCAAGTCCATGGCTCGTTGAAAGGTGGCACTGACGTTGATGAGGCCAAAGGGCATCCTCTCACAGGCGAACGCTCCCCATGGGGTGGTGAACGCTGTCTTGATCTGATCCTCCTTAGCCACCGCAATTTGATTGTACTCGGAAAAGTCGTCAAGCAATGACAACATCTCCAATCTGGTAACCCTCTACAAGGTATGCTCCATGATAGGTAAAGGATAATTATCCTTTAATGACGATTGGTTGAGGTTCCTGAAGTCAACACAAATCCAGATCTCTTTGTTCTTCTTGCGCACAGGAATGATATTGGACACCCAAGTAGAATGATGGATGGGAAATATGATCTTGGCGTCCACCATCTTTTGTACCTACGCGTAGATTGTGTCTTGGACACACGGGTTGTAGTGTCTTTGCTTCTGCCTAAAAGGCTTGATATCTGACTTGAGTGGAATTGTATGAGACAATTCCCTTGGCGTGAAGACTTTCAGATCTTGGTAGGTCCATGCAAAGACATCTCTGTACTACCTGAACAAGGGGATAAAGTTGTCACTTTCCTCCGCAGTGCAACACTTTCCCAAGTTGACAAGTCGGGGCTTATCTTCGGTGCCTATGCTAACCTAACTATAATCAACAGATGTTTTGCTAGTTGAATTTCTTTGATCTTGCACATGTCTATCATGCCTGTCAAATATGTCATCCAAGGATACTAGACCCTTGGGGATGTTGTTACCTCTTAGCTAGATGATGTCGGATTTTGTTGCTTCTAAATCTTCCACTATAGACTCTCTGAAAGGAGAAGCACTTCCTTCAAAGAATAGTTCTTTGTAATTGTCCCCCATGCAGAGGAACTCCTTGATGTCATTATCATCATCAAAGACTTGCCAATCTCCACAATTATCGAGGACAGATGGCCTGTACACGAGCTCAATAGCGAAGGCATTCTGACGGAAATCAAAATGGGACATGAAGAGAGCGACAGATACTGCAAGGGCGTCTTCTTTGCTATTTTGCTCACGTGGAATGTACTTGATGTTGAATGCTTCAAACCAATCGATTGCATTCCACACCCTTTGTCGATAAGCCTGAAGATGGCCTTTTCTGACTTGATATCATTCTCTGACCTGTTGGACGATCAGCTCTGCGTCACCTTCGACTTGGAGGTACTTTATACCCATATCTCTTGCATTCTTGAGACCTAGTATGAGCGCCTCGTATTCTGCAATGTTGTTCGTGTTATCGAACTGCAAGCGATAAGCAAATGGGTACAACGCGCCTTCAGGAGAGGTAATGACAACTCCCACTCCTGAGCCTGTTGTCGAGCAACTCCCATCGAATTGCATCCTCCACATCTTAGAACTTTCTTGGGCTTGGTGCTTGATCTCCAGCATATCCCATGATTTGGTTCATCCTTTCTCAGGGCATGTGGATCCAGTGTGTTCATTTGTCTCATGGAAACAACAAAACACATTAGACTTCTCGACCTCTGCTCCTCTTTACGGAGGTCCTTGATTTCTAGGCTTGTAGTTGTTGAAAGGCTGGAAATTATTTCTCTTCGGCTAGTACTGCTGCTAAGGCTAGTATTGTTGTTGAGACCGATACTGTTGTTGTTGTTGATACGGAGGTGGTGTGGGCAGTGCTTGCTGCCCTTGATTGGGTGACTGTCTCTTCAAGATAGTCACTTCATTTGCTACCTTTTGTAGCAATGGATCTGTTGATGCTTGGACCAGCGGTCTAATAGCATTGCCCTTCATCTTTCCCGTGGTGATCATGTGATCCTCGGTCTCAATAGCCTTCTCTTGTGCAACTTGTAAGTCCTCTTCGTGGCTTCCTTTGATGAAAAAGGCTATCTCTGAGGGAAGGGGGTTGATGAAGCTGCTAATCATAATCTCGTCTAATGGATTGAGTGTGTGAGAGAGACATGTAGCTAGGCAATTAAACCTTGCTACGAACTCCCTCATCGGTTCTGTAGGCTCCATCTTAGAGTTTGATAACCGGGCAAATAACTGATGGCTGTCTTCGGTGGGCTTGAATCTCGCCAAGAACTTCTCGCTCATGTCCTCCCAATTTCTGATGACTCCTACTGGTAAATGATGGAAGCAATCGGAAGCATTCGCCTCAAGAGTTTCGACAAAGTGTTGAACAGCGATATCTTCATGTGGCACGAACAGAACGAAGCAAGCGGCTATGAACGCTCATATATGCTCATTGGGTGTTTAGCCCCGTCACCGAAGAATTTTGGGAAGTGCTTTCGTGATCCCTTGGGAAGTTCATGATTGCCTTGTAGGGCCAATGGGCCTATGTTGTTACCCCATGGCAAAGGTGTTGGACGACTTACGACTCTTGCATTACAGCCATTCCCGAACAGATTGTGTCCATTGTCGTTATTGCCATTGTCGTTGCCGCCATTGCCATTGCCAATTTCGTCATTTCTGCCATTGCTATTGTTACCATTATTACCGCCATTGTCGTTGTTGTTGCCAATGCCGTTGTTATTGGCATTGTCGTAGATGCGGTTGTCCGCCATCGGTTAGGCTAGAGGTCCTTCTTGTTGTTCTTCTAGAAGGTGTTCAAGAACCTCTTCAAAGATTTGCTCTATATTGGATGCTTCTCCGATGTCTTCTTGAAATAGAGGATTAGTTCTCCTCTGTATGTATACTCGGTGAGCCAAGATGCTTACTACCACGTGCGTGGTCGTAACACTGGCCTCTCTACTACAAGATCAGCCTTTCTTTCTTCCTCGTCCAAAGTAATAGTTGTGGCTCTCCACTGAGCTAGTGATGTGTTATTTTCGTAGATGAAAGTACGCAAGCTATTGATGATGTTTGTCTACTCTCCTTCAATGAATGTAAGATCTGGTTGGAGAGTTGTTGGAGCAAGATCAGGTTGTTCAACTGGAGCCCAAGGACGCCAAATGCCCATTTTGTGTCATAAAAGCATTAGCTTTCTCTTTAAGTTTTATGCCTCGTTGCCCCATGGTGGGTGCCAGAAAACTATTGGCGTTTCAATTAGCACATCTGGAGTGTTTATTGGAAACGGACAGCTATTGCAAGTGTTATAGTACTACTCTTCAAATTATAGAGAGGAAGATCTCTCTTTGTTGATGTTCAATGTAAAAAAGGGTACTAAGGTTCCTATCTATTTTACTCAGCAGCAGCACACAAAGGTGTATAAACACAATGTGTCATAGCTAAGCTTTTTCTCTAGTTTCCGCAGATCTTAACTACGACTAAACTAGCTTCAAAACTATCCTATCTCCCCAAGATTAACAGAGCATGAGGGCATAGGAGCGAAATGGATGGGTTGGGTCACTTGAATGCGCCGTCTTCTTAGAATATGGCCGAGGCTCTGAACTCTCGGATATATGTTGGGATAAGGTTTTATGCAAGTAAACACTCTTTACGGTAGGTTGGATCTGAGACTTGCCAAGGAGGAGGAATCCCTGTTCATGGTATAGGTTGGGAAACAACTTATTGGAAACAACAAAGTACGAAGATTTGGGTATCAGGATTGCTAAGGACGAGGAACCCTTGTCCGAAGTATAAGTTGAAATCAGGATCTTTAAACAACATCAAACGATAGCAATCGATGACAAAATATCCAAGGAGGAGGAAACCCTGTACAACTTATTGGAAACAACAAAGTACGAAGATTTGGGTATCAGGATTGCTAAGGATGAGGAACCCTTGTCCGAAGTATAAGTTGAAATCCGGATCTTTAAACAACATCAAACGATAGCAATCGATGACAAAATATCCAAGGAGGAGGAACCCCTATCCAAGGAGGAGATTGAAACAAAAAACTATTTAGAACAAGACTTTGAATCAACTAAAATCTTAGGTCAAATATGCATGCGCCATCTGACTTTCTTCTTCAAGCTTTTCCAAAGAATTACAAAAATTGGAACAGCAAAGGCACGAAATCATGCACAATTACGATCAACCAATAAACTCTCATCAAAGAGTGAACAAATACAAACATGCAAACTCTGGCAACAATGGCGTAGCAATTTAGCGTAGTAAATAAAGGTTAAACAAATAATGAGCCTAAGGCTCTTATTTATAGAAACTCAAAGGAGTAGGCAACCCTAAAATCTCCTTGAGTTAACAATTAGTTCTTGCCAATCAGCAAGAATTATTCCTATGTCTAAATGTAGGTGAGCAAGCAGTTAACTGGAAATCTACTTTAGTTAATTGAAATTAAACAAAAGTCAAACTGGAAGTCTACCTCAATTGACTGAAACCTAAGTAAGAGTGAACTTACATTACAAATGTGCCTCCAAAATAGACATCCACCTTTAATGGAGATCTAAGATCCACAAATCGTGGGAGTCAAATTAGACATCCTTGATTAGTGGGATCTGACATGCATGATCTGTGGGATCTTGAGTTAACTTGGAAAAGGGCATCAAGTTAACTTCAGTCATAATTATTGCTACTTTGGAGGGTAGGACGTCCTTCTTGGGGTGTTTTACACCTCATCACCACCGGTCAACAATGCCTCTATCCAGTCGTTGACCTCTTCAGCCCCTGGGCAATCAATTCTCCGCAAGATGACGACGTGACGTCTTTGCATTTCTTTACCTGTCACAAGCTGTTGCTGATAGTCTATACACTTGGCAGCTGCGTCATCCAACTTGGTAGACATGGCTGCAACTTTGGCCAACTTGCAACCATCAAGATCATCAAGGAATGTGCTATGGATGAAGTCTCGGAATTGTTTATGCACTGTTCCTAGCTCAATGTATTCTCCTCCCTCATGCTGATATTCTATGTGTGGGAAGGATATTACCAACGTTCTTGCGAAGTTGATAATACCTGCGACAATTTATCTGTAGTCAATCAGCTCCACGGAATTGGCATCATAGGCTTTCACCTAGTATGCCAATTGTTCCTTCCAATCAAAAAGGTATTGCTTGTTCTTTGTGGTGGTAACTGATTGATATGCCAATATCAAATCAACAACTATCATTTCATCTCCCGACCTCTTCTTTGTTGTCCTCAGGTCTGACTGTTGGATCTCTGAGCGGAGTCCATGTGCTCTCTCTCAATTGGTATGTTTCTGCCAGTACACATCATCCTCTGATAACAAACCCATCCACTTGATTTCTCAAGTGTTTGCTATATGTGATCAACTAATGATGGTTTTGCTCTGCGGGGAGATCTAGCAACTCTTGTGGAAAAGAAGAGGAGTTGGTAGTGCCATGCATCAAGCTAGAAATATACATCTTCAATTGTCGATTTTCAGCCTTTAAGGCTGCTTTGTCTTGGCCATCCTTCGCCATCCTCTCTTGGGCGCTCGCTAAGGCTATTCCAAGAAGGTTTGCCTCCACCTAACCAGTGGTCTTTCTAAGGTTCACCTTTGATAGCATGAAGTCTTCAACCCTTACATTATGTATGTTTTTGTCCTCAGGTGGGGCAACAGCCTCTATGATGACCTCATTATTCGTATTCCTTTCTACATGTGCTTGCTTCTTCAACTTTTTCACTGGCATGTCTTGAGGGACATGATCGAACTCTATGAAGTCGAGCTGGTAGGACGGCCTTTCCCTCTTCCTTACAAGGAAACTCTCAAGCCAGATAGAATCCCGACTAGCCTCACTGGAAGGAGGAATGTTGGCCCCCTGAATGCTAGATGAACAAGACTGTGTTGTATTGACGTCTCGCAGTGGCGAGTCCAAGTCGATGGGAACTTGTGACTGTTGTGATGGTGGTGAAGTAGGCGGCTTTCTCTCTATCACAGGCACTGTATCTGCTACAACTGCTTCTAGCATTGGCTCTGTTTCAGTTGTGATTGCCTCAATCACTGGCTCTGGTTCGACTGCAGCAATCTTAACTACCTCGGGTAAGTTGGTGGTTGCCTCCACCTATACTTCTTGTTGATTTGCATCAACCATCTGTGTTCTTCCCCATGGAAGCCCTGAAATCCTCATCCCTTTGGGAGGATTGCTCCACTACTTTCTTCTAGGTTTCTTCCTAGACGTGGAAGGTAGTGTAGACTGAATCGTTGGCGACTTTATTCGGGGAAGTACTACCTTCCTTGTCCTCTTGCTGTCTAGGTAGAGTCGACTATTTCTGCCCACTCTACTCGTTCTCTCTTCTACAAATGTGCTTTCTTTCGCATACCAATCCACTCTGCCGAGTGGCTGAGTCCACTTGATCTATGAAGAAGGAAGCGAGAATGACTTCTTCCTCATCATCAGATATGCCCTCAATGTCTTCTGACATAAAGTCAGCAATTTGTGAGAGCTTAAGCCGACTATAGTTCCTTCTTCGTACCTCAAAATCATTGTCACAATCAACCCAGTAATCTTCTATGAAAGATTCATGTGACGAGCATTGCTCGAGATGTGTTGCATAGAGCCCTCTTGGATCATATAACCTCCTTTCAATGAGGTACTTGAGATTGAATCTCACTGTTTCTTGGCTCATCAACTTGGCATCAACCGTTGTTTTACATCTATAGAGTCCCATCTGAATGGGAAAATTTGCAACTGACTTCTTTTTCAGGCATAGGTGAGAGTGAACTTTGGCCAACTGCCTTAGGAATTCCATGAACACTACCTTATCTGAAGGGTAGCGTGGCAACATGGCGGGGTGACCATTGTAGCCATAGATGTGTATGTAGGTGAAGGTGGGGAATTGAAGAAACCGATCCACCCAGTCCACCATTGCCTCCTTTGTTGCTGATGATATATGCACGTGCATCTCATGGTCGAGATCTCGTACAATGTGCATGATGAAGAGGTCATTCATCTTTTTGAAGTGTCGTTTCGCTTGAGTAAACTGAAGACACGGAAAGTATTCTTCGACATTCTGCACACCTAAGGTCCCCACAATGTTTAGTGTCCTAAACTCACCTTGGAAGGCAATCAGGTATACAAGATAGGAACACATGTGGAAACTATGAGCCTCTAGAAACCCATTAATTTGTTGGTGGAGTGTGTCATTGATCAGGGAGGCCCAGTCATAATGTTCTCTTTTGTTGATGATCTTGGCAATGATGTAATACATCCACGGCTGAAATTGGTTGCCCACCTCCTATCCAGTGATCCTGCTGAGTAGAGTGATTAACACTACATACTCATCTCTGAATTCTCCTCTTCCAACTAATTTGGGCAAGCTAGCCTTTTTCACCTTTAACTATTGTTCGGCCATTTTCAACGAACACCTGTCCTTTGAAGCTTCGAATGCCTTTTCGCATTCCCTCACAGATATGACCTTGTTGGTCGAGCATGGCGGAATAGCAAAACATTTTTCAATGTCCTTTGGTTTCAAAATGTAGATCACTCTCCCATCCACTAATCGGATTTCTCTTGTGGTAGGATTGTAATGCTTATTGCAAGTGATTACAAGCTCCACACTCTGTAATGTGATAGGAATTGATGCAGATTGAAACAACCCAAATTCTTCTATGTTCAGCAATGTGATTTGATTCATGCCCTCCAAATCCTCAGAATTGACCTCTAGGTTCTTCTGATGTAGGTTTGTGTCAGTCGTTTTCAGGAAATCATGGTACAAGACTGTCTTGGTCTTGTATTGTACCTACGAGTATTGCATTCTGAAAGACTTAAAGATCAACTGTGCACACGGCCCTCTTCTGACAATTTCCGAGAACCCTTAAAAATAGCGCCTACCGACAAGTATTTTTTTGGGAAAAATCTAGCACATGGATTTTGTTCGTGCTTCAATGCTTAACAAACCCAGTTCCTGGAATTTTTGATTCGGAGACTTTTTTGAAAAAATCCCTAAAAATAGGGGTGCCAAGATTGTTGTTTCTTGAAAATTTGAAAAGATGGGTTTCACTAGAAAATTATGCTGATCATACCTAGTTGGCCAGATCTATGATAGCCGGTTGCATTCTGTGACATGCAAGAATTTTAAGACAAAAGAGAGGAAGTAGACAAGAGGTGGATTGAAAGTTATTAACTGCCTCTTTGTAAACATCTGCCTCTGAATTCAACCTCTGAGAAGAAATCTCCTTATGCCACTGATCTTCAAAAAAATATTGAAAAACTATTCAGAACCCCTACCAGATCTTAAAAATACATTCTTGAGAGCAATTTGTTGTTTTGACCTTCAACCTGCAAAATAATAAATGAAAAAGGGACGCCTAGCTTGGATATATAATGATTCAAGTTGAGATCCTTCAACTTTGGGTGCCAACTCATGATTGAAGCCTGAGTTAGAGTTCAAAAGTTGATTTCAACTAATCGTGGAGTGTTTGTCCTCTTTTTGCCTCCAAAATTGCTTACCTCAAGTCAACATATTACCTTTGATCTTTTAGGCGTCCTTTCTTGCGTGTTGAGCATTTTTCATCATTTTTTCCAGGCTAGAGTGCCTCTGTTTGATCCTTGCTCTCGGTCATTCAGTTGATCTTTGACAGTTGTTGACGGATCTGTAGTCGAGATGGAACCATCTTGAAGAGGTATGCTTGGGAGTCGTCAACTCAGAAAACTGAATTTGAGCCTCCAAATTAAAGGGCGCCTTTCTTCAAGCGGGGTGCTTTTAGCTTTGCCTTAGCCAATTTTCATGACTATTCTTCATTTAGACCCTCCATGCTTTGATCTGACGTCATCGTTGACTAACGAGTCAGATGGCTTTGCTTGATCGTGCATTTAGTAACCAGCACAATCCTGGAAAGGACGACTAATTTCTCAGCTTCTGAAAAAGCAAGTTTAGGCCCTTCAAATCTAAGGGCACCCCTGCTGGACTTATTTGACTGATAATTTCATGCTATAAACTGCATGCTTTAATCTTCGTCATTAGATGACTTAGTTGTCAAATTCCTTCTCTGATGGTTTCGTTGTCGAGATCAATCAAAGCGGGGAAGATCATTCTAGAGGTCATTGAGTAAACTGACTGCATCTGTATGCCGTAAGCACTGGGCGCCTTTCTTCAAGAGGGGCGTTTTTCTTCTATACTTAGCAATTTCCTTTCATTTTGGCATGTTCTTCATTCAGCATCTCCATGTTTCATTGACATTTGCCAGTGATCTCTGAATCAGATGATCTTGCTTGACGATGTGTTGAGTAGCCATCACGAACATGAAGAAGATGATTGCTTTGAAGGTGTCAGATGACTGCATTTGGCCCTTGAGACAAAAGTGCGCCTTTTGCCATTTGACTGCATTTCCTCCTTGGTAGAGGGTCGTCTTCCTTCTAGAGTTAGCCAAATTTTGGCCTTTTCCGTTTTGAGAATCTCCTTCATTGAACAACATCTTTTTCAACCTTTTCCGCCATGGCTTCCTCGTTGAAGCTTTTGAAGCTTAGCTTTCAGCACCTGGTACAAGCCAATCTGCCATAAATGGCTGTGAAGCTCCTAACTTTGTTCCTGAAAAATAGAAATAGACCCACTAGAGTAAAACATGTCTATTGATGATTCTGACTTGACCAGTCTGATATGAAGTCGATTAATCCTATCAAAATCATTTTCAATCATTTTCGGGAAGGTCCTATTTTTCAGGGTTTCCCTAAAAATAGGGGCACGGAACCCTAATTTTCAATTTTTCAAAATTTTAACCACATGTTCCTTGACAGAAACCATCAAAAACCTTATGTTTGGTTTGACCTAAAACAGACTTTTGACAGCATTTTTACATGATTTAGCTCAATTTAAGCAAAATGCCTGTTGGTTGAAAATTTTGTATACTTGGGAAAGCGTACAAAATTGTGGTTTCAGCCACAGTACGTGAGATAAACTCTCCTATTTTCAAAGGGAAGGCTCCCCCTTCGCTTTCTATTTTACCAATTCAAAAATTAATTCTAGCTACAAATCTATTCTAAACTTGGGTGAAACTTTTGTTCTGTTCTCTTTTTCCAGAAAAGACAATTATCTTTTCTCTTATTTCAAAAAAAGAATCACAATTGAAAGCATAAATGATTAATGAAGTAAAGAAAGAAGCAAAGTTTCCATGAAGGCACAAAGTCCTCCATTGTTCCTCCGAGACGGGAAAACAAATCGAAAGCTCAAAGTCTTGGATAACTTACTCTCCTATCAACCTTTTTAAGATGGTTTTCCGGTAACCAAGTACAATATGTAGCAGCTCAAAGTCTAATTACATGATGCACTTCACATGCACAAACATAGAAAATAAAAGCAGCACAAAGTCTGCAAATTACCCCCTTTGCTTGAGCGTTCTACAATAGCTTCAAATGCGACAAACAACTCAAAGTCTGCAGTATCACATCTGAAAACCAATCTAAAACTCCAAACACAATAAGCAGCTCAAAGTCTGCAAAATTCAGCTTGAATCCCTCTTGTATAACACCACAAAACTCACAATCAATATGTAGAAAATATCGTCACATAACACCTTGAATCAACACAAAGTTTGAAAGCAATTTGCCTCTTTTATTAATTGCAATCAGATTTACATCCAAGCTCAAAGTCTTAGAGTGCACATACAAACTGGCAGAGTTTTGTTGCATTGCCAAAAGATAAAAATTACAAAGGACCTCCTCAAGTATTTATAGGAGAGAGGCCTTGAGAAAAAGGTGGGAGGATCTCAACAAACTTGAGAAAATCTCTCAATCGCTAACTAACTGTAATTGACTTATTCAAAATTACAATCCAAATTGTGATTTGACTTGTAAGGATTTACATGTAATTACATTTTACAGCTTTGCAAGTAATATGATTACTTGCAATTACAATTTTCCATTTTACATGTAATTTGTCAAAACAAAATTACAAATACATAATTGAAACTATTTGAAGTGTCCAAAGACACGACTTGAACTGCATCATCCTTGATTGGATCTTCATGCTGCTATTTGGAAAACATTCTTCCATCTTTGTCTTGAAAACATTCCATGCTCAATCATATCACTTGTTCAACTCCTTGATATTACTTCGTCATGTTGCTGTTCTTTCTTTGTATCATTCTCCAGCCTAGGAATTTGCTTTGAAAAATAAGGCCCATACCTTATATTATTGATTTGGTAGGTCATGTGTGCAAATAGGAGTAACGAGAATGAAACAAAGGGGCTGCAAAAGTGAGGTCAAAGCTCAATTTCGGGTTTTGGAAGGTTGACTGCAATTTTTAAGTGTAGTCGGGATTTTTTGAACACTCAGCAATTTTTATTTTTTGCAACTTTTACAATTGCAATTCTCATGACAAACCCCGACTTGCTATTTGATACCAAAAACCCAAATTTGAGCCAAGGCATATTTTTGTAGAAAATGGCAATGAGGATTTGATGGAGATGAAAACGGAGGTAAATGAGATGAGTAAAATGAATGAGGTGAATTTAGTGAAGGCAAATGAAAATGGGAAATGGAAAATACGTTTTAGCTGAAATAATGATTTTTATTTTTTTTCCTAAGGATATCCCTTTGCACAATGAGATTCAAGATAATGAGACTTCTAGGATATGACATTCCGGCTGCAAACATGTTTTTTTAGACAAAAACATGATTGCCAAGAGCTGCGGTTTGATTGAAAGGAAAAACACATTTTTCTTTGAAGACTCATTCTTTCACAAAATACTTCTTCTTCTAGGTCACACAAGGGAATTACAGTTTCATTGAATAATGTAAGTGACATTAATCAGCAGCAAAGAAAACGTTTTAAACAAAAACGTGATTACAAGAAACCGCGATTTGACAAAGAGAAAACGCATTTTCTTGAAAAACATGAAGTCAATACTCAGCAAGACGCGTTTTAAGATGACAAAACACAAAAACGTTTTATATCTTTCAGCTTTGACAGATTATGAAGCCACGATTTCACTAAGATGAGACGCTTTAAGAAAAAGAGGCTATAAAATGCGAATTAAAAAGACTTTGCACAACACAATGAATGAAAAACGTTTTCACAAAAAGCATTGCGCGATAAGAAAACAACAAAAGATAAAGACATAAAGTCATACCTGGAAGACAAAGCCGAAACACAAAATGAAGAAGAAGAACCCTACATAACTCGCATTCTCTTCAACAAGATGACAACCTAAATATTCAAGTTGAGGACGCAATTCTAGTTGCAGATTTGAGGAAAGCCCCACAAAAAGAGGAAAGCAATCGAACTTGAACACAAACTCTTCAAATCTGGGCGAACTTCTTCAAATCGGGTTTTCAAGAGCCA
The DNA here is from genome assembly GCA_007115665.2 of Sequoiadendron giganteum. Classification (NCBI taxonomy): domain Eukaryota; kingdom Viridiplantae; phylum Streptophyta; class Pinopsida; order Cupressales; family Cupressaceae; genus Sequoiadendron; species Sequoiadendron giganteum. The sequence continues at coordinate 329,091,652 of CM021101.1, read as the reverse complement.
AGCAACAACAAAAACAAGCAAAATCGGGTTTTCTAGCTCACTCAGCAACTTTATATTTGTCAAATAGATAAAATCGGACTTTTTTGCTCTTATAACAATTTTCACTATGACAAAAATCAGAACTTTTCATCACTTAAGCAATTTCGGACTTTTTATCTCTTTTGACAATTTTAACTTTGACAAAAATCGGAACTTTTAGGCCACTTAAGCAATTTCGGGTTTTTTTCATGACTTAAGCAATTTCGGAATTTTTCATCACTTAAGCAATTTTGCTTTTAGGCTTGAAATTCCCTATTCTGCTGAGCTGATTTAAAAACCCGAATTTGACCAAAAAGACAAGAAAAATAACTCAGAATTTTACAAAAACAGAAAGGGGAGTTGATGAAAGGATACCCAAGGGAACCATCAATTAAAATCCAAAGTTTTCCAACCTTAACACCTCGTAAAACGTGCCCTAACAGACAAAGATCCCTATTTGCAATGGTGATCAAAAATCCCGAAATTGGACAAAACAAGGGGAAAAACATGTCGAAATGTTCCTAAATTTCGCACAAGGCAAAATAGGATGGATACCAATGGCTGCACAATTCAATTGGAGAATTTTGATGCCTCGAAATGTGTGCCATAGAGATTTATGAAGAAATTTTAGGCAAAATTTCATATGGGTTGTCCAATTTTGAGAATTCAAAATTGAGGACAACAATGCCAAAAAAATATTTTGGGTACAACATGTCTTTGAAATATGATCTTATATGAATGATATTCAATGAAAAACTTGCTTACAAATGGACTCCACCTCTTTAAATATCTTCACCAAGGGGGGCGATTCATCAAACATGTCACTTTAAAATGGATACAACCTTTTATTTTGTATGCACCCTTTCACCTCTACTTTGGGCACACCGATAGGGATCAGCCCCTATTGAAAAATTATTTATTATTTCTTAATGAGGGAGGGCACCAAGAGTTTAAGGGTCGACCCTTAGCAACAATATTATTTTATTTTATTTTCTTGCACCTCCAATCTACCATCAACGAATCCCTCAACTCTTCGAATACCTTTGACATCAATGACAACAATTTCCAATAATCATAAATGCAAAAGAGCAAGATTCTAAAGATACTTTCTTCAAATAACTACACAAAATCATTGATGAGAGACAACTAAATGACCACTCTGCTACATCTTCTTGCCTTTGCATTGAGTCCCAAATATCATAGTGTTGAGCTCCTCTCTAAGTCAAGTTGTGCCACATAGAGATGTCAAAATCAATCAAGGGTACAAAGTAGCACTTTGCAGACTCTTCGTTGGTCGTGACATGCGAGATCCAATGAGGATTGAAATTCATGGATTTTGCACGCTCCAATGACTTTACTATTAATGCTTTTTGAGACAAGTATAAGATTGATGCTCATAGTTGGTGGTACTTCCATGGACAACATTCACACACCTACAACCTCTTGTGATCAAAATTTTATCGCAAGTTTTATAAAAAAAAATATTTTATCTTTAAGTTTTATTTATATTTTTATTTTACAATTTAATTTTTTTAATTTTGTAGCTCTCAACTCTCTAATTTTGTCTTAAAAGGTTCCTAGTTCATTTGCAGAGAAGAGTTGGAAGACATACTCCTTCATCGGCTCAGTAAAACGCAATCGACTACACTCAAAAAAGGAAAAGGACTTGGTGTATGTGCATTCAAACTTACGGCTCCTTACACACATAGTGGCTACAAGGAAGGGGACACAAGGAAGTGGGATATCAAGTTGGAGCATATTGACTTGGATGCTTCCAATTCCCACTTTCCTGTACTTGATGTTAATGATGAGCCAACTAGCAAGCATGAGAGTGCTAGTGCTAGTGCCAGTGCCAGTGCCAGTGCCAGTGCCAATATTTGTGGCTCTTCTAATTTACTGATACCGACATTGTCTAATATGGATGGTGACGATGATATTTTTGAAGACCCATATAATTCTTGATCAATGATGACTGATTGTTGACACTTGACATTATTATTTTTTCACTTTACTATATATCACAATACTCGAGTTTGACTAATATTTGACTATTAATCTGGTGGTTTTGTTTATTATATAATATAAGATGCTATGTGTGGTGTATTTTGAACTTAATTACTGTTGCAAATAAGTATATATTTCTGATTTTTATATGTTTTTCTATGGACAAACCCAACCCCCAAAAACAATTGACTGAACCCTCAAACCCAAACCAGTACCAGGACCAATAACTTAGCTAAAACTAGATGAATGCTACATAAAATAAAATAAAAATACTTTCCTGTGGAGGTGCAAATACCAAATCCAGGATAGTTAAACAAGTGTTTATTTCCCATGCACAAGAGCTTATTTTTCAGAACATAACATTCTTACAGCCTAGAGATCCTTTTTTATAATTACTTTCACCCTTGTGAATCCAAGTTTACTTAAAGTTTTTATAGTGGTTTACCATTTCCAAACCTTTATGCAAATGGGATATGTAATTTAAAGTTACTTTGCCTTCTAACTAATAAAAAACACACTAAATGAACCGAAACCCAAATGGCCCCACAAGGTACAATGCTTAGAGCTGAAGCTTATTATTTTTTAGCATTGTAAGACCTGCTATCATCCATTGTAATAAAACAAATCTTTTTTCACATGTTATATGCTTTGTTGCACTTGAATCTAGGTAGGAAACCCTTCTGAAAGATGTCAGTATCCTTTAAAGCTGCAAACAAGTTCTCCTCACTCATCCCATCAGCATTATTTTTGTTTCCAACATGTCTCCAATTTCATGTGTAATATTTCAACAGAATCCATTATTATTTTCATTATTATGTTTATTTTGACGCCCAGAAAGGAATTAAAGGAGGTTGTACTTATGCTTGTGTATGAAGTGAAATTGAACAAAAAGAGCATACAACTATAGTCTTTGAACTAGAGTGCAGGAATGATATGATGAATGCATACAACTACAAGACCTACCAGTTCCCACCGTAGAAATGGTTGTGACTTGTGAATGTCATGCCACACTGAGCATTTGAGTTTTGCTCAAAGAGAGATTTTACAGCTTATTCCTTCCTCTCCTTTAGGGTTCACCGTTCAGCAATGGCTTCAACAAGCATATAGTGCTGTTGGCGTTTCAATTAGCACCTCTGGAGTGCTTATTGGAAACGGACAGCTATTGCAAGTGTGTTAGTACATGCTCTTCGGATTATAGAGAGGAAGACCTCTCTTTGCTGATTTTCTACTGTAAAAAAGGGGTGTACTAAGATTTCCTATCTTTTTTACTCAGCGGTAGGACACAAGGGTGCATAAACCAATGCATCGTAGCTAAGCTTTTTCTCTGGTTTCCGCAGATCTTAACTACGACTAACTAAGCTTCTAGACTATCCTACCTCCTCAAGATAAACAGAGCATGAGGGCGTAGGAGCGAAATGGATTGGGTTGCATCACTTGAATCCTCCGTCTCAATGGAATATGGCCGAGGCTCTGAACCTTCGGATATATACCAAGATAGGGCTCGATACAAGTAAACACTCATTATGGTAAACTGGATCTGAGACTTTCCAAGGAGGAGGAACCCCTATCCGAGGTATAGGCTTGGAAGCAGCTCACTGGAAACAACAAGGAACGATGGCCTTTCTAACAGGATTCCCGAGGAGGTGACGACACCTGTCCAAAGTCTAGGCTGCAAGAGAGATCATTAAACAACATCAAACGATAATGATCGATGACAAAATATCCAAGGAGGCGACGACACCTGTCCAAGGAGGAGATTGAAACAATGCACTATTTAAAAACAAGACTTTGAATAACTCAAATAATTAGATCAATCAAGCTTGCACCATCTGATTTATTTCTTCAAGGTTCTTCAAAGAATTACAAAGGTCGGGACAGCAAAGGCACGAAATCATGCACAATTGCGATCAACCAACGAACTCTCATCCAAGAGTGAACAGATATAAACAAGCGAACTCTGGCAACAGTGGCGCAGCAATTTTGCTAGCAAATAAAGGTTAAACAAATAAAGAACCTAAGGCTCTTATTTATAGAAACTCAAAGGAGTAGGCAACCCTAAAATCTCCTTGAGTTAACAAACAGTTCTTGCCAATCAGCAAGATATTATTCTATGTCTAAAAGTAGGTGAGCAAATAGTTAACTGGAAATCTACTTCAGTTAACTGAAACTAAACAAAAGTCAAACTGGAAGTCTACCTCAGTTGACTGACACCTAACTAAAAGTGAACTTATGTTACAAATGTGTCTCCAAATAGACATCCACCTTTTGAGGAGATCTGAGATCCACAAAGAGTGGGTGTCAAATAGACATCCTAGATTAGTGGGATCTGACATGCATGATCTGTGGAGATCTGGAGTCAACTTGGAAAGAGGCATCAAGTTGACTTTGGTCATAATTAATGCTATTTGGAGGATAGGACGTCCTCCCTTGGTGCTTTACACCTCTTCACCACTGGTCAACAAAGTCTCTATCCAGTCATTGACCTCTTCGGCCTCCGGGCAATTAATGCTCTTCAAGATGACTATGTGGCGTCTAAGCATTTCTTCACCCGTCGTAAGCTGTTGATGATAGGTAATGCATTGGGCAGCTGCTTCATCTAACCGGACAGACATGGCTGCAATTTTGGCTAATTTGCAGCCATTGGGATCTTCAAGGAATGAAGATCGGATGACATCCTGGAATCGTGTCTGCACTATTTCAAGTTCCACATATTCTCCTCCTTCCGGCTGATATTCTAACTCAGGGAAGGATATTACCAATCTTCTTGCGAAGTTGATAATATTGGCGACGAAGCGTCTATAGTCAATCAGCTCCACAGAGTTGGCATCATAGGCTCTCACCTTGTATGCCACCTGTTCTTTCCACCCAAAGAGATGGTGTTTATTTTCTGTGGTCGTAACTGATTCATATGCTTGTTACAAATCAGCAACTGTCGCCTCCTCTCTCGGCCTCTCTTGAGTTGCCTTTACATCTGACTTCTGGATTTCTGATCGAAGTCCATGTGCTCTGTCTCTCAGCTGATATGCTTCTGTCAACACACACCGCCCTTTGACGACAAACTCATCCACTTGATGTCTCAAGTGTTTACCGTATGTAATCAACTAATGATGGTTTCTTTCAGCTGGGAGATCCATCAGTCCTTGAGGCAAAGCCGAGGAGTTTGGAGTGTCATGTATCAAACTAGAAATGTAAAACTTTAGCTGACGGATTTCAGCCTTCAAGGCTGCTTTGTCTTGTCCATCTTTTGTCATCCTTTCTTTGACACTCGCCGAGGCAATTCCAAGAAGGTCTGCCTCCACCTGTCGAGTGGTCTTTCCAAGGTTCACCTTTGAAAGCGTGAAATCCTCAACCCTCACATTATGTATATCTTTGTCTTCAGGTGGGGCAGCAGTCTCTATGATAACCTCGTTCTCTGCATTCTTTTCTACATGCGTCTGCTTCTTCAACTTCTTTACCGGCATGTCTTGTGGGACATGATGGAATTCAGAGAAGTCAAGCTGATAAGAAGGCCTCTCCCTCTTCCTCCCAAGCGAGCTTTCCAGCCAGATAGAATCTCGGCTAGCATCGCTGGGAGGAGGAACATAGGTCCCCTGAATGCTAGAAGAACGAGACTGTGCCGTGGCAATGTCTCGTGGTGGCGAGTCCAAATCAATAGGACTTTGTGACCTCTGTGATGGTGGTGAAGCTGGTGGCTCTGTTTCTATCACTGGCACCGCTTCTGCTGCAACTTCTTCTACAATGGTTTCCATCTCTACAGCGATTATTTCAATCACTGGTTCTTGTGTAGTTGCAGCGGTCTCAACTGTCTCAGGCAAATTGGTGGCTGTCTCCACCTGTACCTCTTGCCGGCTTGTGCTGGCAATTCCTTTTCTCCCCCATGTGCTCCCTGACATCCGCATTCCTTCTAGAGGAAAGCTCATCTTCTTCTGTCTGGGTTTCCTCCTAGACGTGGAAGGTAGTGTAAACTGAACCGCTGGCGGCTCTGATCGGGGAAGTACTACCTTCCTTGTCCTTTTACTGTCCAGGTAGAGTTGACTGTGTCGAACTACTCTACCCGTTCTTTCCTCAATAGACGTACTCTCTTTCGCGTACCAGTCTACTTTGCCGAGTGGTTGTGAATCCACTAAACCCGTGAAGAAGGAAGAAAGAATAACTTCTTCTTCGTCCTCAGATAAGCCCTCGATGTCTTCTAACATGAATTCTGCAATCTGCGAGAGCTTGAATCTGCTATGGTTCCTTCTTCTCACTTCGAACTCATCCTCGCAGTTGACCCAAAAATCTTCCATGAAAGGTTCATGTGATGATCTTTGCTCAAGGTGAGCTACGAAGATGCCTCTGGGGTCATAGGATGGCCTCCTGTCGATGAGGTACTTGAGATTAAATCTCACTATTTCTTGGCTTATCAACCTTGCATCGGCTGCAGTCCTGCATCTGTAGAGTCCCATCTGAAAAGGAAAGTTCACTGCAGTCTTTTTCTTTACGCGAAGGTAAGAGTGAACCTCGACCAATTGCCTCAGGAATTCCATGAACACTACCCTATCTGAGGGGTAACGTGGCATCATGGCGGGGTGGCCAATATAGCCATACACGCGTATGTAGGTGAAAGTGGGGAATTGTATGAACCAATCCGCCCAGTCCACCATTGTTGCCTTAGCTGCTGGTGAAATACGCACATGCATCTCATGGTACAGCTCGTGCACGGTGTGCATAGTAAAAAGATCGTTTATCCTTTTGAAATGTCTTTCCGCTAGAGTGAACTGCAAGCGAAGAAAGTATTCTTGTACCTTTTGCACACCCAAGGTTCCCACAATGTTTAATGTTTTGAAATCGCCTTGTAAGGCTATCAGGTAGACCAGGTATGAACACATGTGGAAACGGTGCTCTTCTAGAAACCCGGTGAATTGTTGGTGGAGTGTGTCACTGATCAGGGAGGCCCAATCGTAACGTTCTTTTCTGCTGATTATCTTGCCAATAATGTAGAACATCCACGGCTGGAAGGATTTTCCCTCCTCTTGTCCAGTGACTCTGCTGAGTAGGGTGATTAGCACTCCGTACTCGTCTTTGAATTCTCCTCTACCAACCAATCTGGGCAAGTTGGTTCTCTTTGTTTTCAGCCAATGTTCAGCCATTATAAGCGAACACTTGTCCTTCGAAGCCTCGAATGCCTTTTCGCATTCTGTCACTGATATGACCTTCTTGGTAGGGCATGGTGGAATTGCAAAACAAGTCTCTATGTCCACCGGCTTCAAGCTGCAAATCACCCTCCCGTCTACTGACAGGATCTCTCTTGTAGTCGGGTTGTAATGCTTAGTGCAAGCAATTACAAGCTCGATGCTTTGTAAGGTGATTGGAATAGATGTTGCTTGAAACAAACCGGATTCTTCGATGTTCTGCAATGTGATTTGATTCATGCCCTCCAAGTCTTCAGAACTGACCTCTGGATTTTTCTGCCATAAGTCTGTATCAGTCGTTTTCAGGTAATCATGGTATAAGACCGTTTTGGTCTTGTATTGTACCTGAGAGTACTGCATTCTGAAAACCTTGAATATTGACTGGGCACTTGACCCTGTTCTGACACTTTTCTGGAACTGCTAAAAATAGCCTCGCCGGGGGTAGTTTTTACGAAAAATTCTGAGACATGGGTTTTGTTAAGAATGATTTTCTAAACAGACCCAGATCGTCAGAAATTCGAAAAAACGAGTTTTTCTTTGACATGCAAGAGCCCTTCGGTGGCAGAGGCAGCAAGGGCACCAGAAAGTGATTTTTCTCGAAAAAATCTAACACATGGGTTTTGTTCGTGCTTCAAAGCCAAACAAACCCAGTTTGTCCGTTTTTCAATATTATGACTTTTTCCGGAAACCCTAAAAAATAGGGGCAGCAGGGCTACTTTTTCTGAAAAAATCTACCATGTGGGTTTTGTTCGTGCTTCAAAGCCAAGCAAACCCAGTTTGTCTGTTTTTCAATTTTATGACTTTTTCCGAAAACCCTAAAAAATAGGGGCAGCAGGGCTACTTTTTCTGAAAAAATCTACCATGTGGGTTTTGTTGAAAAAGCTGTGTTGATCATACCCAGTTGGTCAGATCCGTGATAATCTGTCGTTTCCTGTGACATGCAAAAGAAATATAGACAGAAGTAGAGGAAGTAGACAGAAGATGGATTGGAAGTTATAAACAGCCACTTTGCAATAATCTGTCTCTGGAAACAATCTTGCGAGAAGAATGCTTTTACTGCCAATGATCTTCAAAAATATTGAAGATCCGTTCAAAACCCCTGCCAGATCTTGAAAACTTGTTCTTGGGAGCTACTTGATGTTTTATCCTTCAACCTGCAAAAAAGAATAATGAGGAAAGGGACGCCTAGCATGAATATAAGGCAATTAGGGTTAAGATCCACAAAGTATGGAAGATAACTCATCATTCAGGCCTGATTTGGAGTTCCAAAAGATGATTTCCACTGATTGTGGAGTGTTTTTCTCTTTTTTGGCTCCAAATTTGCTAACTCAAGTCAACATTTCTGTTTGACTTCTTTTAGGCGTCCAACCTTGAGTTTGATCATTTTTGTCTATTTTGCAAGCTGAAGTGCTCCCGTTTGATCTTCGATTCAGGTTACTCAGTTGATCTCAGGCAGTGTCCGACAGTTCTGTTGTCGAGGCGGGATCAGTATGATTAGATATGCCTGGGAGAGATTAACTCAGAAAACTGAGTTTAGGTCTCCAGAAAGAAGGGCGCCTTTTCTTGAAAGGGGCGCTTTTGACAATGCCTTAGTCAATTTTCATTGACTCGTTCTTCGTTTTGACCTTTTCAGACCCTCTTTGCTTTGATCTGACGTTCCCGATGTTTGATGAATCAGATGATTCTGCTTGACGATGCGTCGGGTAGCCGGTTCAGTCTTGTTCACGATGCCTGACTTCTCAGTGGAAGCTGGCAAGTTTTGGGCCTCCAAACTAAAGGGCGCCCCTGGCCAGCAGGGGCGCTTTTAGCTTTTGCTTGGTTTCATCTTGGTTGTGGACTGCCAGTCTTTGACCTTCTCCATCAGTCGATTGATTTGTCGGAAGTTCTTGCTGATAGTCTCGCTGACGAGATAGGTCATAGCTGAGAAGGTCATCCTGGGAGGTAGTGAAGATTCTGGCTAAATCTGGATACCTTTAGGAAAGGGCGCCTTTCCTTGAGAGGGCCGATTTTAGCCATGCCTTAGCCATTTTCAAGCTTATCTTTCCAGTTTTTCAAATTTGGCTTTTTCTGCTTGATCTCATCTCGTGATCGTCTGGTGTGTCTTGTGGACTTGCTGTTAGATTGATCACGTAGCTGGGAGGAAGCTGGAAAGATATCATGTATAGAGCTACAGCTCTTGGATTCATCTGGTGCCTGCAACTGAGGGGCGCCCCTGCTGGTCTTGAAGCTTTCTAATTTGGCATTTCTATCATCAATGGATCCTCCATACTTCGCTGACGGTTGATCAATGATCCCTGAATCAGATGATCTTGCTGATTGTTTCGTTGTCGAGCCAGTATGAAAGTGAAGAGGATGACTGTTTTGACAATGCCAAATGATTTGATTTGCCCTCTGAGGTCCAAGGGCGCCTTTCTTCAAGAGGGGCGCTTTTAGCCACTGTAGACTGTGTTTTGCCTTGGTAGACAAAACGTGCACCTTCCAGACTTAGCCAAATTTTGGCCTTTTCTGTTTTGAGAATCTCCTTCGTTGAACGGCATCATTTTCATCCTTTTCCGCCATGGTTTCTTCGTTGAAGCTTTTGAGGTTTAGCTTTCAGCACCTGGTACTGGCCAATCTGCCATTAATGGCTGCGGAGCTCCTAACTTTGTTCCTGAAAAATAGAAATAGACCCACCAGAGTAAAACATAATTTTTGATAATTCTGACTTGATCAGTGTGATCGTGAAGGCAATTAATCCTATCAAAATTATTTTCAATCATTTCCGGGAAGGTCCTATTTTTTAGGGTTTCCATAAAAATAGGGGTGTAAAACCCTAATTTTCGTTTTTTTTAAATTTTAACCATAGGTTCCTTGACAGAAACCCACAAAGATTTCATATTTGGTTTGACCTAAAACATACTTTCGATGGCATTTTTACGTTGTTTAGCTCAATTTAAGCAGAATGCCAAAAATTTCATTTTGGGTATAACAAGTGCTTAATAGATACACAGTGCACACTAATTTTATACAGAAGTTTCTCATTTGCATGTGTGTATGTAATGTACAATAACATAGTTGTTATAATGGTGAATAAAAATGGGGCATCAACTATGCCAAGATGGATGCTGTTTTGAAAAAAAGTCTTATGTAAAAGAGGCCTCACATCTGTAAGTACATATGTTTTTTACAGCAGTATTTATGCCAACAGTAACACTATTCCTCAGCCTATGACTGTAATCCTTCCCAGTTACGATATCCTACAAAATTATATTCCCACTTTATCAATTTTTCCAGAGTCTAAACAAGTATGGTTTCCCTTCTTGGCTTTGTAAGAAATGAACTGAACTTATTTAACACAACTTATTGGTCTTGCATAAAATTAAAATTGCCTAAATAAATCCCCCTATACAAAAGCAGCATGCATATTCTTTATCATTGAAATAGCATTAGCCCAAGAAATTATAACACAGTAATGATGAAGAACAACACCCACAGAGCTACATACAGTAAAATAAAGAAAGTGATGAATGATAAATTTGAAAAGCACCTGTTGTTCCCTGCAATAATCTGGATCACTGAACCACATCTCATCAACTACTACATCTGGACCTCGAGATCTTCTATTATATGCTACTGCCGCCGTAGAGGATGTTATTACTACCCTCTTCACAGATGGTGTTTTGGCACATGCTTCAAGAACATTGGTCGTACCCTTAACTGCTGGGTCAAGCAATTCAGCCTGCAGTACCATAAATTTGTTACAGAAGAAAAATATACAAGCAAAATTAGAAACAAAAACTCCACATACATGAAGCAAATTTACTTAAAATCACAAAGCAAAATGAAAAAAAGGGATAAGCACACAAAATATGAAAGAAAAAGGAAAAAATTAACATGACATGAGGTTCTTCAAGAAAGGGGCGAGGAAGATTGTCCAACTTAAATAAGTGTGCAACAATTAAAATACGAGGGAATGTAAAAGCAACAGAATAAATTATTTCTTTAAATAGCCCAACTCCTTTCAAGAGTATACAAAAAACTTCTATTGTACAAGGATTATAGAATGTATACTAGACTACAGCTTGAATTGCTTAACCATGTACATGACTGGCAAGCCCAAGCAGTCATAAGTTCATAACCATTCAAAGCTCAAACATTGCAAGTCACTTTAACGCCTTTAACACTGCTTTTCAAAATATTACCTTTTTTATATTATGTTTATCCACGATAACTAGAAAATGACAAATCAGAATTCCTTCAAATTGTCCAAACTAATCATGGATAGACAGTCAATTAGCAAAACATTAATGTGTAATTCTAAATCAGAAGGCAAAAAAACATAGTTTTACAGCTTACTCATTCAAATACAAATTTTCTGATCAATTCCACAGGTTTGTGCCAGTACCCTACAACAAGTTTTACCCAAGTTCTGAATCCAATACCATGAAATCCTATTTTTAGGTTACATGCAGTCTACGAGAAGAACAATGCATGTTCCCCTATGTGTTCAAATTTATTAGACCCCTAAGGACAAGCTTCACAGATATTGACCAGAAATCTCTTAAGACTACATTTGTATTACAAACTATACTAGGAAAGAACTTTACAAACTAAACCAGCAAAGCACCAACCATAGTCATAGATAATATTCTACATTTCACACCCATTAGAGTTGCAGTAATACCACAGTAGCTTCAACAATTATGGTTCATTTGACAGTGCAAATTTACCCTTCATGATCTAGATCCTAAGAAGACTTCAGGGGTCAACACTCAAAACTGTGTAAATTTGTGCATTATAAGTTATGTTCCACGGCATTTCGGGGACGAGGACAGGGGGACAGCAGGGGACACGTTTCCGGGACATTTCGTAGGGGGGCCTTTTTAGGGGATGGTAGGGGACAGCAATATATATATATGAATTTTTCAAAATTTATTAATATATTATAGAGAGAGAGAGAGGGGGGGAAAGAAAGACAGATATGTAAATAATTGATAACAACAATATCAATATGTAAATAAATCGCAAGAGCAGTAGTATAACAGCATATAAATGTCATTAAAGCATTATAAAATTTATAACAGCAGTCTCAAACATCAATAAAACCATGGTCTATCAATATCCAAATGTCTCAAACATGTATCCAGAAGTCTCAAAGTTCAAACATGAAAATCAAAATAGTATTTCAGGCAGTGGGACTACATTTTGATGAAGCACTTGGAACTGAAGTGTACCAAATTTTTGTGTACCCTTCATCAATACAGCTAAGTCAAACAAACTGCCGCATTCTACAAACTGTCAGAAATTGATTACCTGCTTCATCAAGGCCAACTAGTTTAACTTTACACCTTCACTTTGCAAATACTTATAAGACTATCAATAATCTCATTGTGTCTTCCAGCAAAGATTGCAATCCACCAAACCACATTGTGTTATGCAGAGCAGGATTAAAGCATAGAAAGCCAGTTCTCCCTTACATGTGTTTATAATGAGAAATACAGCTTGACCAGATTATCTTGCAGCATAAATTTAAAGCTTCAACTCTAAAAAAGAGGAAAGGCAATTGAGATGGATTCTACATGGGGTTCCCCAAGTCAACAAACATTGCTTCAACTCCTGTTATGTGCAGTATTTGCCCTCCATCAAGTCTTCTTGAATTAAAAAATAAGATACAACACTGTTGTCATATGGCACAAATGCTTAAACATATGGCTCAAAATCGATTACCAAACCTATATCAACTCTATGAAGTATATCATAGAAGGGCTTACTTGAACTTTTTGCAATGAACCAGAATTGGATTCAGAAGATTCACCTCAGTAAATGTTGCAGCCTTCTGCAATGCAGCAGCACTAAAAGGAGTGAAATCAGTTTCCAATTCCAAAAGCATCTTGCTCTCCAACAGTGGGAACAACATGAGGTGCCACAGTGAACCTTCCTGGGGCAATTTCACTATTAGCAATCACTGAAAACGTTTTCATCATCCACTGTAAGCATGCACCCAATGACTGAAGTAGCTTTCCTCTCTGCATAGTTGGCACACTCGCGAAAAACTCGCCGAGTTTTCAAAAACTCGCGAGTTTTTTTCCACCGCGAGTTTTTACGAGGTTAACTCGCCATCCTTTAAAAAACGAGTTTTTTCGAGTTTTTTGAAAAACTCGCGAGTACTGGCCAAAAACTCGCGAGTCCGACAAAAAAACTCGGCCGCGTAGAACATAAAGCAGAAAACGTCTTTTTTCAGTTTCATTTCATTTCGAAATTGAATGATAGTTTGTGTGAGGAGCTCAAAACCCACCCCAAGCAAGGAGATATCATTTCCAACGATTTGCCATCGAGGAGAGCAGATTCAAACGCCATTTTGTGTGGATTTTGAAGAGAAATTCGATTCACAGGTAGGGGTTTTGTTTTTGTTTTTTGTTTTTGCTTAATCATTTTCTTTCATTCTTCTTGCAAAATACTCATTCCAAATTGAAAAAAGGTCATAATAGAGCACAAAGAAACAATTTTTTTGCATTTACAATCAAAAAAACAAGATTCATCACAATCTTTTGTTGATTTTTGCTGATTTTTTTCATTTTTTTCATTGTTTTTTGAAATTTTCAGACCTAGGTTCATTTTTTGTGTAAAATGATAAGATTAGTTAATAATGTTAATTTATAATTCATTTAAACACATTTGTATCAATTTAAATCAAATTTAGCTCTATATCTTTTAAGTTTTAAATTTTTAATGATTTAGGTTGTTTTTAAATTTTTTTTGTATTAAAAAACTAATATGTTGTACATATTTTTTGTGTGTGTAGATTGATCATTGAACATTGAATACACACTATAATGGCTTCTGGCTCAGCATCAAGTTCCAACCCCGCCCCACCATGTTCCACCCCGTCTACACCATCATCATGGGTTCCAGGCACTCGTCCTGCAAGGGCTAGAGACCCTACATGGAAGTATGGTGTGAGAGGGCACGTCCCTGGAATAGTTATTTGCAGTGAGTGCAAGAATACATATCATGGAGGCATAAATCGCCTCAAATACCATCTTCCAGGCATTCCTCAGCGTGATGCCAAGCCTTGTGAGAAGCCCAAAGAAGAGATTAGAAGAGAGATGCTTGCACTACTCTCAATTGCCAAGGAAAGAAAAATGCAAAGGGAGAGGACAAAAAAAGCCATAGCAGCTGCCATAGCTAGTGGACATGCGCATGCCCATGGCCAAACTCATGAGCACGAGGCTGAGCACATGGAGATAGAGGCAGATGAGGAGGGAGATATTGGCATTGTTGGCTCTCTTCGTGGTCCACGGATTCGCGTTCATAACACAGCCACAACTGTACTGTCCTCTAGGCCCCCCGTTTCCTCTAGTTCGACTTCGACTAGAGTGCCAGTGCCACCACCACCTTCATCTTCACGCAACCCACAAAGTTTTTTTGTGCCTCGAAACACACCAAGAAAACAGGTATCATTGGAGGCTACAAGGTGGAACAAGGAGGTGCATCAACATGCCAAGTCAGCATGTGCTGACTTTTGGTATTTCAATAACATACCATTTAATGTGGCGAGTAGTCCCTATTGGCACAATATGGTCACTGCATTGACAGTTGCGGGAAAAGGCTTCAAGCCACCTTCTCGCAAAGATTTGAGTGGGAGGTAGGTGAAAGTCAACTTAAATTTTATGCTAAGTTTATGTTCTTTAAATCAAATTAATTTATAATCTATTATTTATGTTGAATTGAAGCTATTTTTTGTTTAAAATTTACAATTTTGTACTTATTTAATTATTTTACTTTGTACCTACAGGTTGCTCACAAATGCAACCCAAAGGGCAATGCAAGTGGTTGAACAACAAAAAGTTAAATGGAAGAAATATGGCTGCTCCATTCTTTCTAATGGGTGGACGGATGGGAGAAACTACACCATCATTAACTTTTTGGTTGCTTGCAAAGGTGAAGTTGTGTTTTGGAAGTCGATAGATGCTTCCAACAGGATAAAAACTGCAGATACATTGTGTACATTGTTGGAAGAAGTTGTGATGGAGGTGGGGATTGCTAATGTGGTGCAAGTTATCACAGATAATGCAGCAGCGTATGTGGCAGCAGGAAGAATGCTTGAGATTAGACATCCATCACTCTTTTGGTCACCTTGTGCGGCACATTGCCTTGACCTTCTTTTGGAGGACATAGGCAAACTTGTTTGGGTGGCACCGATTGTAGATGATGCAAGGAGCATCACAAAATTTATCTACAATCACCCTTGGGTTCTTAGCTTGATGAGAGATCATACGCAAGGGAAGGAGTTGGTGAGACCAGGTGCCACAAGGTTTGCAACGATTTTCATAACGTTGCAAAGCATTTTGGATTCTTTGGGCTTTTTAAAACAAATGTTTGTGAGTCAAGCATGGAATGACTCCTCATATTCAAAGAAGCCCGAAGGAGAGAGAGTTGCTGCAATAGTCTTTGACCACTTGTTTGCACAAAAAGCTACAGAGATCGTGAAGGTAACTTCAAAACTTTGATTTTAATTTTAAACTCAAGTTGAATATAAATATATATATTTTTTAATTTAACTTTAAGCCTTTCATTATAAATTTCTAACTTTGATCTTTTTGTATTTTTAATCTAGGTGTCGAAGCCCTTGGTAAGAGTCCTTCGCTTGGTAGATGGGGATCAAAACCCCATGGGATATATTTATGAGGCCATGGATAGGGCCAAAGAGGCTATCAAAAGTTACTACATGGGGAACAACCTGAAATTTGATCCCATATGGGAAATTGTTGATAGGAGGTGGAACAATCAACTCCACCAACCCATCCATGCAGCAGGGTACTTCCTCAACCCTTATTATTTCTTCTCAGAGAGCTTCTCCGATCCTAATGGAGAGGTTATGGAGGGGCTCATGAAATGCTTTTAGAGGATGGAATCCGAGGTTGCAGTGAGAGACCACATCGTCATGGAGTTGGATATGTACAAGTAAGCAACTAGTAATCTCTTTTCTTCAGAGATGGCTCTTAGAGGAAGAAACACTCTACCACCAGGTATAAAATTGGGAGTCTTTAACTTTTAAGTTTATTTCACATGCATCATGATCATATAGTTTGATAAAATGTGTTTTACTTTTGACTTTTGAGTCTTTGACTTTGTTTTCTAACTCTTCAATATTTATTTTTTTTGCAGAGGTTTGGTGGAAAAATTGGGGTGGAAAAACCCCACATCTTCAAAAAATTGCCCTCCGCGTATTATGTCAGCCCTGTAGTGCATCCAGTTGTGAGCGCAATTGGAGCTTGTTCGAGTCCATTCACACGAAAAAGAGGAACAAGTTAGCACAAAAGCGCTTGAATGATCTTGTCTTTGTGCAATACAACCTTCGATTGCGCACAAAGAGAGTAGAAGAAAAATCACTGGATCCTATTGATTTAGATGAGATAGATCCTTATAGTGATTGGACAGGGCGAGATGAGCAGCCTCCATTGTTTAGCGCGGACGAGATCCTTGACTTTGAGAGACAAGCATGGAGGATGTGGGTGCATCAGGAGATGTAGGGTTGGAGGACATTCCTGAGCTAGAGCCACAGACACAACCTTCCATGCCACAGCCAGAGCCACAGACTCAACCTTCCATGCCAGCCGAGGAGCCAGTAGCAGTAGCAGTAGCACCGCGAGTGCAATCACCGCCACCACCTCCACGCACACGCGGGAGGGCTAGAGGACCCACCCCTTCTTCCCTAGCTACTGCTAGACTAGGGAAGAGGAAAGCCTAGCATGTTGTATTTAGTTACTATTTAGTATTTGCTTCTAGTTCTAGTTTTATTGCTTTCATGTATTAGACTTTCAGGCTTTTAGCCATTGGGATTCCGCATAAGAATGCGATTTTGTAATCAATTTATATTGAAGTCAATCAAAATTAATAGAAAACACTTTTGTACTCATTTATGGATTCATTGGATTCATCTTGTCATTGAATTTTGCAAAAAAAATGTGTTTCTAATGAAATTTATGCAATTTTTTAAGTTCCCAAGTTTTTTTGCCGAGTTTTTTCCGAGTTTTAAAAACTCTCTAGTTTTTGGCTTGGCGAGTTTTTTCTTGGGGCGAGTTTTCCAACTATGCCTCTCTGTATCTACTTCAAGTACACAGTAACTATGTTTGATGTCCTTTGTGTGCTTGCAACTGTCATTCCTTCATTTCTTGGTTTAAGTAATCAACAAACCCCATATTGGCTCTATACATTCATGATTCTTCATGACTTCTAATGAGGCCTCATTGTCTTCCTTGACCTGTACTCTGAACTCTTTTGCATTTGCACAGTCCTCTTTGATGATGGCTACCCTTTTGTGGACTGTTCTTACATCATTTCCCTCTATAATCCTTGCATCACTTTCAAAGCCTTTAGTCTTTGCATGTACTATATGTATTTCAGCACTGCCCCCCATTCCCCCTTCCCCCACCGTCGTCTATAATATCCCCAATTTAGCCCTACGCTCTTCATTTGGGTTTAGCCTATTTTCAGAAACTCGTCGGCTAAGCAAAATTGAAAATTCAGGTTTCCGCTTTCAAATGCAATTTTGAAGGTTTGCATGTATGAGTTTTTGATGCATGTCTGATTGAGCTTTCTAGGTTTTTGGAAAGATTTAGGATGAGGTTACATGCATGTTAAGATAATGACATGCAACTTTGACTGATACCTTGCATGCAGGAAAGGTTCCTGGGTTTTTTTGGGTTTTTAGAGACCTTTGAGGTGGTGTGACATGCATCTGAATTTGACAACCTTTCCGAGCACTTACTATTTATAGTAAGTCATGATGGTTGCCCAGTTTGTGCTGAGAAGATATTTGAAAACACTTACTATTTATAGTAAGACATGATACTGCTCACTTGGTGTTCATAGGAAGTTTTGCAAACTTACAATTTATAGCAGTTTGCTATTTTTGGTAAGTCTATTTTTAGCAATATCATTCTAGCAGCAGCTAAATCATCTGCAGTTCAGTGTGGTTGATTAGTTTGGCTTTCTGTTTCGCTTGAAGTGACCTTACTATTTTTGGCATTTGCTATTTCTAGTAAGTCTATTTTTGGCAATGGCATTATTATCAGCTTGGTTCAGCTAGGCTAATGTCAGTTTGCTATTTTTAGCAATTTATCAATTGCAGTTTGGGCATTGCTCTTGGCTACCTCCTTGGACTGAGTTCCATATTTAGTCAATTTTATGGTTTGAAGTTGTACCCCACGCCTAGGCTTGATGACTTCAAGTCATTTTTTAAAAAGTGGACATTAAGGGGTCGACTTGAGCATTTAATATTATGAAGAATGTTTTATTAATGTTTAAATATCTCTTCAAAAGGTGGGACGACTTGGAGAAGAATATTAAGAGTTTTAAATATTTTTAAATGCATTTTGAGGTGGATGTCCTTTGGAGTAAATGAAGAGGTTCTTGGCTAGAGTTACATGTTGATTCATTTGCCCATCTGAGCTTATATATCAATGCTTTGAGAAGAGTTGATTATGCTTGAATATTATTTTGTGGAGTTATGTTGTTGGACTGAATCCAGAACCTGGCTAAGGGGAAGCTTAGCAAACATTTCTTTCTTCGGGCCTGAAACTATGGCTTCCTAGAAAGTTTTCTGAAGACCATGCTTCTTTCAGGAGTGTGGATAGTGCTCAATTTCAGATTTTAATTACAGGCAGATTGCTGGTTTATAATCTGTTTGTACTGCTGATGTCAACGGCTGAAGCGAACTTCTGCTGAAAGCTTCGCCTCTGAAATTTATTCCATTCTGGGTATTAGCCCAAGCTGTTTCTTTGTAGAGGGCGCCCATTTGTGCAAGGAATCAGATTTTTATATTGAGTATATGATTTTATAAGTGAGGTCAACTTCACTGCGGGGCCGTACCATTCACTGTAGATTGCATTGAGATTCATGCCAAGTCTCTATTATTGTTTTGGCACAGTTTGTTGGTTGGAGCTTGGATGCCTAGACTATTGGCTTCATTTACCTACTGTTTGGAGTCAATCAGAGCTGAGTTGAGGAAGTTGTGTCCAAATTTTTGAATTCTAACCTTTCTAGTCTGATTTTCTGTAATCGTTGTTTCTGATCAAACTTGTTAGTTTTTGATATAATGCTGGTTTGAGCTTCATTTCTATATCATTTTGTATTGTAAGAGTTAGAGGATTATTACTCTAACCTTTGGATGATTTTGGAAGCATATCTTTGAGTTTTTGCAGGTGAATACATTAATTGTAAAGCTAGTTAGTAGTACTAACAGCTATTATTTTATTATTGCTGCAAGTTTATGTTTGTATACACTCCCACGAAGAAGTGGTTGAGTTTAACTAATTATCTTTATTCTTGTTAATTTTCCCCCCATGAAATAAGTGGGTAGAGTGGAAGATATTCCCCCCGCTGAATAAGAGGTAGTGTGGAATTCATGGTCGGTAATCTGCCTACATTGTAATTTCTTTTCATTCATGGTCGGCCAGTCGCCTACAGTTGTTATAATTCATTTCCAGTCGCTAACAATCCCCAGAACCATATGCTATCACCTCGCCCGTATTGAGATCTTGGTGAACATTCTTGGTGAGGGTTATTTTACAAGCTGGTTTGTATTTGGTGCTAACGCTAATCAGTGATCTTGTGTTGGTTAATTTGTGATCAAATTTCAAAACAATTAAGGGGGAACATTACACCGTCCACCCGTCGTCCCCCTGCCGCCCCCAAACTTAGACCCCCCATCCCCGAAACGCGTCCCCCCATCCCCGTCCCCGAAACTCCATGGAACACTATTTATTACCAATTATGTTTTGTATTGCAATTGAGTTTTGCAACTGTGTATGGTGTCTACACATGTTATGATCTGTTGTTTGAGCCTATGTTCCACCAAGTTTCCGGTACGAGGGGACGACGGAATAGCGAGACGAGTTTCAGGGATTTTTGGGGATGGGGGGACGGCTATATATATATAGGGAAATTTTAGATATTCATATGAGTAATGATAATCATAACAATGAACATTCATAAAGTTGCAAATGTAATCACCAATCATATTGACATATGCATCATAGAGTCAAACAAATTAATACTACAGCTACCTAATTGCTTCCATGGACCATAATTCATGTCAAACAGTCAATGTGCATATGATATAAAATAATAAAATGCCCAAAGGCTACAAGTTTACACTACAAATGTCAAAAATGACAAAGTCACAAGTGTCCAAAACATAGTAATAGAAAGTATTATGGCTGCCTCTACTCGGCATCTGCCAACATTGCATCAAAATCAGACTCCTAAATGCTGGTTTTTCTTCTCCGACGGCTCCTTCAAACCCTCCCCTTTCTCTTCCCACTTTGCTCTTAGCTGCAAAAAAATTTTGGCAAGTTAAAATGAGGTCAAATGAAGGTAAAAAGAAGTTTTAAGTTGCCAGTTTAGGGTTGGGAGGGCGTGGGGTCCACAAACAAAAGCATTAAAAAAAACAAATTTTAAATTTGGCCTTTTTTTTGTGTTAAATTGCTGCTGGGAAGAAGGGGACGGTTGGTCGTCCCCACTGGGACAGTCGAGGGACGGCTAGGTGTCCCTTAACCGTCCCCTAGACGGCTGACTATCTCATAGCCGTTTCTGAAACGTTTCCTCAATTCAGGAACGTCCCCGAAAAAAGGAAACTTTTTGGGGACGGCTGTCAGTCGTCCCCTAGGCGCCCCCCGTCCCCGAGACGTCCCCGATACCGGTACGGTGGGCAAAAGACTAGGGGACACGTCCCCATGTTTCCCTAGTTTGAACCTTAAGTTGATTTAACTTCACTATTTTCTCTATATATTGATATGCGATTATAATACCTAATTCGGCATTGTTGATTTTATGAGATGGTTTTTGTTTATATATTATTGATGTTCATCACATTTTGATTATATTTTTCTTGTCGGTTTATATCACATTGGATGTTTTTATGTTGTGCTTCAACTATCATGTATTGTGCAAATGTGCCTGATGTTTTAATTGAGTGTGTAGGAAAAGTTATTCCCAACTGTGGTTGATTGGAGACGAGACTTAGATAAATATGTTTGTATGCATTTCCATGTCTCATTCAATTCAAGTTAGGAGATGAGTCTATGTTAATCCTTGAGAAACCAAGATCTAAATGGTGTCGACTATGTTGTGGCTAAAATATTTCATACCTATTTAAATAGAATGCATTAGATTATTTCAAATGAGAATATGTTATGCATCATCTATTTACTTGCCTTCTTGAAAGTAACTTAAGTGGAAATATTGAAATGAAATATCTAGTTGTGCAAATAGCTTGTTTAAAATATCTTTTCCTTGAATGCAAATGGGAGGGAAAAATCCCAATCGGTTTAGGGAATTTTAGAGAAAAGGAAATTACTAACATGTTCATTTGATGATCTATCCCAAAGGGTTTAGGGAATCTTAGAGAAAAAGAAATTACCAACATGTTCATTTGATGATCTCTCTCTCTCTCTCTCTCTCTCTCTCTCTCTCTCTCTCTCGTTCTATCTTGGGGGCATGACCATAGTGCTACCCTCTCTCTCTCTCCATGGTTGTGTGAGTTCTTTCTTGGAGAAGGATTGCTTGAGGATTGCTTTGGAGTAGTGTTACAGAATTGGAAAGCTTGCTTGGATCCTGGAGTGTATTGTCAAAAGAATTGTTTGGTGTTGTGTGCAAGAAAAGGAATATCTTCATATTGGGGTTTGCTAAAACAAAGTATTTTCCCCTCTTTGAATTATATGCACGCAAATGATTTGCTTTCTCATTTAGCCATGCCACATTAGGTGGTTGCATATGGCATGCTTCTATAGGATTTTTTTGATGAATCTATAGTTAGTTGTCCCTACTTTGTATTGTTTTATATTTTGATAAATACAAAATAGTGTCGTAATGCTGGAAAATTTCCTGAAAATGTATGTGATATGAAAAGTATGATGTTGTGCTTGATAGGCTCTTAAGAGTATTCTTATTTTCTTGAAATTTTACATTTCAAAAATTGAAGGATTTTCAAGCATTCATCAATGGTGATTTTGGGTTTGCATAATCCTTGACTTTTTTAAATCTTTAAATTGAAATTTAGATCATGTTAATCATTTCTATTTTGTGGGACAAAATGCCTCCTCATAGAAATATGATTGTCTAACTTATGGACACAAATGTCAAGGTTTTCAACCTTGTTTTATGTGCCTTAGTCTTTTGTGGTTTTTGGACTTTGAACCATTAGGAATGAGATCTACGAAAGCAAGCGGAGTAGCCTCTCATTGTCCATCCAACCAATGTAACCATGGTATGAAAACAATGTGTTAATATAAACAAGATAAGAATAAATGGGCTTAAAACATTTAGACTTCATAAAGAATTAATACATTTCTAGTATCAAAGGCATGGAACAATCATGGAAGACCTTCACAAGATCCTATGTGATTGTTGAAAGTCAAGCATTTGCATGATCCTATGTAGTCATTGAATCCTAATGAGGACCTTCTATTGTATATGAGACTACTCCTCATCCCACATGATCATTGAACCATTGTTCTAACACTCCACTATCCTAGTTCAAGTATCTCTTCCTTTCTTGTTCCATCTAATTTTGTATTTGATTGGAATCCCATGCTTGTAAATTGATTGGTGTTGATTGAGCCCTCATGTATACTTTTTTTTATGTGTTTCGTTTGAGTTGGGATTGATTGACGTGTGTTGAACCACTTGTTTAGCATGAATGTTCTTGGGCCACATATTCAAAGGCCTCTTGGTATAGAGGGTGGGGCATAAGTGTTCCACATGGATGGGTGGTGTTGACCACCATAGGGCTAGATAGAATCTTGGAGAGGCTCATGGAAGGGAGTGTTGGGTTCTTGTAGCATCTCATTACTTGCATTTTAGCATTTTGGCTTATTGGAAATCTAGTATATTGCGGTCTTGAAATCCTTGTTTTAGAAAATTGATTAACTATAATATTGTGGACATTATTGTTTATTCCTTGGTCCATACATGCTTGGAATGAGATCCATTATGTTGCAATGTGTTGATATTACTATTTGTGTTTACTTTAGATGTCATATTGTGAGGGATTTAGCATGTTGGATAAGTCCTCAAGCGATTGATGAGTGGATCTAATTTAGCTTTCAAATTGAAATGAAACTTCTAGGTTATGCATGTTTGTCATTTGAATGATATATGTAGATAGTATCAATGATAATGTGTCTTCTAGTCTTATGGCTACAACTCTATTATGCTATGCAAGTATGCAATTCTTCCGCACGTGGATTTGCAATTGTTACACAAGTTTGATTGTATGTATACACATAAGATTTATAAAAGGCTATTCCTTGACTTTTTAAAGACTTCAACTTTGGTGCATTGCCATTTCGTGCCTTGAGTGTCATGTTGTATCATGATATTGAATGCATAGGTGTGCAATGTAACATATTCACGCCATAATTGTATTGCAAAAAACGTGTTTGTTAGTGCTTTGATTGCTAACATCTTGGGTGAAATCCTAGGGCATTACAACACATCCCCCTGATTTCTTGTTGTTTCCAAGACAAGGACATCCCTAGGATATGGAGAAAGCATCCCTGTCATGCCACCACCACCACTAGTAGACACGACACAATCTCACGACCCTCAAGGGACTCTCTAGCATCCCTTGGACGCACCAAATACATCCAACCTTTCCCTCCGTCAAATAATTTGGAAAATTGTTTTTTTTTGGAAAATCAAGCCTTTTTTTGAAATTTGGGCCACCTATCTTAGCCCTAATAATCTTATGGGCCCCACCCACACTATAAACACTCAAAACAAGCTATAAATATCATGTAACCGTCAACATTTAGACTAGTTAAATAAGTCAACATCACTACTAGTTCTCTAAAGAATGAAGATTTGACTAGAAATAGTGAGAACTTGGTTGGAGAAAACAAAATCATAAAATTATGAAAATGGTAGGTGAAGGTTGGTGTGGTCTAGAAGGCACTAATTTGGGCTTGGTGGAGGGAGCTGCACCTTGTGGACGCTACCCCTCAACCCCATTGTGGGCTTTGCACCCAAAACCGCATCAACCATTGTACCTAAATCAAGGTCCTTGGTCCCCCTATCCCCATGACCCGTCCCCCCATTCCAAAACTCTATGGAACTATGCCTATGCCATGGCAAGTATGCATTGTGCTAGTCTCAACATTTTGATCCTCTAGCATTGCATGTATATGGTCTAGACCCAACTCTAAAGAATGTTGAACAATTGCTGGCTCAAGCAATGAACACAAATATGGCATAAGGAGTTCCACATTAACTCCTAGATATAGACCAAAGTATAGAGGCAAATCAAGAACAAAGGTGTTCTCTTCAAGTACACATAGTATAGTATAAGAACCATTGCATCGAGGCATGATCTTTTGGTGTGAAATCTTGAAGCGTTCCTTCTAAAGATGCTACCAACCTCTCGCACATAACTTGAAATCATGAGGTGTGTGGTGAGTGTTGCAGCACTCTTTGTGTTTTTGTTGTTGGCATGTGAGTAGCTATTGAGCTTGTTGATGCCCATGCTATATGTGTTGCGAAAATTTCTATATATTGTCCACTTTTCTTGATAGCATGATAAAGTTTGGGTGTTGCATGATAGATGTCTAGGGGTGTGGCTAGCTCAAACCCAAGACATGTCTAAAATGGAATATGCCACATAGAACTATGCA
This sequence comes from Sequoiadendron giganteum, assembly GCA_007115665.2. Lineage (NCBI taxonomy): Eukaryota > Viridiplantae > Streptophyta > Pinopsida > Cupressales > Cupressaceae > Sequoiadendron > Sequoiadendron giganteum. The sequence goes on along the minus strand of CM021101.1, from coordinate 329,066,805 downwards.
AAGCTCTACTATAGGCATGTTACATGGAAGGAAGATTATCGATCATGATGCAGAAGTGAGCACAATTATACACTTGCAGCATTTGGACAATGATACTGTAAATGTAATCAAATCTTATCAAATTTGGATCCTAAGAAACCTATGGAAATTCTAAGTCTAATTTTCTGTGTAAGAATTCTAAGTCAGATTTTCTTCTTTATCTTTCGAATGTGCTGATTGCAGAACATTTATTGATTTCGATGTTTGCAAGTTAGAGAATGAAGTCCCATTTATATGAGGGAGACACGCCTCAAGGAGAGACGCGTCTCATGAGAGGACGTGTCTCCGCTCATGAGACGTGTCCCTTGGGCGCGCGGGTTCCCTTAACAACCGACAAACATTCGGTGTTATCCATGCGTGTATTTAACACACAGCAATCATCTACTATGAAATCCGATTTTATTCATATGTAAATTTTGATCATCATTATCTGAAATTCGAATAACTTATTTGATGGTTTTATATTTTAAGAACAGTTTGGTTAAATATAAATGATGATGATGCATGAATGCAATCATCATTTATATCTGACTGAAGCTATCTTAAATCAACAAATACAATTGACTACCCCCATTTGTCTAGGGATGAAGGGTTGTAAATTCGTCCAAATAAGCATCTAACATATCTTACAAGGTTTTTGCCAAAAATGACTTATGAACCTTAGGTTGTGATTCAACACAATGGATCTGAGGAGTTCAAAGTGAAACCACACATGGTTGAAGAAGAAAAACATTGATCCTAGTGTATTGATGCTTTTCCTATATGCAATAACGATGGCCATTCCTGAGAAATAATCCACAATGACAAGCGTGGTTGTAATGGTGCTTTGTTGTCAGAAATCAAATAGGAAATCCATGCTAATAGCTTGTCACGATCTTGTTGGAACTAAAAAATGTTGCATATGTTCCAAGTTTCTTGTTGGGTGGCTTGGCAATGTAAGATGAAATGCATGAATTAACAGCACTCTACAACATTATGCATATGAAGCCAAAAGAAATATAATGTAGACAATGTTTTGCTTATCCCAAAGTGTCTTGCAATCTTGGAATAATATGTCTCCCAAAAGAGTTGTTGTTGACAAGTACTTATAGGGATGCAACGATGCCCAAACTTCTTAAGAAGCTCATTGGACAAATAGTGATCACCAACTAATTTACCCTATGTGAGAGCAATATAGGCTCACACTAGTATGTCTCAACTAAGTAGAAAGCAACCCAATCAGTAAACTTTTATCTTCTTTGTGTTAAAAACAAAGTTGTTGTACAATTTGCACAAAAAAAGAAATATTAAATTATGTAAAATAAATATTTATTTGTGGTGCATCTCTAGAGATGTGTTTAGCCACATTAAATAATTATTCGGGTCCACTTGTACAATTGTATTATAATATTGGTTAGATATTTTATGTATGGGTTGCACATTCGAAAAATATTTTATATTGAGACAACTTAGTACCTAAAACATAAATGTTGGAAACAGTTTTGTGCTCTCATGGTTTTGCCAATACCACAATTGTATTTGTGTGACCTTGAATCCATAAAGGAAAGCACATGTTTAGTGGTTGAGGTTGGATATAATTTGGATTGAGCTCTCTGTAGAGTGCACATGTGAAGCATGGCATGGGATGTGTGGTTGTATGGATATCCATTATGTTTGGACACGTTGATGATACATTGGAGGAGTTTGATGTTTCAGAAGCATTCATGGAGATTCTGTAAGTTTAATGTAATGTTTCATTGCTAGATAATATATTGAGAGTGGATGCTTTTGGAGGTTGGATTTTTCTCTCATGAGGGTTTTCCCAAGATATATCTTGAGTAATATAGTGGTATGTCTTTATAATTTGCATTATGGTTATTTTATAGGCTTGTATGCATGTTTTTCTCTCATAAGATTATGTAAGAAATGGTTTGATCAACCTAGTAATTTCCTAACAACTAATATCAAAACCATGGTTGTGGTTGAGGAAGGTGAGAGCTCCTTGGTATTGTTTATCCTTTGTTTGAGTAGATTTGGTGCAAAGTTGAAGCCATAGCAACACTAGAAAGATTTCAAACATTTCAAGGTATAAGGTGTGCTGTGCAGGATGTGAGAGTTGCAGATTTGGAGTTTGGGATTTGCAGATTTGTGGTTATTATTTCAAATCTGAGATTTGAAAAAATATTTAATAGGAAGGTCTTTTCACAGTGTTCACCATGATGGGTTTGCTGAGGAAGTTCTAAAATGACCTTCTAGAACAAAAGAAACCTCACCATTGGATCCAAGAGGCCTAAGACACTATTTTTGACATAAAAATTGATGTATTTTGGCCACCAAGGCTTGAAGGAAAAACAAATCTCCACCCAAGTATGTGCTTGTACGTAATGTCCCCTTTTACGAACTAAATCAAATCAAAACCTATTTTATTCCCCATAGGCTGAAAGAGGGATTTACAACAGAACAATTAAATAATAATTTCTATTAAGCTGTCCATAAGATACCTTAAATTATAACTTTGCAAAAATGGCCAAAAAGCAAATAAAAATTATAAGTGGAAAAATATGAATATTCAATTAAAAGAAATATTTATTACCTAATAAGTAATTAATAATTATAAAAGGCAAAAATGATGAATATTCAAATTAAAAAAAGAAAAAAAGAGTAATTTTTTATTACTTTTAGAGTTGGATGGAAAAAGGATTAAAAAAGCAAATATTGGAAAAAAACGAATTCATTATATCATTATCAATTTCTAGAAACCCTTATTACAGAGCTTTGGTTTAGCATCATTCCCTGAGGACAAAAACCCTCTCAGATTATCAAGAATTGGAGGGCGAAAATCTTCTTATTTCCTATGTTAGCTTCATTCAGAGGTCAAATTTGAGCTTATAGGAATTCTAAGTTTTAAGCATATCTGAAAATACAAAAGAAAATATATATTCTCTATATTTTGGCAAGAATCAAATTTATTGGAATAAAACAAGAATTTTATTTTATTTAGAAAAATCAAAATATATATATATATATTTCAGCTAGCCATACAAATCATATTACTTGTGTTTTTTTATGACTGGCGCACTACCTCAAAATTCCCCAGCCGCTACCTTTTATGAAGTTTCATAGATTGTAAAGGGCGTGACGGTTGTTAAGGAGGTGACGTGGGAAGTTAAGCAGGTGGAGATTTAAGATTTATGTTTGAGTTTTTAAGTCAACACATCATATGATAGGAGGCTGAAGTTTAAAAGGGGTCATAGCAAGTCAAAAAAGGGGCATAATATTAAATCAAGGAATTCAACAAGGGGGTAATGCAAAAACAAAGGCAACGATCAGATTGGAAGATTTTCTAAGTTCTTATGCCAAGTGAATTTTGTTAAACATTATTTTAATAATATTTTCAATATTATTTTATCCATAAAAATAAAAATTCAATTAGTAATGATTTAATTAAATATTGCATTGACAATAAAAAAATCAAAATTTAGTTGGAAAATTGAAAAAGGAATATTTTAGTGGTATTAGAGTCGATTTCCTACCAACTTTGGGGAAATATTTTTTGTAAAAACTTTCAAACTCGACTTCATGCATGAAAGTGATAGGGAATTAAGATATTGGCAGAGGGAAAGGAGAAGGGATCCGGATCAACTAGAAATTATTACAGAGCAGCAAGGCATGAAAATTCCCAAGTTAGACAAGGAAGCAATGGGTCACAATCGGTGTTTCAAAACTTTGTGAGTACTCGCAAGTCAAAATCCTAGGCGAGTTAATCAATGTAAAACTCACCAACATTTTTTTCATTGACTCGTGGCGGTTTTTGTCAAAAGATCACGAAAAAAATCGCTGCATTAACACTGAAACTCAGAAAACAAAATCAGTGCATAAAGGATATACCTGAAAAACGTGAAATTTTGAGGGTATTTTTATGTTTTGTGGCCGCAAAAAAAGACGCGACAGGAGAAAAAAAGATATGAAAAAGGTCACCGGGTCTGTTTGTGGATTCATGCATCTCTATAGTCTATTCAACTTTGTAGAGATTTGTCGCTGTGGGTCTCTTCATGCATCTCTATTCAGGTATTTTTTTTTGCTTATTTGTTTGGTAGTTTCAAATGAGCTAATGAGTTAATCTGTCATGAACAACCAGACCCGCACTTCATTCATAACTCAGCAATAAAGCAAACCTAGCAACAACCGTTGTTAGATGAGATACAAAGCTGGCCATCTGTCACTTTATGATTGTAATTAGATTGCAGTTGTTCAATTCTTCGCTTGCACATTTGTCAATGTTTGCACAAGCTTAGCTTTAGTTATTGACATGAAATGGGAAAGCCGAGATTTCTGTTGCTGCCCCCAAAATAATTGTTGAAAGAAATCACCAAATATTTAGTAGCATACGATAAGAGAACGAAAAATTTTGGTAGCAAAACAAGATTCAAGCAAAGCAATTACTTTCAGATTGGCCTCTTTAGTCCACAATCCCCTCCACATGGAGGTCTCATACATTATAGATTCAAAACCAGAACGCTTTCACTTTTTACAGTCACAGAAAAGAAAAAGGAATCGAACTGGTTAGCATCTGCTAGTGACAACCTGTTATTGATTAATCTCAGAAGCATTCAACATTCTAAACAAATTTTAATACTACTTTGAAGGTTGGTGATACAAATATTGAAGATAGCATGATCGGTCCAACATGACAGCTACAAGAGTAGGGCATTCTTTATATGATTATGCACAGAGATTGGGTTTTATTAAAAAATCTTACACTATTTAAATATTATATTTTCCATGGTCGATTTTACATCTCATTCTTATTAAAAAGAGATAAACAACCCCAAGCTTAGGGAAAAGTGCAAACAATAAAAATAAACCAACCTTGAAAATACTTCAAATTGCAATGATCAGTAACATAATAATTAATTCAGACCTGATCACCTAACTCAGAACCTATATTAAATTGCATCCAAAAGGAACATTTTTATTTGCAGTGATGAATTAATTGCAATGATAAAATCTGGAGGGCACTTGCATCCAAAAGGAACAATGTACAAATGAACAATAATTTCTACACAAAGCTAAGCACTAGTTTTATCCTACCAAGCCACTTTCACATCCTTACAATTCAGAGATTTAATTTTGAACAAATTGGCATCGAAGATCTTTGATTTCCAGAAAAAATTCTTGAGGGATTGCTTTTTATGGAATTTTAACTACCTTTGTTTCAGAAATTTTATCATTTCAATTTGGTATTTTTAACAAATTTTGTTGGTCTTTTAGCTGCCATAAAGTTATGAAAAAAGGTTTAAAATTTAAATGGATGACCTTGTTATTAACTTTTTATGTTACCTCCCTTTTGCTAGGTTTAATTCGTATTTTCCTAAAAGAATATGGCTTCTGCAAGTAAAAGAACTAGTGGCAAACCAAGAGATCCTTGTTGGAAACATGGAACACCGAGTGCAATGCGAGGAGAGGTTATTTGTATCTATTGCACTATGTCTATCAATGGTGGCATAAACCGACTCAAATACCACCCTGCACGAATCCCTTGCCGAGATGTTAGGCCATGTACAAAAGCTACTAAAGAGGTTGAGAGGGAGGCGAAAGCACTCCTTGCAGCATTTGAGCAAAGGAAGGTAGATAAAAAGAGAATACCAAAGGCAATGGCAGCCCCAATCCCCGATTTCTGTTCTACAAGGTCACGGGGAGATATGGGGGGGCTCTTCTATTGGGCCACGGATACGAGGATCAAGAAGTGTGGGCAGCCACAGTTCTAGCTTTCCTGTTCCTCGTAATAAAACTGATGCACAACCTTCATTGGAAGGTTCTACATGGAATAGAGAGTTGCAACATGAGGCGAAGTTGGCATGTGCAAGATTTTGGTATACAATAATATTCTATTCAATGTTGCTTCTAGTCTTTATTGGAAACAATTGGTCAATGCATTGACTGTGGTAAGTAAGGGGTTCAAGGCCCCAAGTCATCATGAGTTGAGTGGCCCATTATTGCAAAATGAAGTCCAAAACACACGCTAACTAGTGGAGGAACAAAGGAGAATTTGAGAAAAGAAAGGTTGCACCATATTATCTAATGGATAGACGGATAGCAAAAATAGAACACAAATCAACTTTTTAGTGTCTTCAAGGGGACAGTTGGTATTTCTAAAATCAATTGATGCCTCCAATGAAATATAAAAATGTAGAGACCTTCTGCAACATGTTGGATGAGGTGGTGATGGAAGAGGGAGTTCAAAATGTCATTCAAATTGTGACCAACAATGCAGCTGCATATGTGGCAGCCGATAAACTTCTAGAGGCGCATCTGACATTATTTTGGAGCCCTTGTGCTGCCCACTATCTTGGCTTACTTCTTGAGTACATAGGGAAACTAAGTTGGGTAAAGAATGTGGTTGAAGATGGAAGGAATATCACAAAGTACATCTACAACCACACATGGGTCCGAAGTCTCATGAGAGAGCACGTTGATGGTAAGGATCTTGTGCGATCAAGAGTCACACACTTTGTTACTAATCTCCTCACCTTGTAGAGTATTTTAGCTACATTGCCCAACCTCAAGCACATGTTTGTGAGTGAAAGATGGTTGAAGAGTCCTTATTGTAGGAAGGTTGAAGCAAAGGTTGTGAAACCTATTTTTGATGCTAGATTTGCCAAAGTCATGGAGGAGATCACCAATGTAAGTTTTCAAACTTCGATTGATGATTTTTTTAAATTTTTTCTAATATTACAATTTGTTGTTTTTTATATTTAGGTGTCAAAACCATTGGTTGGAGTTCAAAAACAGTGGTAGCCCACTTAGGTTCCGGAAGGGGAAACTACTTCAAGTATATTGGGGATACATCACATATCTTCCTCAAATAATGGTATTGATTCCTCTATAGGAGGTGGTGCACATAGAGAGGCAAAGATAGGTGATAGAAGGGAAGACCAAAGAGGGGAAGACCTTAACACATTGTTGGCAAAAACAAAGAACAACAAATCAGCATGTGGCTCAATTGATAGATTTAATGGCACAAACCTTGCTCAATAACAATAACAACAACAATGGTAATAACCGAAATGGCAAAAACAAAGGCAATAATGGCCAAGGGGATAATTCGGTTAATAACAGGACGCCAAATTGGTGTACTACACCTGCTAATTCAAGGCCTTTAATGCTTGTATTTCCACCCAGAGTAGAGCCTCAGGAAGGTAATGAGCCCACATTGATAGAGATGCAAGAACAACTTAGACAAGACTGGGTTGATGCATGTCCAGGTTTCCAACACAATATCTCCCTTCGTGACTATATGGACCTTAGGCTGAGACATATGTAATGTCCCGGATTTAGCCCTACCCTCTTCAATTGGTTTTAGCCTATTTTCAAAAACTCGTAGGCTAAGCAGAATTGGAAATTAGGGTTCCCTATTTTATAGGAGGTTTCAGATGCAGTTTTGGGGGCTTGCATGTGAGTTTTTGATGCATGTCTGGTGGAGCTTTCTAGGTTTTTGGAGAGCTTCAAAATGGTGTAACATGCATCTCCATCTGACAACCTTTTCAGGCACTTACTATTTATAGTAAGTCATGTTGGCTTCCCAGTTTGTGTTCAGAAGGCGTTTGAAAATACATACTATTTATAGTAAGTCATGATACTGCTCGGTGTTCAAAGAAAGTTTTGCAAACTTACTATTTATAGCAGGTTGCTATTTTTGGTAAGTCTATCTTTTAGCTGTATCATTCTAGCAGTAACTCAATCATTTGCAGTTCAGTATGGTTGATCAGTTTGGCTTTCTGATGGTTTTGAAGTAAGCTTACTATTTTTGGCATTCGCTATTTTTAGTAAGTCCATTTATGGCACTAGAATCATCATCAGCTTGGTTCGGCTTGGCAAACGCCAGTTTGCTAATTTTAGCAGTTTGTCAGTTGCAGCTTGGTCGTTGCTCTTGGCTACCTCTTTGGATTAAGTTCTATACCTAGTCAATTTTATGTTCTGAAGTTGTACCCCATGCCTAGGCTTGATGACTTCAAGTCGTTTTTTAAAAGGGGGACATAAAGGGGTTGATTTGAGCATTTAATATTTATATTAAATGTTTTTATTGTGCAACTTAAAGGTGGATGCCTAGAGGACGATAAGTAGTGTTTTATTAATTCTAATAAAGTAAATGCTTGAGAGGTGGCATCCCTTGGAGAAAATTGAAGAGTTTCTTGGGGGAGTTTCAAGTTGATTCATTTTCCAGCTGAAGAGTCTATTTATTGATGCATTGCTCATTCATTCTCATCTTTGGAAAATAATGTAAAGTTATGTTGCTAGTTTGAAATACAGAATCTGGCTAAGGGAAAGCTTAGCAAATTCTATTCCACTCTCCGGACCTGAAACTATGGTTCCCTAGATGATGGATTGAGAGTGTGCTTCATTCAGAAGTACATATTGAGCTTCATTGTTGGAGATTTGATGTTATTATCAGATTTTGAGTTCCTGGTGCAGTTATGGTGTAAGGTCGATTTTGCTTGTAGCTCATCACATGAATTTATTTTGGTTGTGGGTAATCTCTTATCATGTTTCTATGCTTTGGGCGACCCTCTCCTCAAGATTTCAGATTTTAATATTGTGTATGTGATTTTATGTGTCCAAATCGCCCCTCAAGAAGGTTGTACCTCTTTATGGTTGCATTGGGATTTGTGCACAATTGACTATTGAGTTTTGGATGCAGTTTTTGTGTTTGAAATGGAGCGCCATATTCCCTAGCAGCTATTGCAACTTATCTCGGGACATTTGGTGAAGAATTGCAGGAGTTATGAACATTTTGGTGTGCTACAATTTGCTGGTAATGCATTTCCAGTTTGCAAATTTTTATATCAGACTTGTTTCAGTTTGAGTTTTCAGTTCTTTCTTCAATAAGTTGGATAGTTATCTAATGTGGGATCATCCAACTTCTTGGTGCTTCAAAACTATTGTAATTCTCATGTAATTTGCAGCTCTTTCTCATTTTGTAAAGCTGATAACAGTAGTACTATTTCAGTCTATTTAATTGTTGCTTATTTGTGTTTAATTATCACATTGTAACCCCTGGATGGTTTACTGCCAGTGTGGAAAAAAGAACTTGCTAATTCTCTCATTGTACCCACTGGAAAAATGGTGAATTCCCACTCATGAGTGGATGCCTGCCACAACGAGAATTCATTCCCCCCACTATTTAGTGGAAGTGTGGAAAATCTTTTATGGCTGTTTATCCGCCTAAGTTCATTTCAGTTTGTAATAAGTACTCCGCCATATGTTAGCACCTCGCCTTCTAAAGGATCTTGTATGCACATTCTTGGTGTTGAGTTTAATTCCTCTCATTCAATTGTAATCATTTCAGTTATTGATTAATTAGATCCTAGGGATCCTCTGACCATATGCCCGCCCCTCTTCCTTAAGTGGTTTTAGGGCGCATTCTTGGTTAGAGTTCTTTTCCACATCATTTTGGTTTGAAGCTAACCTTAACGGGTGCATGATTACATTGTTATTGTCATTGAAAATCAAGAAAAAATTGAGTGCGCATTTTTCAACATATGCCCAACAGGGGCAACACAGAGCACCACAATGATCTTAGGAGGAAATGTTGGTAAGTTGAGTTTTCCCTTCTTTGATGGTTCGAGGAAGTCTTCAACACGTGCTTGGGTTCATAAAGTTGATGCATACTTCTAGTTGAATTTCATGCCAAAAGAGGAAGCAATCAAATACACTGCCATACATCTAGATGAAATTGCTCGCGAGTGGTGGCATCATGGTATGGTCACCATGGAACATGAGCAGATCACATCTTACGTTGAGTTTACAGAAAGGTTAATCGAGAGGTTTGATAACAAGGACCCTGAGCTCCATTTCAAGGAGTTGACTCAATTGAAACAATGGGGATCGGTTGACAGTTAAATTGTTGATTTCAAGAGACTCTCTATGTTGGTTACTAATATATCAGAGAGAAGACTGTTGGTTTTATTTATGGATGGCTTGATGGACCCTCTAAGGGGTTGGATCAAGGCATTCAATCCTAGCTTGTTACAAGAGGCAATCAAGAAAGCTAGGGACATGAATTCCACCAATTTGAAAAACAAATTTCAGTCAAAGGGTTCTACCTCTCAAAAGGACAAAAGCAAGAAACCATTTCAGAAAGAGTGGCCCACAAAAACATTAATGGATGATGAGACTCAACAGGAGTTGTAGAGAAAGAGATTGTGCTTCAGCTACAAGGAGCCTTGGGAACCAGGACACAAGTGTCTTGGTAAGGGAAAGGTGCATTATATAGAGATAGTTTTTGATAGTGAGGAAAAGGCGAATCTGATCATAACTAGGGCAGCGAACAAAGTGAGTCAAATGATGAGCAGTTGGGAGCTAATGAGATGCCACCTAAGGGAGTGAAGGGTGGTACTCTTGCTTCTATGTCCAGAACACCAAAATTCAACTCTTTCAGAGCTTGTGGAGTGTTACAGGGGCAGAGGGTCACAATTCTGATAGATAGTGCAGCTACCCACAACTTTATAGATTCTACAATGGTTACCAAGAAGGGTTTGCAAACGGTGGAGCATGAGAGGTTTGATGTCATGGTTGCAGATGGATATCAGTTTTCCTATATGGAGAAGGTTCCTCAGATGAGCTTTACGATAGGTAACTATACAATTGCTGATGATTTCTATGTGGTGGACTTAGGTGACACCTATTGTGACCTTTTTCACACATCACCTCATTCAAATGGGGACCCCCTAATTTTTGCTCCATTCTGGTCTTTTGGCTTTGTGTCTCTCTCTCTCTCTGGTCTTTCCATCCTTTCAGGGATGTCCCATTGTTTGACCCGGGTTGAAATATTGGTTAAGTCTATCAAACTAGGGTTTTCTATCATTCAGGCTTTTTAAAGGTCAAACTGAGTTATCAAATTGGAATCTGAGCTCAGTACTGCAATCACAAGGCTTCCAGCGGAGTCCCACTGAATTTTTATTGAACTCTGACAACTTACTATTTATAGTAAGTACTCAATCTGGGACTGTTTCATCAGGATTTTGGAATTCTGACTATTCCATCACATTCAGGTAACTTTCAGCTACTTGCACGTCAATTTTGGGCAAAATCAGACAACTTGCTATTTTTAGCAATTCAAGCTTCAAAAGCCATTTTCAGGGTGCACAGGTATGATTCTCAAATGCATGTCTGTGGAATGTTTCTGGGTTTTTCAAGACCTTCGCAGTGGTATAACATGCAAACCGAGATGATGACTTTCAGAGTTCAGCCTTCAGAGGCTATTTTTAGGGTATGCATGCAGAGTTTTTCAATGCATGTCTGGATTTTCCTCATGGGTTTTTCGAGAGCTTCGCAACGGTATGGCATGCAAACAAAACAAATCACATTTCGGAAGCTTACTATTTTTAGCCAATGCCCGCATGCAGACCAGTTTTCTGGGTTTTTTTGGGTTTTTTGAGATCCCACGGGCAATATGGCATGCAAATTCATCCAGCAGTGGATTGATCACTTTTTCAGGTAGTTTCTATTTTTAGCAGGTACACTCAGACAACGCCCGACACTCCAGTTCAGCAAGCAGAACGACATGCAGCAAAAACAAAGTCAAACGGAGACCATTCAGGGTACATGCAAGTCAAAATTAGGATTTCCACTTTTATAGGGGGTAAAATCCAGAAGTTGTCAAAGTGAAGTACCCCATCAGGATCAATATCATTCAAGCAGCCTATTGGCAAAATTTGAACAAAATCGGAGAACTTACTATTTTTAGTAAGTCATTTCATGGCTATAAATAGCAGGTCTGTTCCAGGGGTAGGTATGAACGGGGCACTTGAATCATCAGGGTCACACTTGGCAAGTTTCAAGTCAAACAGGGCTGCAAAAGTCAAGGAAATTGGGAGTTTACTATAAATAGCAGGTCGGCATGTGTGACGGGCGAAAACAAGTCATCAAACTACAAGGATCATATGGTGAAATTTTCACGACAAACAAAGCTGTGGAGGTCAGAAAAGCAAAAACTTACTAAAAATAGAATGTGAAAACTAGCAAGTCGGAAGGGCCAAAATATTCTAAGTATAGAACAAGGGCTTCAGCATCAGAAGGCACCCTCAAATCAAAATGGAAGTCCCCCAGGCAAAATGCGCCCACCTTGTGAAGGCAACTTGGAAAATTTCCTAAGTGTTTAAAATAAAAGCTAGCACATAGAAATGCGCCCATGATGAAAATGAGAGTAGCCTACCTCATTTGCGCCCAGGGTAAAGAGAAGACCCTCAAAAAAATTCTAAGTCATTGAAATGAAAGTTCAACATGGGAAATGCGCCCTCACCTTGAAAGAATATTGAAAATGTTGGAAAAAGTTCTAAGGCACAGAATAGGAGGCACACATGCTAAATGCGCCCAAGGTAAGTTGAGGGGTTGGCAAAAACGCCTAAGTGATGGAACAAAAGCTCCTACCCTAAAACGCGCCCAGCTTGCATGGAGACCTCTAGAAGTTTCTAAGGCATTGGAAATCAAAGCATGGCACTCAAAATGCGCCCATGATGAAAATAAAAGTAAGCCTTCTAAAATGCGTCGAAGGAGATAAAGAGGAGATAGAGCCTTGAAATTCTTCCAAGGCATGAAATGAAATGAAGACCTCTCATTTGCGCCCTGTTGACGTGTTTTTTATGACCACACCAACACAGAATAAAATGTCCAACGGTCACCCTATTCTCTCTTGATCAAAGTATTCCGCATGCTTAAGATTGCATGAAAGATCATGCGTGCAACTCCAAGGTTCCTTTTGTTGCGAATAGGCTCAGTTGATTGATGTGTATATGCTGGTTATTTCAAGGGGACTTACGTGAGTTGCTCATTTAGAAGAAAGGATTCTCAAATTTCAGGAGATTTGTCAATGACGCTCGGGTTCTTAAACTAACCGGATAATGCTGAATGTAAAAGGATACAAGGATTAGAGATGCTACCATCTACTCCTAAAGGGTGGAGGACGAGGATCGGCGTAAACAATCTTCAGACCAGACTTTGCTTCGTCTCCCTTCGAACAACCTCTACGAAGTCGGTGCAATCTTCAAAGGATGATAAAAGATATTCAAATTGTGATTCAACATGTGCACTCTGTCACAACGATGCAAGTGAACACACGAATCACAACCGAAGTTAGGTACTGATATTCCAGTTGACCACGCAGGGCGAACTTACCATCAGCAAGCCCGCTAGTGGTATGGATGCAAGAAGATATGCTCAAACTGCAACGCCACACTCCACAATTAACAACTACTTGCATAAAATAAAGTCTACTCTATTCTATCAATCCGAATTGGAAAGACGAAAAGGCCTTGCTAGCTATTCACAATAAAAGATAGAACCACCATGCAATGATAAACCTTTGTATTATGAAAAGTGTTCACAACAACCATTTACAAAACTTTCAAAGGGAAAGTTTTCCTTCCTTTTCAAACTAAGCTAACTCTCTAACTATTCTAACTTCTATTTTCTCTACTCTCTGATTCCTTGATCTAATCTAACATAGATTACAAATGAGGGGGGATGCCCCTTTTATAGTTGGCCCAGTCCAACGGACGGCTTAGATTGAATTACAATAAGGGGCTCAGATTAAGCCACAAATGCCCTAATTAGGGTTTTTGCCCTAAAAACCGTCACAGAGAGGAGTGGGGCAATGAATGCACAGAATATTCTCCACTCCTCTGCAGGACCCATTATCTGCAATTGATGCCCACTATCTTGTTCTAGAAGATTCTCGTCCAGAAACGCGTTCCCACTGTTCTCCTCTGCCAATTTTGTTGTGTTAGGAGGAGATCAAAAGAGTCTCTAAGATCGTCTCCGCAGATAATAAAATTTGAAAGGATTTGTCGTTCAGCCCTCCTGTTGCTTTGACTCCTGGACGCCCTTCTTCTTTGCAACTTTCATATTTATCTAGCCCACTGCCTTGGGCGCATTTATCCTCTTTTGCATCACGTCCTTAACGCCTTAGCCAAATCCTCACTGCCATTTCGCTTTTCCTTGGGAACTTCTTCACCAACTTTTTTCATCTTTACTTTGTCACGACACTTAGCCCTTTCTTCCAACATCTTCCTCCTGCAAAGCAAAAAGAAGAGCATCAGAACACTTATGATATAAATTCACTTTACTTACCCAATTCCCATGTTCTGACCGATTGATCTCCGGATGTGGTAGAATTCATCACTTTTCTAGCACACCTTCATCATGGGCGTATCCATCACCTTGCCTGGAGTTTGTGCCTTAGAAAATATTTCATCTTGAGGATGCATTTGAACGCTTGATGCTCGAGCTTCAGTTCATTTTCAAATTCCCCCATGCCTTAGACAAATTTCTTCCCTGTGAGTGTATTTGACCCCTTGTTGCTTTATTTTCCCTTAGACAATTTGACCTGCTTTACGAATTTCATCCACTATAATCCAGGCGCTCACTTTGGCATCACAAGCCAAAGCACTTTTTTGTAGAAACTTTTCTCATATTTGCCTTAGAGATTTTATTTTTTATTTCACCTAGGAAATCCATTAAACGGGTGCCAGGCAAAAATATCTGTCGAAAAATCTTGAGCGAGGTGAGGAACAATTTTAAATCATCTCCCAGTGGAAAATGTTCAATACCCAGAAGAAATTTCCCCTCAAAAATCATCGTTTCCATGTGTATCCAGAAGAAATTTCCCCTCAAAAATCATTGTTAAAATCTCCAGAGATAAGATCAAATGTGCCTGGGAACGAGGGAATTCTTCAGGATAAAAGGGAAAACGCCGAGGCATGAAAAACGAAGGCTTAAGCAGAATTAAAATGGAGTAAACCTTAGTAATTTTTATTATTTTTCAAAAAATAATAAAAATTACTAAGGTTTACCCATTTTACGTCTCTTGTAGCCTGTTTTTCATACCAAGATAACATTTGATCTTGTCTCTGGAGATTTTAACAATACCTCCCTCCTTCCATGTGTATCCAAACGAAGGGGTAAGTTTAATTTTTATTATTTTTGAAAAATAATAAAAATTACTAAGGTTTACTCCATTTTAATTCTGGGCGTACTTCTTACTTGTAGCCTTCGTTTTTCATGCCTCGGTGTTTTCCCTTTTTTCCTGAAGAATTCCCTCGTTCCCAGGCACATTTGATCTTGTCTCTGGAGATTTTAACAATACCTCCCTCCTTAGGCGTATTTCTCACTTTGCCTTAGAAATGCCCTTAGAGAATTTTTTTTTATTTTTGTCAACTTACCCATGAAGGGCTCATTTTCATGTATCAACTTATATTTTCAATATAATGCCTTAGACGCTTTTGTCCTTTCAACACCTTGGGCGCATTTAGCATCTTGCACTTTCATGTTTATGCCTTAGAAATTTTTCAAACATTCACTCAAGGTGGGCGCACTTAGCCCTCTCAACTTCTATTTTCCACGTCTTAGACAATTTCTTCAAGGCCTTCACTATCCCTTCACCTCCTTTGGCGCATTTGAGGTAGGCTTCCTTCATTAGAAATATTTTCAAGTCATGTTCCTTGCTTGGGCGCATTTAGCCAGGCAAGCTTTAGTTTCTCACGCCTTAACATCTTTTGCTTGGTATCATTAACTTGGGCGCATTTTGAAGGGGGGACTTCCATTTCTCTTTACTTAGAAATGTCTTTACCTCATTAACCTTGGCTGGGCGCATTTCAGCCTTCTAGCTTCTACTTTCAATGCCTTAGAAGCTTTTACAAGTCCTCATCCCCCTTGGGCGCATTCTATGGGGTGTGCTGCAATTTTCATACTTAGAACTTTTTTAAGCTCCTTCACCTCAAGTCAAGGGCGCCTTTGAGGCCATGTGCTGCAGTTTTCCACACCTTAGCAAATCTCTTTCAACTCACTTCTCAGCTGGGACGCATTTTACACTTGGTGCTTTCATTTTGATACTTAGAAAACATTTTATCATCACTTCTCTTGCTGGGCGCACTTCACCTATGGAGGAGATACTTTCCATGCCTTGAAATTCTCTTGACATGTCTTCCTTGCAGCCTTGTAAGCTGGGCGCATTTAGGGTCCTCTACTTCTATTTTCTAACTTAGAAACTTCACCTCTTAACACTTGCTGGGCGCAAATACTACCTCAAGCTTTTGTTTCCATGCCTTAGACAATTTAAGTCTCCTCCAGTTTAGCTTGGGCGCATTTCCAAGGTGGAGCTTTCACTTTATCCCTTAGAATATTTTTGAAAACATCTCCTAGGCTTGGGCGCAAATAGGCAAGCTTACTTTTATTTGTGTACCTTAGAAACTTTTTGAAGTGGATTTCCTAAGGTGGGCACATTTGAGGGTAGAAGCTTTCACTTTTGCCTTGTGAGTTTTCAAAAAAACTTTTTCATTCCTCCTTGGGCGCATTTACATGGGGTAGCTTTGATTTCTAACACTTAGAAATTTTATGACCTCCCTCATCTCTTCTTGGGCGCATTTTACCCTTGGAGCTTTTAATTTCATGCCTTGGAAACTTTTTTTTTTTTTAGGCCTCTCTACCACCTTGGGCGCAAATTAGCCTATGTGCTTTTGTTTGAGGGCGCCTTTTGCATTTGGAGATTTCATTTTTCAAGGTGGGCGCATTTTGATACCCCTACTTCCATTTCTCCAGCCTTAGAAATTTTCCTAGCACCTTTCTTGGGTTGGGCGCATTTTGATGGAGGAGCTTCCATTTTGACTTGAGGGCGCCTTCTGATGGTGGAGCTTTTGTTTTATACTTAGAATATTTTGATCTCTTTAGCCTGCCTTCACATTCTATTTTTAGTACGTCTCTGCTATTTTGACCTCCACAGCTCCGTCTGTCATGCAATTTTCACCATGTGACCCCCTTTGCTTGGTGAACTTGTTTTCGCCTGTCCTACATGCCAACTTGCTATTTATAGCCACCTGCTATTTATAGTAAGCCCTTGACTTTCTGACTTCCATTGCTCCGTTTGACTTGAATTTTTCGCCAAGTGGTCCTCATCACTTGATGAACCTGTTCACACCTACCCCTCATGTTGACCTGCTATTTATAGCCCTGTTCTGGAGACGACTTACTATAAATAGTAACTGCCCGGATTATGCCCAAATTTTACCAGTAGATTGCCTGAAGGATGTTGATCGCAGTGGGATACCTTCGTTTCTCGAAATTCTGGCCTTTTACCCTACTTTTTAGGCATTGAAGATGGAAACCCTAATCTAACTTGCATGTGGCTCAAATGACCTTAGTTTCACTTGATTTTTGTCGCCTGTTGCTCTGCTCGTGAAACTGAAGTGTCGGGAGCTACTGGAGTGAACCTGCTAAAATAGTAAGTGCCTGGAAAGTGGTCAATCCGATGTCGGATGAGTTTGCATGTCACATTGTCCGAGGGATCTTAGAAAACCCAGAAAAACCCAGAAAACTGGTCTGCATGCGGGTACTAGCTAAAAATAGTAAGTCCTCGAAACTTGATCTTCTCTGCTTGCATGTCACACTGTTGCGAAGCTCTCGAAAAACCCAGAAGGAATATCCGGACATGCGTTAGAGAACTCTGCATGCAAACCCTAAAAATAGCCTCCGAAGGCTGAACTCTGAAAGTGATCGTCTCGGTTTGCATGTTATATCGTTGCGAAGGTTTCGAGAAACCCAGAAGTAATCTCCGGACATGCAATGAAGAATCATATGTTTGACCCCTGAAAATGGCTCCTGAAGCCTGAACTGCTAAAAATAGCAAGTTGTCTGATCTGGCTCAAAATTTACGTGCAAGTAGAATGATGTGTTCTGAATGTGTCGAAGCTGACCGAATTCCGAAATTTCGATAAAATAGTCCCAAATTGAATACTTACTAAAAATAGCAAGTTGCCGGAATACATTGAAAATTTAATGGGACCCTGCTGGAAGCCTTGTGATTGCTGTGTTAAGCTCAAACGTCAATTAGCCAACTCAATTCAACTTCAAACTATCCTGAAGAACAAAACCCTAATTTTATGGACTTAGCCAAAATTTCCAATTAGGTCAAGTACAGAAACATCCCCAAAAGAACAGAGAAATAAGAGAGAGAGGGAGAGACGCAAAACCAAAGCCAAAAAACCAAAATGGAGCAAAAATAGGGGGGTCCCCATCTGGGATGGGGTGATGTGTGAAAAGGTCACAACACGCCCCAAATGAGAGTAGACCCTCTAAAATGCGCCAAAGGAAGGAGTGGTTAAGTGAAAATATGCTAAGGCATAAAACGAAAGTCAATGGGGTAAAATGCACCCATCTCCAACAAGGAAATGCGCCTAAGTATGAAAGCAAAAGCAGCCCCTAGTAAATGCGCTCAAGCCTAGAGAGAAACCAAGAAAGCAAAATGCTTAAGGCATGAGCAACATGGAAGCAAGGGGTCTGAAACGCGCCCAAGGATGAAGTGCCTTCAAAATTATTCTAAGGCAAAAATAAAAGCTAGCACATAGAAATGTGCCCATAATGAAGAAGAGTTACAGAATATTTCCTAAGGCACGAAAATGAAAGTGAAAGGGTAGAAAAGCGCCCTTGATAAGATGATGGGAAAATACTCTAAGGCGTGAGAATCATCTAAGGCAAAAATGAGAGTAACACAAGCAAAGTGCACCCATCAAGTGTTAGAGCCTTAAGAAAAGTCTAAGGCGTGAGAAATTGAAGCTTGCCTAGCTAAATGCGCCCACCATGGAGGAGTTGATTAAAGAATTTTCTAAGGCAAGACAAAGCATTCTTAAAGGGTGGGAACAAGAATCAAGGTGTTAGGAAATATCCAATGGCATTTAAAATAAAGCTTGCCACCCCAAGTCCGCCCAAGCTAAATAATCAAAGTGACTGAAGTTTTCTTCTAAGGCATGATGAAATAAGGGCTCAAAGAGGTAAATGTGCCCAAGAGATGAAAAGATTTAAATCTAGTGCTAAGTATGTGAGGTGATGGCGTGAGAAAAAAAAAACACCAAAGGGCGAGAATGTCAAGAAATTTTCCTAAGTGAAACCAATATTCCACTACATAAATACGCCCTTGACATGGATGAACTGGAAATTTTCAAAGGCATTTAAATGGAATTGGCAACTTGATGAAATATTTTTCAAGGGGGGGAATCAAAGCTGACGAATATTTTTTCATGGGTTAAATGGAAAAAATTAAATGAACCCCTTTAAAATGCACCCATGAGTTGACAAAGTTAAGAATTATTTTCCTAAGGGAAAAAAAAATTCAAAGAGAAAAGTGTTTTGCCTAGATTATTTTCCTAAGGGAAATCAAATTTCAAAGGATGGATTGATTCGAGCGAGCAAGTGATTTTTGTCAACGGGTTGAATTATTCGGACGAGGATTTAAAATGTCTAAAGCAATTTCATGAGATTGATGATTTAAATGGCAAATGTTCCAACGGGTTGAAAATAAATTTTCAATCTCCCATGAATTTTTCTAGTTGAATTTAATTAAACATTGCGAGGATTTTAAAGTGGAATTTTCAAATCAAGGCAGAGTAATTTTCTCGCAAGTTGTCTAATTACCGGGAGTTAACTGGCAGACTGGAAAAAAAAAATTTGAATTTTGCAAGGAAAGAATCCTCATTAATGGCAAATGCCATGATGACTAGCCGACGGCTAGCCCACTACTGCGCCTAAATTAGAAGATTCTAAGGGAAGAGAGTGGCGAATTGATGAAGGTGCTAAAAATAACTCCAGCACTACTTGGCAGGATTCTTCATGAAAAATTATTTAAGCAACCTCATTTCTCATTTCTTCTCACATTTTGAACTTGAGAGTTGTTGAAGTGGAGAAATTTCTTGAAGAGATTGAAATATTTACGAGGTTGCTGAAAGAGAAGTTGGGAATTTTATTTTCTAAGTGCGAAGTTGCTGGAGAATTTGTTTCTCGAACTGCTTAGAGTTTATTGTTGAGGTTGCTGCAAATTTCGAAATTGTATGCTGGAGTTGCTGGAGAATGTATTTTCAAATTGCTGAGAGTTGAAGTTCCTGCAGATTTTCGAAGTTGCATAAGAGTTCTTGATGTTGCTGAGGATTTTATATTCAAACTGCTGAAAGTTGATTGCTGTTGGAGTTGAGAAGAAATTCGAAATTCCATACTGCAGTAATCTCTTTATTCTTCTAATTGCTAAAGTTGAAGGCTGAACTTGACAAGTTGAAGTCACAAGTTCGAATTATTTATGCTGAAGAAGTTATTCACTTGCTGAAAGTCGTTAGTTTGCTGCAAATTTTCTTCACCAATCAAAAGTGAAGTTGTTGGAGGTTCTTTCTAAGCTCAGAGGTTTTTTATAGTTTGAGGTTTGGAGTTAGAAATTTATGCTGAGGGATTTTATTTTTCAAAGCTAACTCCGTATTCGCAGCCATCTCGAGAATTGTTTTATTTTATTAAAAATCTGCAGTCTAACTTATTATTTTATTTTTTGCAGATGGTTGGAGCAAAAGATGTTGCAGGAACAAGCAGAGTTGCAGGAAAAGTTGCAAATGTTGAAGCAGGCAAGGCAAGCTCATCCCGACAGGCAATGATCAAAAAGCTCGCCAAGCCATTTTTTCCGAAGTCAGCGATTACTTCAAAGTTGGCGGGATTAAATGACACCAACTTTGGTTCATTTAATCTGGGTGCACTCAAATCAAGGATGTACGGACTGGGAGGTCATCAACCGTCAGTCACAACACACAATATTATGAAGAGTGGGATCTACGCAGCTGCTGGTTTTCCATCAGCGATACAATGTCCGGAATTAATCATGGAGTGCACGAATTCCTACAAGCCGGAACGCAGAACGATTGTCTCTCAAGATGGCAAATTGTTTGCCAACTTCACACCAAATGCTATCAGAGAGGCATTTGGGATTCCTACCTCCGAAAGAATGTTGTACAAGACAAAGGACAGAGCAGATAGGATGTATGCCTCCTCCTTTGAGAGATGTGCCGCCATGATCAACAGAGTCTGGTTGCAAAGACCAAAGCCACCCCGCACTAAGCTCCCGAACCAGATAATTGCCGAAGATGTGAAACAAGAATACTGTGACCTGATAATGATGCTTAGTCGAGTAAACGGGAGTTCGCAGGCATATATCTTCGAGCCTTGGATGTTTTATTACATCGAGATCATTTTGGAGGGAAAAGAGTGTGTTGATTGGGCTAGGATGATTAGCGACAACATTGATGAACAGTTCAGGAGCCTGAGGAGGACAAAGACCTTTTATATGAGCTCGTACGTGATGTACATGCTGGCTCGGATGACCAAGTACCGGGGGATCACGTACAAGGAGCCGACCAGCTATGCCCCTGACCAGTTCAAGATCCACGAGGCCTGCACACAATTACATTTGACTAACCCTGCCAGCTACAACCGGGCGAATGATGCATTTACAATGCATATTGCAAGGACCCTTCAACAAAGAACGTAGCAGAGAATTTCAAAGGAAGCACAGGCATTGATCGAAGAATATGGATATTGGCTCATCCAATTTCCGAAATTCACATACATTAGGCTGCAGGGGTTCACCTCATATCCATACCAATTGCCGAGGTACCCCACTAATCATATAGTAATGCTAGAAGTATCTAGGCAACTCATTGCCTATGATAAAATTCAAAAGAAAAAGAGGAAGAAGGGACTGGATTTTCCTATCGCCATGGGGAATTCCAATGAGGTGTGCCCCTCCTTGCAGGCAACTCGGGAAGTAGAGGATGAGCTGCAATTCTTTCATCTCTCATATCACACACGCAGGCAGGATTTCGATCCTTATGGAAACATCCGAGTGGTGCAGAATGTTAGAGTACAGGCACAAGGCTCACATAGAAGATTTTTGGGCAAATGCGGTGGATGAGGCTGAAACAAGAAGAAAGATGTTCACTAGGCTCCCTCTCAAATTAATCAGGGAGTGTGAAGTCATTCCAGTTCCCGATCAGGTGGACGAGGATGTAAATGTCATACAGCCTGACTACGAGTCAGTCAAAAATACTTCGGTCCCACCACCTGATTGGTCCGAGCCAGAAATCATGGACTTGGACACGCTTTCTATTCCGGTGATGACTTTCACAAGGGCTTGGGTCGATAGGCACGTAAGCAGACTTAAGAGCAGATCAATTGCCCTTACTTATGACTTGATGGGCGATCAAAGGCCACTATCGATGAAAAGAGGAAAACAAGTTGCCCAAGCGCCAGAGGCACAAGATGAGGTGTCGACTCAGCCGATACCTTTGAGGATGGAGCAAGCATCACCCACACACTCACAAACTCAGTCTTCAAGTTTGAGAGTAATTTCGTTGTTTGTTGATCAGAGGGCGAGATTGAATGAAGAGCGGGAGCTTGAAGAGGTGGATCAGCCCAACATCAGGGAGTCAGAAAGCCTAAGTGTCAGTGCGCCCAGAGGAGGGGGCAAACAGGAAGAAGAGGAGGAAACGGTGGCCGATACCCGTTTCCAGCAGATGTTGGACATGGCATTAGAAGAAGAGGAAAACACAGAGCAAGGGACCCAAGGGTCAGGAGATACGCAGCTCGTGGAGAACGATGAGCCCGAGCAAAATAGTGTTAGAAGAGAAGTACACGAGGTGGAGGAAACGGTGGAGCAGCCCCTCGTCATCTGCAATACACAGCAAACGGTACCGGATTGGCTTACGGATAGAATGAGAAGAGATCCTGAGGATGATACAGATCCGGCCGTTGAGATGGAGGAGTTCCTCAGGAGGATTAGTGCACCGCCGGAAAAGAGGAGAGCCAGGAAATTTTCAAAGATTTCGACTGATGAGTCAGGCTCTCGCACACTTCAGGTGGCTGTCCCAAGGGAGGAGTGTGATCGAGCTGAGGAGAGGCCCGAGAATTATGTAATCACCACTGTAGAGTTGGGTCATCCTACAGGAGACCAAATTATTAAGGAGTTCGATAACTCCTATCAGGCACTAAAAGACAAGTTGTTCCGCACAGAGGGAAAGTATAAGAAGTTGAAGAGGGGGCACAAGACTCTGATAGGATATGTGCAGGATCTTGCGCATCCACGTGAACAAGGGAACCCAGTGGTTGAACTCCCGTCTGAGCTTCTGAGGGAGTCAATTGTTGGCTTGGAGGATTTAAAGAAAATGGAAACGGAAGCAGATAAGTGGATTGGCCATGTTCGGGCTGAAACGGAGAAATTTATGGAGGATCTTGCTCATGCTTACCAGCAAGCCTCAGATGTTCTGGCATGCATGGATATGGTGGATCAAGCCTAGAGTGAGACCCAGATTTATCAAACGAAGACAGTTCTTCGTCTAGAGGCTTTGATGCACATGTCTTTGCACACCCTGGTGGATGGGGGTGTAATACAGGAGGGTGATAGGTACGATTTCCCCAACTGGTACTCCTTAGTGGTCACGGGTCGTGGTTTCCATGATGCAGCACGAGCGGATTCAGCCAGAGTTAGGAAAGCGATGAATAACATTCTGGATGGAATCCTTAATACTTTGGAGGCCATATTTGCTAGGAGGTTGGCACCGGAAGAGATAACTGTAGGTGGTTTGAGAGATAGATTGGCTCCCTTCTTCTCAGTCGTAAGATCGTTTGTCCAGGACAACTTTGAGAACATCTCCACTTTCTCCAGCATAATTCAGAACACGCAGGATGCCTTGGTGGCTTGGAGAAAGTCCTATACTCAGCACGGGCAGACAGTTACAGTGCTGGAATTTCAACTCAACCATATCCCACCGATTTCAGTTCAGGAGGTTGAGGCAGTGTTGGCCCGTTTGATCGAGTTTACTATTCGGGAGAACGACAACGAAAACGCTCTGCTGGACGAGGATCTTCTAGAGGATGGTGATGGGCATTAATTGCTCATTATGGTTCTCGAAGGGGAGTGGAGAATATTCTGTGCATTTATTGCCCACTCCTCTCTGTGGCGGTTTTTAGGGTAGAAACCCTAATTAGGGCAAGGTGGCTCAATCTGAGCCCTTTATTGTAATCAGATCTGAACCGTCCACTGAACTGGACTAACTATAAAAGGGGCATCCCCCCTCATTTGTAATAATTAGAATTAGAGATAGAATAGAGATAGATCAGAGCTAGACAGGATTTGAGATAGAAGTTAGAGAGTAGAGCTAGGAGTTAGCTTAGTTTGAAAAGGAATAAAAAGCTTTCCCTTTGAAGGTTTTTGTAAAAGGTTGTTGTGTAAGACTCATAATATAAAGATTTTCATTGATCGGTGATTTTTTTTCTTTCGTTGTGAGCAGTTGACAAAACTTTTTCGTCTTTCCAATTGAAGTAGAGTAGAGTAAAGTAGACTTTATTTTATGCAAGTAGTCGTTAATTGTGGAGTGTGGCGTTTGGTTTTGACAAGTCTTCCTTTATCCATACCACTAGCCGGCTTACTGATGGTAAGTCTACCCTACGTGGTCAACTAGAATATCGGTACCTAACTTCGGTTGTGATTCGTGTGTTCACTTGCATCGTTGTGATGGGGTGTGCATGTTGAGTCATAATTTGAATATCCTATTCATCCTTTGAAGATTGCACCAACTTTGTCAGAGTTGTCTGAAGGGGAGGCGAAACAAAGTCTGGTTTGAAGATTGTCAAAGTCAGTCCTCGCATTCCACCCTTTTAGAAATAGATTGTAGAATCCCTACCCCTTATCCTTTTAAATTCAGCATTTCTCGGTTAGTTTAGAAATCAGAGCATCACAGTCAAATCTTTCATCTGCTTCACGAAGTTGAACAATTACGTAAGTCCCCTTGGAATACCCAGCATATTCACATCAACCAACTGAGTCTATTCGCGATAAAAGGAACCTTGGAGTTGAACGCATGATCTTTCACGCAATCTTAGCACGCGGAATACTTTGATCAAGAGAGAATAGAGTGACTGTTGGACATTTTATTTTGTGTTGGTGCGGTCATAAAACACCTGTCAACAACACCAATGCTATTTTGGGCATCCAGTGGCTACACTCACTTGGGAAGTATTCAAAAAACTTCTAAACCATGGAATTCAAGTTTAAGGTAGATGGCAGGAAAGTTGTCTTCAAGGGAATATTTAATGGTGCTCCTAGAGTTGTCTCAACAAAAAGAATGGAGAGCATTTTTAGACGTGCTGATGTTGCTTAGGCAGCACAATGTTTGATTTCTTTTAAGTCCATGGATAGCAGGCCTAAGCACTACCAAGATGATTTGCAAGAGGTATTGCACAATTGTAGTGTAGTTTTCAGCGGTATTCCTCCAAGGAGGCCACCTGATAAAGGATTTGAGCATACCATTGAATTAGAGGAGGGGGCCAAGCTAGTCATCACCACTCCCTGTCAACAACCCAAGAAGTTTCAGGATGAGATTGAGAAAGCCATCAAGGATTTGTTGGCTATGCGACATATCAAGCCTAGTTCGAGTCCCTTTGCCTCCTCTATGGTGTTGGTAAACAAAAAGAACGAAAATCTCAGGATGTGTATTGATTATTGTGCTTTGAACAAGAAGAGGTCAAAAACAATTATCCAATTCCTAGGATCAACAAGTTGTTAAATGAGTTGCATGGGATTGTCTTCTTCTCAAAGATAGATCTAAGATCAGGATACCACCAAATCAGAGTGCAGGATCAGGACATCCATAAGACGACTTTCAGGTGCCAGTACTGGCATTACGAGTTCTTGGTCATGCCATTTCATTTAACCAATGCCCTCACAACATTCCAATCCTGCATGAGTCACATTTTCAATAAGCAGTTGTGGAAGTTCCTTCTTGTATTCTTTGATGATATATTGTATTACAGCAAAACATGGGAGGACCACCTGAAGCATATTGATGAGGTGTTGGGTATTATGGAGGCACAATCATTGTATGCTTAGGCCTCCAAATGTGACTTCGAGATGACGGAGTTATTGAACTTGGGTACATCATCAATGCACAAGGAGTTTAGGTGCATCAGGAAAAGATCCAAGCGATTTTAGATTGGCCACCACTGAGGACACTCACAGAGCTGCAAGGGTTCTTTGGCTTATGTAGTTACTACAAGAGGTTTGTCAAGGGGTTTTCACAACTTGGGGCACCTCTCACAGACCTCACCAAGAAGGATGCTTTTAGATGGACTAGCGAGGCTCAACGGGCATTTGACAAACTTAAGGAGGCCATGAGTACCTGTCTAGTTCTTGCATTGTCGGATTTCTCCCAGCCCTTTGTGCTAGGAATGTGATGCCTCGAGAGAGGGGATTGGTGCAGTATTGATGCAAAAAAGGTATCCCATTGCCTATGAGAGTAGCAAGCTTCCATATGTTGAGAGATTGTATTCTATCTACGACAAGGAAATGCTCGCCATCATGCATGCGCTGGCGAAGTTCATGCAGTATTTGGTTGGTGGGCGATTTGTAGTCAGGACTAATCATAATAGTTTGAAGTACTTCCTAGAGCAAGACTTAAATGAATGCTAGCAAAAATGGGTAGTACAATCCAGGCGTGTGACTTTGATATCGAGTATGTGAAGGGGAAGAACATAGTTGTCGATGCTCTATCCAGGAAACAAGCCATATGTTCCTTGTCTGAGATATCAGCAGATTGGAAAGCTCATCTCCTGGTTGAGTACTCTAAGAATGCATTTGTTTGTGAGTTGATGGACAGCAAAATTCAAGATGATAGGCTTAGATTTTGATACTTGGTACTAGCCAACTGCCATTGACGACCTCGAAGGTCCTAACTTTTCTCTTGATAATGTGAAAACTACCCACCAGGCTTAAACTGACTTTTAAATGAAACTGACTTCAACACTGTGATTGTGATGTGAAATAAGCCAATCAAAATTAATTTCAGCCAATTCTGACAAGTTCCTATTTTTTAGGGTTTTGAGCTAAAAATAGAGTTCAGAAACCCTGATTTTCAAAATTTTCAAATTTTGCCAGTATCTTCTTGGAAGCACACTAACTAAAAGCCCATACTTTATTTGCCCAAAAACTGAGTTTTGACCCCACTTTTACAAGGTTTAGACCATTTTAAGCAAAATGCCTTAATGAAGCAAAAATTTGGTTTGGGTACTGTTGGTGTGTGTTTTGAATATGCCACCGAACACAGAATAAAATGCCCAAGGACACTTTATCCTCTCTTGAAAAGCTAATGCAAATACTAAGAAGATAGTGCAATAACTCCAATGTTTCTTTGGTCAGGTCATGACTTTCATTATAACTGGTCTTAACTCCAAAAGCATCCTTGGATAGAGCCTCACTGCCAGCGAGCGTCCATAGCCCCGGCGAGGTTATCTGCTATAATCTCACGGAGATTGCTCTACTTCCGGTGATTTATTTTCTTGTGTTTACTGATTGCACGCCTGTAGAGATGTCCGCACACCCGTAGCCAAGTAAGTTGATCATTCCTTATTTTCTTTTCTCTTTTTGAATATTATTTTATTTTCACATATTTCCACACTTTGGCTTGTAAGCAATGAAGCTCACATGGGCTTGAGCATTATAGTGGCGCTGAAGCAAGACTTTGGTTATTTCCTTTTGTTTAAACCATGATTTCTCCTTAGAAACGATCGTGACTCAGAGAACTTATTATATGTGTGAGATGTAGTAACTGTAAGATTTTAAAATCAGGATATAATAGATGATTCCCCCTTCCGTCAAGTACTAACCTTAACCTGAGGATACTTTTGAGACAACTAATCTTGAGGCTTGAAGGTTTTCTACAAATAATTGTCCAAGGAATACTCGTAACATACCCGGGTGGAATCAATCCAGCGTGTGCGTGTAAGCAACATCACCCTTCTCACAAAATGGGAATCCCTCTTATTCAAACTAAACTACGCACACAAAACTAAAACAAACTAAACTACGAAAACCAAGGAAAGAAAGCCAAGAAAACGAAAACAACTAAACTAACCAAAACCAAAGCAGGAAAACAAACCAAACTGAAAAAGAAACTAATCTAACTATATACAGGTAAGTCCCACTTAGGAACTCAAGGTCGGAAATAGTGTTTCAAGAATTGCCCGTTGACTGGCAACGAGATATCCTCTCTTGTTTGTTAGAAACCTAACTGATCTACAGTTATGAAAACCAACTAACTAGCTAACTACTTAAATTTCAGCTGAAGAAGAATTCGGTTTAAAATGAAGAAGGAAATATAATGCGTGTAATACTACATTAACTAAATAAATGCATCATTTCAGCGGAAAGAAAACTATCATTCAACCAATCAACTAACAATTAAACCAACTTAACTACTAATTCCTTTGCTTTTGAAATAGAACTGTTCTAACAACTAGCAACCAACGGGCTAAGTTATTTGCATTTAAAGGAACATGAGATAAGGGTTCAGAGATTACAGCAAGGAAGATGGGTCATTCGAATTGGATTCTCGGCTAGCAAGGGAAAAGAGATACCATCCGGGGCTTTACCGCCCAACCAAAGGCCTACCGGCCTCCCGTGTTCTTCAACTCAAGAACCCGTCCCTTCACGAGGGTAATTATCTTGGGTCAGTTTACCAAAGTGCCCTTCTGAGTTTGGTGCCATGAACCTACACTGCGGGCCAATCCTTTCTCAGTAGGTACCCCCTATTTGAAAGGACCATTCTGACCCCAAGTGTATCCAGAACATGGTGGCTGACCTATGCCTAACTGGCATCATACCTTGGCCAAGGTTTGATTAGAAGTTTTGGCACTCCTGTGCCGTCAGCGCCTTCACCCTTACTCGGCATATTATTTTCTTTCCATTTACTGTTGTAAAAGTTATTTTATTACGAGGATTCCTATATCTGAATTTACTTCTCCCTTGGGTACAGGCAGTACAGTTAATCTCAATTATGGCTTTTGATGATATGTTCAGCTTCTTTAAGATTATTTCTCCTAAGCTCAAGGACCAACCACATTTAGGCTTCCCATGACAGGGTCTGGAACATTAGAGCAGGGATAAGAATTGGGTCTGATACTTGGTACAAACAAAGACATGGCAATTCGGAAGATATTACAAACTCGGAAGGGTAGTCTATGAACAGTCAACACTTGTGCAACCACAGGCGGTGGCTATCTCAGCTAATGGTTTCAGGGTGACAAATCACTCAGACCATTTAATACTATATGATCAGATTCCGTTAAAAGATGTCTGAAGCCAATGAAAAACGCAGTTAAGGTAACAAGGTTTCAACGGTTTTTGGACTCACAGGAAGCACAGAACGCCCAGGATACATTCGATCACCACAGGTTAGATTCAGGAGAAATTTATTCGATGAACAGGAGATTGCATTCAATGTAACCGAGAAAACATGCAGAAAACAACAACTACCGCTAGTTTCACTTTCAAGGCACATTTGATACCAGAAGTTAGACTCAGGAAAACATAAGAACTATAGACTGAATAAGAAAAGAATCCGATACAGATTTTCTCTTGGATATGATCAGAAATAAAGAAAGAACACCATGGTGAGTAATCAGAAATAGCTACATGCCTGATAAGAGTCTAGCCGGCAGTCCTTAGATATCGGGATGCAAGAGGCGCTACCAGCAACAGGGAAAGTCTCGACGAGGAAACCAAGCATCAAGTCGAACAGAGGGAGAGAGAGAGCTTGCCCGAGCACCTGCGGTTCACGGCCCTGGAGGTCCGACGCGGTAAGACTGTGCTTCAAGAATGGTTCTTACCGAGGTGAAAAGGAAAATCTCTCGGGAAAGAAATCCTTCCTTGAAAAATGCCCTTCGTTGCCTGATACCTCCCGAGCCCAAAGAGAGAAAAGGGAGAAACGAAAGATGGTAGAACCCGTGCCTTCAAAAAGAGAAGGACTCGAGCCATTACTAGTCTGCACGGCTGCATGGCTTCTCGCCATCCGTTACTCCAAGGCGTGGAAGGTGAAAAATAACTCCCGACGCCACCACTCTCTCATAAATTAATTTTCCCACTAAGCCAAGGTGACATTTCCCAAGCTCAAGACTTGAGCGGCTTCTTTTTTTGTTATATGAGTTCAATTTTAATTTTAGGCTCAAGTATATTATAAAATATATATATATATCCTTTTAGGGTATTTTGACTCAACCCTTATTTAATGAATAAAAGAAAATTCTGGTTTAATTTTTAGTTTTATTTATTTTTATTTTCATATTCTTGATAAAGGCCAAGGTATGATTTGGGCACATTGATCTTACACCGGCTCAGAGCAATTGGTGAAATGACCCTTGATAATCGAGCCCTCTCCCGGATGATATTCTTTTTTCTTCCGACATTGGCGAACCTGCATCCCCTGACAAGGAAGTTGTGGTTAGAACGTTCTTATCATTTAAATAATATGTGCATCACACAAATTTACTCCTAACTCATTTCTAGTGAGTAAAAGAAATTCCCAATATATTTAAATGATCATTCACATTACACAATAAGGGATAAAAGGGCTTCCATTATGATACCATATAAAAGAAAAATCATTATCTTATTCTCAATTTGATTACCTCAATAATTTAATTGTCCGTAACTACCATAACGACCAACCACATTTCAATGACACGAGCTTGACCTAATTAGAAGGATGTAACACTATTAAAGTCTTCAACCTGAATGCATTCTCTCCCAAAATTTCAGCAACTTCATATGGTACTTTCCATAAATTATCAAACTTCTCATGATCACCCCTTCTCTCATGTGCTTTGTCCCAATACAAGACTAGGTCAGAGATTCTGAATGACTTTGTCGTCGCACGCCTGTCAAACCATCGCTTAACGACCCCTTGATGCTTCGCAAACTTTTCCAGGGCATTATCTCTTTGTTCTTCTAGTAACAAAAGTTGTGATAAACGGATCTGAACTCTGTCGTCCGGGTCCAAGTATTCCTGCATAAACCTTAGTGTCGGAATCCTTAACTGGATAGGGAACACAGGATCTTGCCCATAGACTAGGTGGTATGGAGAGGTCCCCAATAATTTCTTAGCTCGTGTCCTGTCTGCCCACAAAGCAAACCTAAGTTGCGAGTGCCAATCTCTTGGATTTTGATCCAACAATTTCTTAATCACAATGAGCAAGTTCTTGTTCATTGACTCTGCCAATCCATTACCCTAAGGGTAATAGTTCGAGGAAAACTTCAGAGTAATCCCATAGTCAAATGCCCAATTAGAGAACTTCAGAGAAGTGAATGTAGAACCATTGTCACACACCAAGGCCTTGGGGCAACTGAATCTCGTGATGATATGTTCCTCTAGGAACTTGATTACCGCATCCGTCGTACAATTCTTCAACGCTTGTGCTTCGGACCATCGGGTGCAATAATCAGTTGTTGTCAGAATGTATTTGTGTTGCGTCGAAGATGGTGGATTTATCATGCCAATAAAATCAAGACCCCACATTGCAAATGGCTTCACTTCTGTAATGGGTTGCAATGGCATGGCGGGATTCTTTTCACGAGTAGCAGTGATCTGGCAGGTGTGACAAGTATCTTTAAAAATGGAGGGCCAATAATACCCTGCTCTAAGTATTTGACAAGCAGTTGTTTCACTTCCGCCATGGCCCGTCCCAAACTTGGAATGGAAATGCTCCATAATCCTTCTAGCTTCATCATTCCAAACACATCTCAAGTAGATTCCTTCATGGTTCCTCCTATAGAGCACTGCCCCTTGAAGCATGAAACGTTGGCACTTTAGTCGGAAAGCTTGCTTCTATGTGGAATTCATCTATGCCGAATACTTGCGGTTTATTAGGTATGCAGAGATATCGTAGTACCACTCCTCTCGGGAAGTGTCTATCAGCACGTACGTCTGTTGTACTAAGCCAGATCCTTCTATGGCCATTGTCTGAGTCAAGGCTTGTCCTCGGACTAGCTTCATTGGTTGCACTTCAATGTCGTATTCTTGGATAGTGGCGACCCACTTTCCTCTTCTTTCACCAAGCTCATTTTGCATTAGGAGTGTTTTAACAGCTGCATCCGGTACAATGGCAAAAACCTTACTCCTTAGAATGTAATGCCTAAATTTCTTAATGGCTTTCACCAATGCATAGGCTTGTTTTTCCACACTGGGGTATCTTAACTCAGCATCCCGAAGGGGTGTACTCATAAATGCTATGGGATGTTCATCCCTTTCTTCTGTCCTCTGAGTGAGTATTGCGGCACATGAGTGTTCCGATGCAAAGGAATATAAATAAAATGGCTTGGTATAGTCTGGACTAACCAAGATAGGAGCTTCAACTATTGCCTGTTTGATCTCTTCAAAGGCTTCCTTTGCCGGTGTCGTCCATTCTATCTTAGCATTCTTCTTTAACATTTCATTCAAGGGTTTCATTATCTCGGCAAAGCCAATGATAAATTTTCGGACAAAGTTGATCTTCCCGAAGAAAGACCTTAATTCCTTCTGGCTAGTACGCAAGTTGATTCTGGAAATTGCCTCAATGCGCTCAAGATCAATTAGAATTCCTCTTTCCGTGATCAGGTGACCCAACAGTTTGCCTTCGGTGACCCCGAATATGCACTACTTAGGATTTAAAGAAATCCCGTATCTTTGACATCTTTTGAACACTTTTCTCAAGTCCTCTATATGGTCTTCTCTTCTTTTTGAAAATACCGTTAAGTCATCCATATAGATAATTATGCATTTTCCGATTAAATCTCTAAAGGCGATGTCCATGGCCCTCTGGAATGTTGCTCCCGCATTAATCAACCCGAAGGGCATCCTTTTGTAAGCGAAAGTTCCCCACTTCGTGGTGAAGGCTGTCTTTAATCTGTCTTCATACTCCACCAACACTTGGTTGTATCCAGAGTATCTGTCTAATAAGACATCATTCACAAGCCATTGACAACTTGCAAGACTTCATGCAGTGATGGCAACGGATAGTTGTCCTTTTCCGAGGCCCGATTCAAGTTCCAGAAGTCTACGCACACCCTTATTTCCCCGTTCTTTCGAACGGGAACCAAGTTGGCAACCCACGTTGAGTGGCGCACTGGGAATATAATTCCGGCTGAAAGTAACTTCCTGAACTCCTAATGGATGAGAGGCTTTAGTATTGGATTGACCGGCCTTTGGCGTTGCCTGAAAGGTCTACTCTCAGGCTTGAGAGGAATAGTATGTGTGATGATAGAGGAATCATAGGTCCTCAGGTCTTCATAGCTCCAAGCTATGATATCCATAAATTCCCTCATATTCCGGATTATTCCAGCCTTCTCTATGGGGGTGCAAGCTTTTCCTATGCATACATTTCTGACTTCCTCTTCAGTTCCCAAGTTATCTTTTCATATTGGTCACCTTCAATCCTTGGGCTTCTCGCTTCCTAGATTTGATCTTGGTCAAATATGCGTTCTAACTGTATCATTCCTCTTGGGATGATATTAGTCTTTAAGTTCAAAATACCATCGTCATCTAATTCAGCTTCTTGTGTTTCTTCCTCATCAATGACTTGTGTAGCAAAAACATCTGAGCTGGCTAAAAATTCACGAATGTGGTCATCATCTTGAAGACTTGAAAATTTGTAACATTGTCTGGAATGGGCAGTATCGATGAGAGTTCCACCGTGAACTAGCTTATGGATTCCATGGCTAGTGGCTCTAGTGAGCTGGTTGCTTGTGCCAAGGAATTTGCTACTTGATTATTAGACCGGTTCACAGACTGGATATTGAAAGCGTCAAAGCTCTCAATGAGATCCCACACTCTATTGCAGTAGCGGGCAAGTCTTTTATCATGGCAGACATATTGTTTCTTTACTTGCCTCACAACTATTTCAGAATCTCCAAGGGCATGTAAGATTTTTGCTCCTTTCTTTAGTGCCAACAGTAATCCATGAATCAGTGATTCATATTCTGCAACGTTATTTGTGCAAGGGAACTCTAACCTGTGAGCGGCGAGGTATGCTTCTCCTCTTGAACTGGTTAACTCGAAGCCAGCTCCAGCTCCTTTCTTGGATCGAGATCCATCGAACCTCAAGGTCCAAACTCGTTCTTGCTGTGGCCGAGGCAGAAGATGTGCTTCCGCGTTTCCTTCTTGCTTGATCTCTTGTATCAGGACCGATGTGGAGCCTACTGTATAACCAGCCTCTTCGTTGTGTGAAGGACTTCGCGCCTATGGAATACTTCTCCATACTTCTCCCACTGCTTTGTGGCACATTTTGCATACGAACTCAGAATGTGCCGTGTTGTGGATCCGGCACCAATTTCGTAGCAATAAATCATGGATGTGGAGGTGTTCGTGTAATTTTGCTTTCAACTGAACACTCCTCAGGACAAAGTTTCGGAAACTTTCAAACATCCCCTCGTTGTTGTCTTGAAAATCTTGGGATTCTTCTACAAATGTCTCAGTAAATTCGATTGTCTCATTGGCCTCGTGGGTTGACCCATGCAACATCAATACTTCATTTACTTTAGGCCTGTAAGAACCTAAGTCAGTTTCGAGAAATAATATCTCGTTATTCTCGCCATACTCGGTGATCATCAATCTTAGTCTTGGCGTACTGTCAATCCTAATCTGGTTAGGGACTCCCTTCCAAGTTAGCCACGTATGGGAAAAGTTCATGGAAATATACCCGTTTAATTTCCTTGTCCAATCCCTGCTTAAAAGCATGTCGTAGCCATCTGGAATATCAACAACCGAGATGTCGATACAACTCTGCATTCTTGGGTCTACTGCTAATTGCATGTGGATATTATTTAATTCTCCCATCACAGGGACTTCTGTCTTGTCCAACTGGGTGACTTTCTTGTTAATCCTTGCGGGTACAAGTCCTAACCTTTGACAGACAGCCAGTGGCATTACATTGCTTGAGGCACCAGAGTCCACTAGGCAATTATGCAACATCTTGCCAAATATATGAACGGATAGCAGAAACGGAGCTGGCTCGTCCTTCCCTTGGTACAATACCACCGAGTGTTTGTCAGGGTTGTTGACACCTTGACTCTTTTCTTTTTGCGTTCCAAAGACGTATTCCGGCTTCTTCGAATTTTGTGGCAATTCGCTAGTTAGAACTTCTTCTTGAAATATATTGGAGTCCCTAAGAACTTCCTCTGGTGTTATGTTCTTCTGACTGGGGCCTATTGAAGGGGATTGTGTTTGTGGCTTGCAGCCCGATATCTCCCATTCGGTGACATTGGTGTTGGCTGGAGTGTTGACTACTCCTCCATTTGGCACATTTTGAGGAATGCTCCTCGGGGTAATAGCTTCGGTTAGACTACCCAAAAGTGTTTCCCTAATCTCAGGAACTCTCATCAGTTCTATTAGAGGTAGACTGACATTTATCTTCTTGAATTCTTCCAATACATATGAACTTAATCTTTTCAACTCCTCCCTGGGACGATCTTTTGTCTGGACTTGTGTCTGCTCCACCTGAGGGTTTGTCAGTCATCTTTGTTATGTTTGTGGAACAACAACTTGCCTTGTCCTATTAGATTGGGCATTCCGTTGACGATACTCCGGAGAATCTCTCGGAGGAGGTGGCACATTAGTAGCACCTGGATTCGGCGGAGTCTGAAAATTATTTGGAGGAATAGACGAAGTCAAGGGTTCATTTTGGCGGACATTCCTCTAGTATACCCTTGGTGGGTTTCCAAACATTTGTTGAAACGCTTGAACTTCTCTCGTTCCTTCCACTAATACACTGTTGTTTAATGGTGGAAAACTATACCCATTGCTTGAGGTAGGCTGGTCGGCGGGAGTGTAAGTCTCTGTTCCATCTTGATATTGCAATGTTTCTGCCGGACCATTTGTCGATGTAGGTGGAAATCTTTGACCGGGGGAATATGGTGGGTATTCTTGAGATGAAAATCTCACGTTTTCAATTATAAGGGCTTGGTCGTATCTTGGCGCAGGAACTAGCTCGTATCTGGTTACTGGCGGGTCTTCCGCCTCTGAATTTCTTCTTTCACTTTTGAATATATCTGCCGCTACTTGAAATTCACGATAGTGTAACTCAGAGTGTTGGTCTGTGTTGTGTAATCGGCACCAACCTGATAATGCTGCTTCAGCCAAGAATACTTTATCTGTAGGACGGTTGTCCGCAGGTGGATTGTCCAAGGGTGATGGCACAATACCGTTGTTTGGTCCTGTATTCCAAGTCTTTTTCTGGAAGCCCGAATTGTTATTTCGGAATCCCTGATTGTTTCCTTGGTAATTTTGGTTATCCCTTGTATATTCGGAATGATTTTGATTTTTGTGGTGGCTGGTAACTCCTTTGAAAACTCTGCATTTGACTTGTCTGACCCTTCAGATAGGTGACGTCGATCGACAATTTTTTTACTTGATCAATTAGCTCCTTCATTTCATCTCTCTCCTCTTGACTTCTGGTGGAAGTTGTCACATTTTGGAGGTATACTGGTTGTGACGGCGGTGCTTGAGACATGGGAGCTCTCAGGTGCGGAACCAATTGATTGTTGCTGGCAAGAACCGGGTTCATCATGGGTGTCTGGTGAGCCAGCGCACGATTGATGTCTTGCACTCGATTTTGGGAAGCAGAATTCCCTAAATAATGGAGCGGACCTTGGGGAATGCCCACTCTAAGACCATTGCTTGCTATCACCGCTGCAGCGTACACTTCCTTCAAGTTGGTAGGGGCCGGAGTTTTGGACTTTACAAACATGGACGTGAGACGATCCAAAGCCTCGTAGTAGATGGGTAATGCCGCAGCATTGTCCAAGTTGTAAGGATCTCTCAATCTTGTATATGCCCTTTGAAATCTGTCATCCTTTACTGGCGAACTTCGTGAGTGCTTGTCTGGACGGCTCTCCTTGGTTGGTCATCCACCTGCAAGCATAAAATAATTAACATTAATACGAGACCTTTATCCTCTAGTTATTTCGGAGTGTTTATTTGATAAAATCGCACTTTCAGCCTGTTTAAAGTAAAATTTCTGTGAAAAAGCAAGCTGAAAGTAAATAAATTCGTCAAGCATTGAATAAACCTCGTGCCAGAATGAATGTAGAAGATAGAAAGGAGTAGAAAAATGTTGTCAATGAATTTCCAAACCTCCGAGATTGTCCTCTGGCTGCGAATGAATTAAAATTTCTGAAAATTTGACACAGTAAGTGCGCCAATCTGCTGAGAAGTGTGACTTCCAGCAAAGAAATAAATTATTTCTTTCCAAAAATCACATCCTTGCACCAAATTTCTCATTCCACTGAAGAATGATAACACTAATCTCAATATTTTACTCTCCAAATATTACTTCTTGCAGATTCAAGAGAACAAAATTCTTCTCAATCGAAATTATGAAAAATGAGTTGCTGAAACTCATTTTATGGCTAAGAAGTGCGATTTTCTCAAGGAATTACTTTCTTTTTCTTGAGTTTTTTCCAATTTTAGAAACATTTTCTGTTCTCCGATTAGCAAGTTTCTAATTTCTCTCACAATCGTTGAGTCAAGTTTCTAATTTTTCCATGGCGCCACCTCTGTCCGAAATATTCAGCTTTCTTAAAAAAAATGCCTAAGTGTTGGAGAAATATCAAAAGATATTAAATTAATTATTAAAATTAATTTCCCAACATGTTTAATCTTCGAATCATGGCAAATTCAATTTTACCTAAGGCAAAATAATTTAATCTTCCAAATAATCTCCAGATTTCGAATTTTTAATTAAAATTCCCAAAGTGCTAGGAAATAATTAAAAATATTTAAAATATTTAAAATCCAACCCGTTTAAAGTTGATACATGGCTAGATTCATTCGTCCGAGGTCAAATATTTTATTTTCCAATTGTCTGCCTAGCCAAAATGTGCTTAATAACTCGTCTGCCAATTTTCAACTCTCTAGGCGGACTTCTGGCCTCTCTGGAAGTTCATACTTAGCCAACAACTTCATTTTCTCTCTCATTCTGATTGGGCGAACTTGGAGATTTTCCTGCCATTTTGCCATTTTTATTCATGCCTTAGGAATTTATCCAAGCTGAGAGGGATGGTCTTCGTGTTTGCCTTGCCTTACACTCTTCCTTTCTTGCCATGAAATTCCATTATGTTACGCCGAGGAGTGACCTTCATGCTCGCTTAACCTCTTCTCTCTCTAGGCATTTCTCCATTTTTCATGCCTTAGAAAATTTTATTTTCCTAAGTTGGACGAATTTCTTCACATTTCCTTGCCTATGGCGCATTTTATCCTTGTCTTGTCCAAGGGTGGACTTGGTGCTATGTCTTGCCATCCACTTCCCTTATGGCGGACTTCATGTCTTCTTGTGCCTAGGGCGGACATGGCACTTGGTCATTCCATTTATCCCTTCTCTCTATGGCGGACTTGGGCTTCTACCTTGCCATAGGCGCACTTTACCTCTCCTTCTTCCTTAGGCGGACTTCACCCCTTGTCTTGCCACTTACTTGGCTTGGGCAGACTTTGGAGACTTGCTTCCATTGACTTTTTGGGGCAGACTTTGACCTTGCCCTGCCATGGGCGGACTTCATGAGTGCTTCAGCCATTCTTTCATGGGCGCACCTCACCAGACTCGTCATTTTTCAAACTTTTCACCATTTACCTTGATCTTCATGTTGACTTCTGGAGGCGTATTGACTTCATGCTCAGTGGGATCCAAAAATAGAAACTTTCCAAAAATAGAAAAAGCAAAAAATCATCCCTAAAAAATAGGAACCCCAGAATGGCCTAAAAATGCCAAAAAGCAAAAAAGCAAAATGCAAAAAAGCAGAATCCCTAAAAAATAGGAAGTGTCAGAAATGACCAAAAGCACAGGCGATCCCCGTCTTCCGGACCTTCTAAGCCCTTCCATGACGTTTAGGCACTCAAACGGATTCAAACTCTTAACTTGGTCGGACTGACCCTCAAAGATTTAGTCAAATTTTGAACTCTAAACGGGCAATGCAAAGGGCGAAACCAAAACTTGGGGGTCCCCATTTGCAATGGGGCGATGTGTCAAGTAGGTCACAACAGGTACAACATTAGGCTCCATCTGGTGACCATGTCGGATACTTACTGCATAGGAGAATCTAGGAATCTCTGGTTTCATAGACCATTGACTTTAAAATTGGGCATTGGAGTCGGAACTTTTCCCAAATCACCTAATACACTTGAACTTCTCCTAATCACCTATAACAAGACCACCTATTTTAATCACCTAAAACACGACAAAACATCACAAAATGAGGAAACACAAAACGACATAACGATAAAACATAAAAAAGGTATTTATAAAAATTTACAAAAATTACTCCTCCCCCGGAGGGTTGAAGTGCTTGAGATATTGCCCGCTGTAAGGCAGCGGGAGATGCCTTCCATCTTGATGTGAGAGCATGTATGTGTTCTCTCCTCTTGATTCATGTATCTGCAAGGGTTCTATTAACGTGTGTTTTATGACAACGCCAGCACAGAATAAAATGTCCAACGGTCACTCTATTCTCTCTTGATCAAACTGTTCCGCATGCTAAGATTGCGTGAAAGTTCATGCATTCAACTCCAAGGTTCCTTTTATTGCAAACAGACTCAATTGGTTGATGTGAATATGCTGGGTATTCCAAGGGGACTTACGTAATTGTTCGATTTCTTTACTCAAGCAAATGAAAGGTTTTGGCTACAGTGCTCTAGTATTTCAACGGACCGGGAAATACTAAATTTAAAGGAGGTAGGGATAGAAATTCTACAATCTATCTCTAAGGGTGGAATGCAAGGGCTAGCTTTAACAAACTTCAAACCAAACTCTGTTTCGTCTCCCCTTCGGACAACTCTGACAAAGCTAGTGCAATCTTCAAAGGATGGATAGGATGTTCAAATTGAGATTCAACATGCGCACCCCTTCACAACAAAGCAAGTGCGCACACAAATCACAACCGAAGTTAGGTGCTGAGATTCCAATTGGCCACGCAGGGGCGGACTTACCGTCAGCAAGCCCGCTAGTGGTATGGATATAGGAAGATATGCTCAAACCAACATCACATTCCACATTTAACACTATTTGCATGAAAAGAAAATCTACTTTACTCTACTCTATTCGGATTGGAAAGACGAAAAGATCTCGTCAACTGCCCACAATGCAAAATGAAGTCACCAATCAATGAAATCCTTATATTATGAGAGTCTTACACAACAATCTTTTACAAAAACTTTCAAAGGGAAAGTCTTTCTTTCCTTTCCAACTAAGCTAACTTCTAGCTCTACTTTAACTTCTATCTAGCTCAACTCTATCTCTGATTTCTGTCTAACTCTGATATCTTCTAACCCTCTTCAAATGAGGGGGGATACCCCTTTTATATCTAGCCCAGTCCAGTGGACGGCTTAGATCGGAATACAATGGAAGGCTCAGATTGAGCCACCTAAGCCCTGATTAGGGTTTTAGCCCTAAAAACCGCCACTGAGAGGAGTGGGGCAATGAATGCGCCCTCCACTCCTCATCAATGAACCACCACCTGCCAGCAATGCATGTCGTCTCCCTCC
Source organism: Sequoiadendron giganteum (assembly GCA_007115665.2). NCBI lineage: Eukaryota > Viridiplantae > Streptophyta > Pinopsida > Cupressales > Cupressaceae > Sequoiadendron > Sequoiadendron giganteum. Next base: position 329,026,603 of record CM021101.1, on the reverse strand, counting down.
AGAAGGTCGTCGTCTAAAAGGGCATTTCCTTTCTCTTTCTCGCTGACCGCAAATCTGATGAACCTGGCCAATACTGCCTCAACTTCCTGCTGAAACTAAGTATCCGTGGCTGTCCCCTCATCTGTCTCTTGCTGATTTTCTTGCTGATTATCTTCTCGGGGCACGTTGATGGTCTGGCCCACTAATTCTCTGTGAGGTGGCTGACTTGCCACTTGCACTGTCTGCTCTACATCCAATCTCTCCCTCTGATCAGCAAATAGAGATACTTCCTGCATACTCAGAGAATGTGTCCGAGATGGTGTATGCAAGGACTCCTCAACTATCAAAGGCTCAGGTCGAACTGGCTCTTTTCCTCTTGGCTCTGGAGTTTGATCCACCTGCCTTCTCTGTCTAACTGTTGGCGATCTGTGATCTCCCATCAAATTATAGGTAAGGGGAAGTGATCGTCCCTTAAGTCAGCTGACATGCCTCTCTACCCAACTTCGTGTGAATGTTAAGACTGGGATACAAAGTGTATCCAAGTCAGTGATCTCCGGCTCTGACCAATCTTGGAGTGGTAGAGGCGTATCTCTCACTGTCTCGTAGTCAGCCTGTACTACGTTTATGTCTTCTTCAATCTGATCCGGTACTAGGACAATCTCGCATTCTCTGATCATCACCAACAGTATCCGAGACAACATTCTTTCCCTAACCTCGATCTCATGCACTCCACCGGCCCAAAAGTCTTCGATCTGTGCTTTGTGCCTGAACTCTTCTGACAATATCCATCTGATGTTCCTGTGGGGAGCGTAGTGGTGCCTGCTGGTATGGTAGGAAAGATGGAAGAATTGGAGCTCATTTTCTGCCAACCTAGCTGCTTGCAGCGATGGGCAGATTTCATCTGAATTCCCCATGGTAATTGGGAATCCGAGTCCACTTTTCTTCTTCTTCTTTTGGATCTTATCATAGGCACTAAGTTGCCTAGATACTTCCAGCATCACTACCTGTTGGTGGGATACCAGGGCAATCTATAGGGATAGGAAGAGAATCCTTGCAGCCTTATGTATGTGAACTTTGGATATTGGATAAACCAACACCCGAATTTCTCAATCATCTCTTGTGCTTCTTTGGATATTCTGTGGTGGGTTCTTTGCTGCAAGGTCCTCGTAATATGCATAGTGAAGGCGTCATTGACCCTTTTGTAATTAGTTGTGCTTGTCAAATGCAACTGTGGACAAGCCTCATGTATTTTAAATTGATGGGAATCACATCCAATTGGTTCCTTGTAAGAGATCCCCCTATACTTTGTCATGCGAGCCAACATATAGACAATATAAGAGCCCATATAAAATGTTTTTGTTCTTCTTACGCCACGGAGCTGCTCGTGAATGTTATCACTGATCAACAGTGCCCAATCCATGTGATCCTTGCCCTCTAAGACCAATTTGATATAGTAGAACATCCAAGGTTCAAAGATGAAAGCTTGGGGGCATCCTCCAACTCTGCTCAGCATCATAATCAGATCACCAAACTCCTGTCTCAAGTCCTCTGAGATTATCTGTTTGGGTAGTTTTGTACGAGTTGGTTTGGGCTTGATCATCCACCTGGTGTTTATCAAATCAGCACATCGGTCCGTTGTGGATGAATACATTCTTTCAGCCCTCTCTTTCGTCTTATAGATCATCTTCTCATGCACTAAAATCTCGAATGCCTCCTTGATCACTTCAGGTGTCAGGTTGGCCAAAATCTTGCCATATGGCGAAGTGATCGTTCTCGACTCTGCGTTGTAATGGTGGGCGCATTTCATGATGAGTTCTGAACACCGGATAGATGGCAGAAAACTGGCAACTACATGCAATCCGCTCCTAACAATATTGTGTGACGTCACTGATGGGTGATGGCCTCCAGTCCCCATTATCCTTCTTCTGAATGCCTCCAGATTGAACGAGCCTAAATTTGTGTCACCCAGCTTGCCCAACTTTGATGAAAATTTTCACTCCGGCAAGAAAGACTTGCTTAATTTCTTGTTCACTACTTGTCTGGATTCGGTGTGGTTGTTCCTGCCTGCAGCTCTTCTACTTGATTCAGCCATTCTGCTAAAAGGCAAGATAGTTAGAAAACAAGATTTTAAAATAATAAAATAATCACTGTCGAGGGTGTCAACAGATTTTCAAATAAAAAGGCTGCAATACTTTTGCCATTTCCAGCTGCAAACCTCAACTGTCTTGTTTGTTTCAATGTTCTCACTTCAACTGCGAAATTTTTGTACTTGCAGCAGTTATGAAACTTCTTTTCAAATTCGTACTTCTCTTCTAAAATGTCTTCCACCTCCACAATCTCCAGTTTCTTGGCCTCAACAAATTTTCTTGATTTCTTCCTGAAGAATTTTCCCTTTGAAGAATTTTCTCTCTAGACATTCTAGCATAATCCTCTAGGCGTATTTTTTATTTTCTCCCTAGAAAATGCCTTAGGAAATTATTTTAAATTTAAATTTTATCACCTTAACCTTGATGGGCGAATTTGAACATGTGAGCCTCCATTCCATTCCTTAGGCAATTCCATGCCTAGAGTTCCTTCATCACACTTAGCAATTTTCCATTTCCAAGTCCTAATTCCTTGGGCGCATTTCACATGGTGGGGAGGAAAATTACTCAACCTTTAGCCTTTAAAAAAAATCACACCACCCCTAGTATTACCTTTACCCTTGGCACATTTAGCATGTCATGAGGGAAACTTGGGGCACATTTCACCATGTGTGAGGGAAATTACTCAAGTCAAGCGCATTTTACCCATCACCTTTCACGTTTTATCTTTCACCTTGCCATCTTGGGCGCATATGCTATGGGGAAGAGGAACTTGAGGGCGCAAATGAGGGGGAGTGAAGGAAATTCCACGCCCATGTTGACTCTTCACCTTCCTTAGGTGCATTTAGCCTATGTTGCTTCCATGTTGGGCACATTTGAATGTGTTAGAAGGAATTCCGCCCATATCTAGTGGCTCTTCACCTTCCTTAAGCGCATTTGACCTGGGGAGAGGGAAACTTCCTTGCCTTCGGCACATTTAGCCTATGCAACCTCTAACTTTGGGCGCATTTCAACTATGCAAAGGAAAGCGCCATCATCTAATGACCTTTCATCTTCCTTGGGGGCATTTAGCCCATGGCCCCATGCAACTTCCAACTTTGGGCGCATTTGAGGGGTCCTCAAGGAATTTTCATGCCTTAGTGAATTTTATCATGCCTTTGCCTCATGTGGGCGCATTTGACCTCTGCTCAAGGAAATCTTGGGCGCATTTTAGAGTGTGTGAAGGAAATTCCACACTTAGAACATTTTTCCCTACCTCAGGCACATTTGACGTGTCTCCATGCCAGTCATCACTTATACATTTTCAATGCCCTAGGCATGACTTGGCTTTCTATTTTTAGCAAACTCGAAGCAGTTAGGGTTTCCTTGCGTTTCATCCTGTTCTGAACTGGAGCAGGCGTGGCTGTGCCTCCACTTGGCCTTGCTACCTTGTTTATATCTTCATCTAGCACAGTAAATACTATTTTTAGCCGTTTGCTATTTTTAGCAAATCCTGAAATTGATCAATTTCTATATCTCCATTTGCTCTGAAATTCACTTCACCTGTTCCTGATGCTGTAAGTGATTTGTTCACATTTGTCTTAGGCACGGACCTGCTATTTATAGCCATGATATGACTTACTAAAAATAGTAAGTATTCAGATCCTGCTCAAATGTTGCCAGTAGGTAGCCTGAAAGATGTTGATCCCGGTGGCGTGCTTCGCTTTGACATGTCTGTATTCTGTCCATCTATTTTTAGACATAGCATGGGAACCCTAATCTGACTTGCATGTGCTCCCAACTGCTCCTGATCGCCTTGATTTCTACTGTTTGTCACTCTGCTTGCTGGAATGAAGTGGTGGGTAGCCGCTAAGTTGAAGCTGCTATTTATAGTAAGTGTCCGGAAAGTGGTTAATCGGACGTCGGATGAGTTTGCATGTCACAGCGCCCGTGGGATCTCAAAAAACTCAAAAAAACCCAGAAAACTGGTCAATGTTTCGGCACTGGCTAAAAATAGTAAGTCCCTTAAAACTGACTCATTCTGTTTGCATGTCATACCACTACGAAGCTCTCGCAAAATGCACATGGAATATCCGGACATGCATTGAAAATCACTACATGCAAACCCTAAAAATAGCCTCTGAAGGCTGAACTCTGAAAGTCCTTGTCTTGGTTTGCATGTTATACCGTCGCGAAGATCTTGAGAAACCCAGATCCATTCTCCAGTCATGCATTGGAGAATCGTACGTTTAAACTCTGAAAATGGCCTCCGAAGGCTGAACTGCTAAAAATAGCCAGTTGTCTGAATCTGTTCAAATTTTACGTGTGGGTGCTCTTCTGCTGTTTGTCCATGTGATGAGGACATTCTCCATAAGTTGAATAATACCGCAAGGCTGTGTACCATTCCTCCACAGAATCAACTAATAGGACCAAAGGAAGGTCCTCTTCTGGTTCAGGTTCAATTCCACTATTGCTTTTCTTCTTTTCATCACCATCATTCGCCAATAACTGACAAAGACCTTGCCCGTGAACGAGCTTGGTTGGCTTGATCTCTAGATCATACTCTTGAACTCTCGCGATCCAGTTATCTCTTTTCGTGCCCATCTCCTATTGAGTTAGCACACCTTTTACTGTTGGATCGGTGACAAACACCGTAGTATGTGAATTCAAGATATAGAACCTGAAATTCTTGACAGCTCTAATGATAGCATACGCGTTCTTCTCAATTTGAGAATAGCACAACTCACAAGCTTTAAAACTGGTACTCATGAAAGCGATAGGAGATTCTCCTTCTTCACTGAGCTTCTGAGTCAATATTGCAGACAATGTGTGCTCTGACGCATAACAATAGAGGATGAAATCTTTCTGAAAGTTAGGACGAATCAACGTTGGTGTGTTAGCAATAGCTTCCTTGATTTTGATGAAGGCTTGTTTGCGCTCTTCTGTCCATATAAAGTTGGACGTCTTTTTCATCATAGCTGAGATTTCCTTCATCAACTCCGAAAAATCTGGTACAAACCTTCGGATAAAATTGACATTACCGAAAAAGGAATGCACTTGTTTCTTACTTGTAGGAAGAGACAGGCTCTTGATTGAATCCACCCGATTTGGGTCAATTTTAGTTTCCTCCTTGGAAACGATGTGGCCAAGTAACTTGCCCTCCGTCACCGCGAAGATAGTCTTCTTAGGATTCAATGAAATCCTGCGGTACCTACATCTTTCGTAAGCTTTCGCGAGGTGCGAAAAGTGATCGCTTCGTTTATCTGATAAAACGGTTAAGTCATCTAGATAAACAACTATTATTTTGTTTTTAAGATCCCCAAACGCCAAATCCATGGCTCTCTGAAAAGTAGCACCGGCGTTAATAAGGCCGAAAGGCATCCTCTCATAAGCAAATGTTCCCCACGGCGTGGTGAAAGTTGTTTTAATCTGCTCTTCCTCTGCCACTGCAATCTGATTGTAACCCGAAAAACCATCAAGAAGTGATAGCATCTTTGATCCGGTGACTGTCTGCAATGTATGCTCCATGATCGGTAAGGGGTAATTGTCCTTCAAGGACGATAAATTCAAGTTCCTGAAATCGACGCAAATTCTGATTTCTCCGTTCTTTTTGCACACAGGAACAATGTTAGACACCCAGGTGGAGTGATGGATTGGATAAATTATCTTTGAGTCCACCATCTTCTGAATCTCTGCGTAGATAGTATCTTGAATCCGCAGATTGTAATGTCTCTGCTTTTGCCTGAAAGGCTTAAAATCAGACTTCAGAGGAATTGTATGTGACAATTCTATGGGTGTGAAGACCTTCAAGTCTTCGTATGACCAGGCAAATACATCCTTGTATTGTTTGAACAAGGCGGTAAACTTCTCAGCTTCTTCTATAGTACAACACTTGCCTAGATTAACAAACCGAGGTTTGTCTTTAGTGTCGATGTTCACTTGGAAATGTTCTGCAGAAGTATTAACACCTGACATCTTCTGATTTTGGATGAAACGGTCATGCTGGTCAAAAATATCCTCTAAAGATACGAAACCCTTGGGAATCTAATTTCCTCTCGGTTGTATGATCCCGGATTCCGTAGCTTCAGAATCTTCAGCAATTGACTCTTTGAAAGGAGTAAGACTTCCTTCTAAGAACAATTCTTTGTAGTTGTCTCCCAGAACGAGAAACTCTTTGATGTCATCATCGTCATCAAAGACTTGCCAATTGTCTTCATTATCTGGTACAGCTGGCCTGTAGATCAGCTCAATAGCAAATGAATTCTGACGAAAGTCGGAATGCGGCATGAAAAGAGCGGCTAACACTGCAAGGGCATCAACTCTGCTATTGTTTGTTCTTGGAATATATTGAATGTCAAAAGCATTGAACTAGTCGATAGCATTCCACACCCTCTGTCTGTAGGATTGAAGGCGATTCTTTCTAATTTGAAACTGTTCCCTGACTTGTTTGACAATGAGCTCTGCATCTCCTTCAACTCTAAGTAATTTGATTCCCATATCCTTCGCGTTTTTGAGACCCAATAAAAGCGCCTCGTACTTTGCAGTATTATTGGTGCATTCAAATTGCAACCTATATGTGAATGGATATAAGCAAACTTCGGGAGAGATGATCACTACTCCCGCTCCTAATCCTGATGTTGAACAACTGCCATTGAACCGCATCCTCCACATTTTTGATTCTTCATGTGATGTAGTCGTGGAAAGTGCAAAATTCTGACAATCTTCATTGACATCAGATATCATAGCATAAGTCCCTGGTCCCGTGTCTTGATATAACACTTGTGCATGTGGAAACTGGGACTTAACCACTGTAAACTTTGATTTCACCTCAGGCTCCAGCTTGAAACTACCCTTCTTCAATGGAATTGTCGCGAACAACCAATCCAATTGAATTTCTCCTCCAAGATCCTTGCAGAAACTCCTGCTGAGCAACATCCCGTAGCTTGTAGGAATGTCAGCGATCAAGATAGCATCATGATTTTCTTTTCTGGACAAGATGCCAGCCTTACTTGCGCATCTTTCAGTTGGCCAACCAACGGCACCGGATTTGATTCAAGTGAATAACACTTTTCTTTGGTTTCGGTGCACGAAAGTCCCAACGCATTCATGATTTGTAAAGGCATGACGTTGTCCGATGCTCCGCTATCTATGATGCAATTACTGAGTTTAAAACCTCCTATATACAAAGATATATATAACGGCTTTGGCTTGTCTTCTACTGGAACGGAGGATTCAAGTAATATAGGCTGGATTGCAGCCTTCTTCTTTACCACCTTGAGGATTCTTTCCAGCTGCTCTAGATGATCCTGAAGCTACTCCAGTTGTGAAATTTGTACCTTCGTCTTCATCATGGAAGACACAATGTCGAAGTTTGCTGAGGATGGATCTTGAGCAACCGGCACAGTGTTTACTTGTGAAGACCTTTCATTGGAAGTGGAAGCCACTTCCTTTCCTTTTTCATCAAACTTCCGCTTTTCCTCTTCTTCTTTCTGTGCTTTGAAGTGTTGTGCATGTGTAAACACAGGTGATGAGATGTTCTCATGATTGAGTGCAAGAGAGTATTGGCAGTAGTCTTCTTCTTCTTCTTCTTCTTCTTGTTTTTCATTAACGGGTTCTCTATCGAAGTATCCCGTTGCGGAGTCGCCATTAAAGTTGTCTGTCTATGGTGAGACAACATTTGTAGTTGGTGAAGGTACGAAACTTGAACTAGGAGCAGCCTCAGCAAATCCCATGAGTTGACTCATTCTCTGATTTTCCGGACATGTAGCTCCAATGTGTTCAATTGTGTCATGGAAAGTGCAATAAGCTGTAGACTTCTCAGCTTCAACATGCCTCTGTTCTCCTTGCGGAAACTTTGATTTGTAGTTGTTGAAAGGCTGAAAGTTATTCTTCTTCGGTTGGTACGGCTGTTGAGGTTGATATGGCGGTTGATATGACTGTTGTGTAGGCAGTGCTTGCTGCCCTTGTGCGAGTGACTGTGTCTTGAGAATGGTCACCTCGTTAGCTACTTTCTGAAGTAGTGGATCAGCAGACGCTTGAACAAGCGGTTTGATTGAATTACTCCTCATCTTGCTCGTCGTGATCGTATTATCTTCAATTTTAATAGCTTCCTCCTGAGTAAGTAGTAGATTTACTCCTTCACTTGACTTTAACAGAAAAGCTATTTCTGACGGTAGTGCATTAATGAAGCTGCTTATCAAAATCTCATCAGATGGATTTAATGTATGGGCAAGACGTGTAACAAGGCGGTTAAACCTTCCTATGAATTGCCTCATTGGTTCAGTAGGCTCCATCTTCGAATTTGAGAGTTGTGCAAATAGTTGATGATTATCCTCGGCAGGCTTGAATCTTGCCAAGAATTTCTCACTCATGACTACCCACCTTTTGATAAAACCAGGTTCAAGATTATGAAACCAGTCTGATGCGTTGTTCTCCAAGGTCTCAACAAAGAGACGAACAGCTATGTCTTCATGTGGAACATGCAAAACGGAACAAGCCGCTACGAATGCTGAAATGTGTTCATCTGGATGTTTAGATCCATCACCATGGAATCGAGGAAAGTGCTTTCGCGATCCCTTAGGCAGCTCATGATGTCCTTGTAAGGCCAACGGACCGATGTTATTGCCCCAAGGCAGTGGGGTTAGACGTCTCACGTTCCGACCGTTCCGACCGTTGTCGTTGTTGTTGTCGTTGTCGCCCACTGTGACAAGTGGGACTGGAGATTCTTCTTCTAATCCTTCTAGAAAATGTTCAGGAACCTCCTCAAAGCACGGTTCTTCTTGAATGGGAGGATTGTGCCTCCTTCGATAATAAATTTGGTAAGCCAGGTTGTTGTATTCCCACGCGGGTGGTAGCAAAACTGGTCTACCTGCTGCAAGATCAGCCTTTTCTTCTTCTTTATCCAGAGTAGTAGCTGTGTTTCTCCACTGAGAAGTAGATGTATGATTTTCAAAGATAAAACTTTGCAAGCTACTGATGATGTCTGACTGCTCACCTTGAATTAGCACAAAGTTCGACTGTATGGCAGCCAGAGTAAGTCCTAGTTGTTGAGCTGGAGCAGTAGGACGCCAAATGGTCATACCCGTGACATAAAGCGTGAAGCTTTCTTGAATGTTTTCTTGCCTCGTGCCCCACGGTTGGCGCCAAAAAACTGTTGGTGTAAGAACTAACACCTCTGGAGTGTAAGTTTGTATGGACAGCTATGCACACTACGTAATGAGTGCTCTTCAAATTAGGAGGGGAAGCTCCCTCGTTGTGCTGGAATGCATGGAATAGAAAAGTAAACTAAATCCTATCTTTTTGTTCTCAGCTGGTAGAGGCACAAGGTTAAGAAAACCTAGAACGTTGCAGCTAAGTATTTTTTGGTTTCGTAGATCATCTAACTACAACTAAGCTAACTTCTTTAAATCTATCCAGTTTCCTCAAGAAAACAGAGCGTTAGGAAATGGAGCGGGAATGTATTACACGATAAACATCAGGTGCGGGCTCACAACATGAAGGCAAGGTAGGCGCAACTATTTGCTTATCCGGGAAGAAGCTTATTAAAACAAACGAATATACAGTAAATCGGGTACAGCTTCACAACATGAAGGCAAGGTAGGCGCAACTATCTCCTTGGCTGAATGAGTTTACTATCACACACATCAAACGATAAGCTTTAAGTACAGGTTCACAACGTAAAGGCAAGGTGGGCACAACTACTTGCTCTTCTGAATAGGCTTATGATGAACAAAACACAAGGTAAGCAACTAGGACAGTATATTGTATAGACGAAACACGCATGCAATAACAATCAAACCAGCAACCCCATTTAACTAAGATTGAATAAACACCATGATAATAACATGAAGGCAAGGTAGGTGCAGCATGTATGCTATCAAGCAAAAGTTAAATTACAAATGAGTTGAATGCTCTTATTTATAGACTTCAAGGTGTAGGCAACCCTAAAATCACCTTGAGTCAACTACAGTCCTGCAAGACATGCAAGATCTTATTGCTAAACCCTAATTGAATGAAACTATACAGTTAACTGGGAAACTATCATCAGTTAACTGAAACATCTAATCTAAATGGACAAGGTGCAACATGCACGTCCTTATTGAAAGCAAGTCAACTGGATTGCTATCATCAGTCAACTGAAAGATCTAATCTAACCTCCAAGTGTATGTAGATGTTTCCAAGAAAGACATGGCATGCAATGTGTAACAACAAGTTAACTCGGAAAGAAGCCTCGAGTTTAACTCCTGTGTCTAATGTCTATCTTGGAAAAGGTGGGACGGTAAATGCGGCTAAATCTCAAGCTGTGGTGAACTCTGCACAACTTCTACAACAGGCTCTATATGTGGAATCACAATAGATGCTTTTCCCTTTGAATTATTAGGCGTTGGATTCTTCCTATGAAGGTTACTCCTCTTCTTTTGCTTCGGCTTTGATGAGGAGGGTAGTATATCTCCTTCTGGTGGTGGCTCTGCTCTAGGCACAGATACCTATCTCAACCTTTTCATTTCTAAGTAAAGCGTACTATTTTGGATGACCCTGCTCGATCTCTCCTTCACTAATGTGAACTCCCTGGCATACCAGTTCACTAACGACAGTGGTTGTCCATCAACCTGCTCTCTGTAGAATTGAGGAAGTGTATCTCCCTAATCCTCTGACAATCCTTCCACATCTTCTGCCAAGAAGACAGAAATCTGCAGAAGAGAGAACCTGCTATAGCTACGTCTGCGAACCTCGAAATCATCTTCGCAATTCACCCAGTAATCTTCCATCGTAGGTTTGTGATAAGAGAGATTACCAAGGCGAGCTACGTAATGACCCCAAGGATCATATGTGCGTGTATCAATCGGGTACTTGAGTTTGAGATTTTCTAACTCTTGACTTGCAACCTTGGCATCAACTGTCGTCTTACACCAATACATCCCGAACTGTAAAGGAAACTTAGCAGGTAGTTTACGCTTGTTGCGCAAACATTTGTGAACTTCATACAACTGCCTCAAGAACTCCATGAATATTGTTTTATCCGAAGGATAACGTGGTAACATGGCTGATTTTCCTGTGTATCCATAGACACGGATATAGGTGTATGTAGGAAATTGAATATACTGATCTGCCTAATTCTTCATTGCTGACCTGGTAACTGTCGAGATGCGAATGTGCAACTCCCGATCCAAGTTTCTCACTGTATATGTCAAGAAAGCCTCCTGTACATGTTTAAAATGACTTTCAGCTTTGGTGAACACAAGCTGGTCATAATAACGATAGACTTTTTGTACACTGAGTATGCCCATCGTATTCAACCCGTTAAATTAATTTTGATAAGCAATCAAGTACACAACGTAAGAACACATATAAAATTGATGCACAGCTAAGAAACCAGTGATTTGCTCGTGAATAGCATCGTTGATGAAGCATGCCCAGTCATAATGCTCTTGCCCCGAGATGATTCTACCAATGATATAATACATCCATGGGTGAAATTTGTTTGCATCTGCATGACCTGAGACACAATTAAGCAGTGTAATCAAGATACCATATTCATCCTTGCACTCGCCACGACCAAAGTTGTTTGGCAACTTGTTCTTCTTTTGTTTTAGCCACCTCTCCGTCATCTTATTCTGACACTTCTCTAATTCAGCATTGAATGCTTGCTCGTCTGACTCATGGAAATAACCAACCCATCTGGATGTTGAGGAATATCCAAACTTCGCTCGATATCAAGGGGTTTGAGATTGCATATGACACATCTGTTGACGTGCTTTTTATGACGACATCAACACAGAATAAAAATGCCCAACGGTCATTCTATTCTCTCTTGATCAAAGTATCCCGCATGCTATTATTGCATGAAAGTTCATGCGTTCAACTCCAAGGTTCCTTTTGTCGCGAATAGACTCAGTTGGCTAATGTGAATATGCTGGGTATTCAAGGGGACTTACGTAGTTGTTCGATTATGTGAAGCAGTTAAGGCATGAATGATTTGACGATATTGCTCTGACTCCTAAATTAACCGGAAAATACTGAATTTGAAAGGATAGGGATAGGGATGCTACCATTTACTCCTAAAGGGTGGAGGACGAGGATCGACTTAAACAATCTTCAAACCAAACTCTGCTTCGTCTCCCTTCGGACAACTCTGATAAAGTTGGTGCAATCTTCAAAGGATAGGAAAGGTGTTCAAATTATGACACGGCATATACATACCATCACCACGATGCATACGGACATGTGAGCCACAATCGAAGTTAAGTGCCAATACTCCAGTTGAACACACAAGCCAAACTTACCATCAGCAAGCCCGCTAGTGGTATGGACGAAAGAAGATATGCTCAAATCGCAACGCCACACTCCACAATTAACAACTACTTGCATAAAACAAAGTCTATTCTACTTTATCTACTTGAATTGGAAAGACGAACAAGCCTTGCTAGCTACTCACAATAGAAGATAGAACCACCAAACAATGATAAATCTTTATATTATGAGACTGTTCACAACAACTTCTTACAAAGTCTTCAATGGGAAAACTTCCTTCCCTCCTCAATCTAAGCTAACTTCTAAGCTAAATGCTATATGCCTTCTATTCTCTAGCTCAACTCTATCTCTGATTCAATTCTAGTTCTAATAATTTACAAATGAGGGGGAATGCCCCTTTTATAATGAGCCCAATTAGTGGACGGTTCAAATCTGATTACAATAAAGGGCTCAGATTGAGCCACCCATGCCCTAATTAGGGCTTCTGCCCTAAAAACCGCCACCGAGAGGAGTGGGGCAATGAATGCGCCCTCCACTCCTCATCAATGCACCATACTCTGCGATCAATGCACGTCGTCTCCTTCCAGAAGGTCATCGTCCAGAAGGGTGTTTCCTTTCTCATTCTCGCTGGCTGCAAATCTGATGAATCTGGCCAAGACTGCCTCAACTTCCTGATCGGAGATAGGAGGAATGTGATCCAACTGAAACTCCAAAACTGCAACTGTTTGCCCATGCCGGGCACATGATTTCTTCCAGGCAGCAAGGGCGTCCTGGGTGTTCTGTATGATACTGGAGAACGTGGTTGTGTTCTCGAAATCATCCTGTGTGAAGATCTTCACCTCAGAGAAGAATGGTGCCAATCTGTCTTTCAATCCATCTGCAGTTACCTCTTCAACAGTCAACCTCTTGGCAAATATTGCCTCCAACGTGTTGAGAATTCCATCTAAGATGTTCGTCATGGTCTTTCTGACCCTGACAGAATCTGCCTGTGATGCATCATAGAATCCCCGGCCTTTGACTACTGAAGAATACCATCTGGCGAAGTCGTATCGATCTCCCTGCTGGATAACACCCCCCTCAACCAAAGTGTGTTGAGGTATGCTCATCAAAGCCCCTAAATGGAGAACAACTCTTGTCTGATAGATGCGAGCCTCACCCCAAGCATGGTTAACTGCCTCCACTCTAGCCATAATATCGGAAGCTTGCCCATAGGCATGTGCAAGATCTTCCATGACCTTTCTTGTCTCTGTACGCACACTGGCAACCCACTTGTCTGCCTACTGTGCCATTCTCTTTAAATCTTCTAACCCACTGATTGACTCCCTGGAAAACTCAGCTGGAAGCTCAATTGTCGGATTTTCTTGCCCACAAGGACGGGACAAGTGTTGCACGTAGCCAATCAGTGTCTTGTGCTCTACCTTCAACCTTTTGTATTTGCCCTCAACATGGGACAATCTATCCTTGAGTACCCGATAGGAATTATTACACTCTTCTACCACTTGTGCTCCAGTAGGGTGGCCTAGTTCCATGGTTGTCACAACATAGTTCTCAGGAATGGCCTCGTCTCTATCACATTCTACCCGAGGAACTGCCATATGCAAGGTTCGGGATCCATCCTCATCTGTGGATATTTTGGAGAACTTCCTAGCCTTTTTCTTTGCTGGAGGTGCGCTGATCCTCTGTAATAATTCCTCCATCTCGGCTGCGGGATCGGTCTCATCTACAGGATCACGCCTCATCCTATCCCTTAGCCATTCTGGCACCTCCTGCCGCATGTCAGATATAATAAAAGGCTGTTCTACCTCAGCCTCTACCTCGTGAACCTCTCCTCTGCCATCGTTCTGACGAGGCTCACCGTCATCAATAGGCTCCGTGTCTCCCGAGCTCTGGGCATCTTGATCTGAAGTAGCATCACCCTCAAGAGCCGCCTCAATTTCCTGCTGAAATTGAGTATTAGTAGACGTCCCCTCATCTGTCTCTTGCTGATTTTCCTGCTCATGATCTTCTTGGGGCATGTTGATGCTCTGACCCACTGATTCTCTACGAGGTGGCTGATTCTTTGCTCGCACCGTCTACTCTACATCCAATCTCTCCCTCTGATCAACAAATAACGACACCTCCTGTAAGCTTGGAGAGTGTGTCCGAGATGCTGTATGCATGGACTCTTCAACTACCACAGGCTCGGGTCGAACTGGCTCCTTTCCTCTAGGCTCTGGAGTTGGGTTACTCTGTCTCCTCTGATTAGTTGTCTGCAATCTGTTGTCTCCCATCAAATTGTAGGTAAGGGGAATTGACCTTCCCTTGAGTCGGCTAACATGCCTCTCTACCCAACTCCGTGTAAATGTCAAGATTGGGATACAAAGTGTATCCAAGTCAGTGATCTCTGGCTCAGACCAATTTGGGAGAGGTAAAGGTGTATCTCTTACTGTCTCGTAGTCAGTCTGTACTACGTTTATATCTTCCTCAATCTGATCTGGCACTGGGATGATCTCACACTCTCTGACCATCCCCAACAGTATCCGAGAAAACATTCTCTTTCTGACTTCGATCTCATCCACTGCACTAGCCCAAAAGTCCTCGATTTGCACCTTGTGCCTGAACTCTTCTATCAATATCCACCTGGTTTTTCTGTGGGGATCATAGTAATGCCTGCTAGTGTGATAGGAAAGGTGGAAGAATTGGAGCTCCGCTTCTGCCTCTCTTGCTGCTTGCAGCGATGGGCAGATTTCATCTGAATTTCCCATAATAATCGGGAATCCGAGTCCACCTTTCTTCTTCTTCTTCTGAATCTTTTCATAGGCAATCAGTTGCCTAGATACTTCCAGCATCACTATCCTGTTTGTGGGATACCGAGGCAATCTGTATGGATAGGAGGAAAATCCTTGCAGCCTTATGTAGGTGAATTTTGGAAATTGGATAAACCAACATCCGAATTTTTCAATCATTTCTTGTGCCTCCCTTGATATTCTGTGGTGGGTTCTCTGCTGCAAGGTCCTCATGATCTGTATTGTAAAGGCATCATTGACCCTCTTGTAATTGGTTGTGCTTGTCAGATGCAACTGTGGACAAGCTTCATATATTTTAAACTGATGGGATCCGCAACCGATTGGTTCCTTGTAAGAGATCCCTCTATATCCCGTCATGCGAGCCAGCATATAAACAAGGTAGGAGCCCATGTAAAATGTCTTCGTTCTCCTCACGCCACGAAGCTGCTCATGTATGTTATCACTGATCATCAATGCTCAATCCATGTAATCCTTTCCCTCCAACACCAAGTTGACAAAATAGAACATCCAAGGTTCAAAGATGAACGCTTGGGGGCAACCTCCAACTCTGCTCAGCATCATAATGAGATCACCAAACTCCTGTCTCGAGTCATCTTAGACTATCTGCTTGGGCAATTTTGTGCGAGTTGGCTTGGGTTTAATCATCCACCTAGTGTTTATCAAATCAGCACACCGGTCTGTGGTGGATGAGTACATCTTTCCAGCTCTCTCTTTCGTCTGGTAGATCATCTTCTCATGAACTGGAATCCCGAATGCCTCTCCGATCACTTCAGGTGTCAGGTTAGCCAGCACCTTGCCATCTAGTGAAGTGACTGTTCTTTGTTCTGCATTGTAGTGGTAGGCGCACTCCATGATGAGTTCTGGACATCGGATAGCTGGCGGAAAGTTGGCAGCTGCATACAGTCCACTTCTGACAATACTGTGCGAAGTCACTGACGGGTGATGGCCTCCAGTCCCCAATATCCTTCTTCTAAATGCTTCCATGTTGAATGAGCCTAAGTTCGTGTCAGCTAGCCTGCCGAGCTTGGATGAAAATTTGGATTCTGGCAAGAATGACTTGCCCAATTTCTTGATCACAGCCTATCTGGACTCGGTGTAGTTGTTTCTGCCCGCAGCTCTTCTGCTTGATTCGGCCATTCTGCAAAAAGGCAAGAGAGTCATTAGAAAACAAGATTTTATAAAACAATATATCGCTTTTTGAGGGTGCCAGCAGATTTTTTAAATAAAAAGGCTGCAACACTTTGTCACTTTCAACTGCAAACCTCAACTACGCCTGTTTACTTCAACGTTTTTAGAAGTTTCTTCTCTGGTTGCAGCAACACAATGCCAAATACTTGGAAATGTTTGCTTGCAGCAATTTACTTTCAACAAATTTGAAACCTCCCTTTTGAAGTTCGTACTTCTCCTTCTAACTTAGCAACTTTCAGCAATCATCAAACTTTCTTCTCAAGTCGTACTTCAGCATTCAACAACTTCACTTTTGGCAAATTTGTACCTTCTCAGCAAATGCAGCAACTGGCAACTTGGGAATTCGTGTCTCTCAGCAACTGCAGCCTCAGCCAATTAAGTCGCACTTCCTTCAGCAACTTCAACTTTTACAAATTTGCACTTCTCCTTCAGCTCTCTCACAATTTCGAACTTCTCAGCAATTTCAAGTTCCTCAGAAATTCGTACTTTCACTTAGCCAATATTTTTGCATTCAGCAACTGGTGAGAGGAATGAAGAGGATTTGAAAATCTTAAAGCCTAGTCGAATTCCTGCAAAGGCTATACTTAGCAAATTTTCGAATTCATTTTCCCTCTCTTTTCTCCGTTGTAACACTTGTCATCTAAGGCATCTTCTAGAATTATGAATTCATCATCTCTGCATAGGCCTACCTCATCGCATTTGATTTTTTAAAATATTAAATCGTTCACTTCCTTGAACAATTTCGAAATGTTTGGCTAAGTCATTTCATCTTGTCTTCGCTTTGGCAAAATTGTCTAGCGAAGTGCCTCTCAGTCATTTTGCTCGTTTGCCTTAGAGAAATCTCTCAATTTTGCCTTAGGAATTTTATTTAAAATAGGCACTGGGCAAAATATCCATCGAAACGATGTGGGCATGCCGTGGAGTAAGCTTGAATCACTTCTGAATTGCAAATATTTAATACCCAGAAGAAAAATCCTTCCAGAATCCATCGTTTTCATGTGTATCCGGACGAAGGGGTTCTTTTAATTTTTATTATTTAAAAATAATAAAAATGGCTAATGTCTGTTTCTTCCCCTCCGGATGTTTTCCACTCCTGCAATTTCAATCTCCTCTGCCTTGGCAAATTTTCTTGATTTTTCCCTGAAGAATTTTCCCTCTGAATATTTTCATAACTCTGGAAATTCTAGCATCATCTTCGTTCGTACTCTCCATTTTTCCCTCTAGAAAATACCTTAGGAATTATCTTAAAAAAAAAAATTCATCTCTAAAGGGCGCATATAGCATGTCATTTTCCATTTCCTCTCTTAGGCAATTCCACGCCTAGACATTCTCTTTCTTACTTAGCCATTTTCACTCTTCAAGTCCCCACATCTAGGCACATTTCATGATGTGAAGAGGAAAAAATAAATAAAAATAACCCTTGGTCTTTTTAAAATCACGCCCCCTTAGCATTATCTCCCTTTGGCATATGGTGACTCCTCACCTTCCTTGAGCGCATATGCCATAGTGGACTTCCACCTTCAAGCGCATTTCATCCTCTACGTTTTTAGCTTTCACCTTCTTACCTTTTACCTTGGAGAAGAGGAACTATCTTGAGCGCATTTACCACATGTGAAAGACTTTCCACGCCTTGACTTGACTCTTCACCTCCCTCTGGCGCATATGGGCTAGTAGACTTCCATTTTATCCTTGAGCGCATTCATCACATGTGAAAAACTTTCCACGCCTAGGTGTCTCTTCACCTTCCTCAAGCGCATTTTGGCTATGTAGCTTCCTTGCCTTAGGCGCATTTTACATGTGGACAAGGAAAAAATTACACCCATGGTGACCTTTCACCTCCCCCTGGCGGATTTAGCACATGCAACTTCCACGTTGGGCACATTTCACAGTGTTGGAGGAAATTTCCACGTCCTAGGTGACTCTTCACCTTCCCTAGGTGCATAAGAGGGTGTTGACATCCTTTTCCAAGCACATTTTCCATATGTGAAAGACTTTCCACGCTTAGAGTGACTGTTCAACTTCCTTGTGCGCATTTGCTAGTGTGAGAGGGAAATCTCTTTGCCTTAGGCGCATATTGGCTTGTGAGGGTGAAAATACTACGTCCATGGTGACTTTTCACCTCCCCTTGGCGCATTTAGCCTTGTCAACTTCCTTCCTTGAGCGCATTTTACTAGCTGAGATGGAAAACCCACGCCTTAGGTGACCTTTCACCTTCCCTTGGCGCATTTTAGCATCTAGACTTCCCTTTTGAGCGCATTTCAGGATGCCTTAGGAAAATTTGATGCCTCAGTGAATATTTCTATGTCTTCGGGTGACCTTTCACCTTCCCTAGGCACATATGGGGGGTATGAGGAGGAAAATCTCTTGCCTTAGAAGAATTTCTATGCCTCTTGAAGGCGCATTTCATCCTTGCTCAAGGAAATCTCATACTTAGAAATTCTTGTACCTTTCATTCCTCCTGGGTGTGTATGAAGGTGTTTAATGCCAGTTAGCTATCATTTATGAATTTCCAACGCCCTAACCCTGTTCTGGCTTTCTATTTTTAGTAAATTCGGAGAAATTAGGGTTTCATTGATTTTCACCCTGTTCTGAACTGGAATTGGCATGGTTGTGCCTCCACCTGGTGTTGCCATCCTGTTCACATCTTATCCGGCACAATACATGCTATTTTTAGCCATTTGCTATTTTTAGCAAACCCTAGAATTGATCAATTTTTGTATCTCTGTTTGCTTTGAAATTTGCTCCAGTTGCTTTTGATGTTGTGAGAGACCTGTTCATACTTGCTTCTGGTGATGACGCGCTATTTATAGTAAGTTTCAAAGTTGCCCGTCTTCAGTAGCTCTGTTCGACCTGAAACTTGCTATGTCTACTCCTAATAACTTGAGTGCTCTGTTCATACCGACTTCCGACGCAGATCTGCTATTTATAGCCGTGTCCTAACTTACTAAAAATTGTAAGTCCTCCGATTTGCTTAAAATTTGCCAGTAGGTAGCCCGAAGGATGCTGATCATGGTGGCGTGCTTCGTTCTGACATCTCTGCATTTCGCTTCATCTATTTTTAGACATGGCAAGGAAACCCTAATTTGACTTGCATGTGCTCCCGACTGCCCTTGGTTGCTCTGATTTCTACTACTTGTCGTTCTGTTCGCTGGAATGAAGTGCTAGGTAGCTGCTAGACTGGAGCTGCTATTTATAGTAAGTGTCCAGAAAGTGGTCTATCGGATGTCGAACGAGTTTGCGTGTCACACTACCCGTGGGATCTCAAAAAACCCAGAAAACTGGTCAAAGTTCCGGCACTGGCTAAAAATAGTAAGTCCTTGAAAATTGATCCATTATGTTTGCATGTCACACCACTGCGAAGCTCTCGCAAAACCCAAATGGAATATCCGAACATGCATTGAAAATTCCTGCATGCAAACCCTAAAAATAGCCTCGGAAGGCTGACCTCTAAAAGTCCCCGACTTGATTTGCATGTTACACCATCGCGAAGGTCTTGGAAAACCCAGATCAATTCTCCTGTCATTCACCAGAGAATTGCTTGTCTAAACCCTGAAAATAGCCTCCGAAGGCTGAACTGCTAAAAATAGCCAGTTGTCTGAATCCGTTCAAATTTCGCGTGTAGGCACTCTGAAGCTGCCTGATTGTGCTGAAGTCATTAGAATCCCGAAATCTTGAGGAACAAGCCTCAAATTAGGTACTTACTAAAAATAGTAAGTTGTTGGATTTCAGTGAGATTTCAAGGGGATTCTGCCTTGAGCTTTCTGAATGTGTTGCTGCACTTAGATTTCACCTGAGTAACTCAATCTTGACCTCAGACGGGTCTAAAGGATAGAAACCCTAAATTTGTCAATTACTTCAACTGAGGTCAAACGGGACACCCCCGGAAGGACAAAGATCAGAGACAGAGAGAACCAAAGCCAAAAGACCAGAATGGAGCAAAAATTAGGGGGTCCCCATCTTGGATGGGGTGATGTGTGAAAAGGTCACAACAACGTCCATCTATTGACCATATCTCTCATGTAGCGGAATTGTAATGCTTGATGCAAAATATTACAAACTCCATGCAATGCACTGAAATAGGTATGGAAGCGGCCTTGATTAAACCGGATTGCTGAATGTTCTTGATAACCGAATCCCTGATCTTAAGTGGATCCAAAACTACTTCCGGCAATACCTTATGTAGATTTGTATCAACTGTCCCAATGAGTTATGAGCTAAGACCGACTTGGTCTTGAATTCGAGCTGAGTGAACTGCATTCTGAAAAACTCGCCTGTTGATTGTGAACATGGCTATATTCTGACAACTTTTTTGGAAAGCCAAAAATAGCCTGCTAAGGCTAAAAATAGCTTGTCGAATGAGAATTTTTACGAAAAAATATGAGATATCGGTTTTGTCCAGAAAGTGATTCTAAGACAACCCAGAACGTCAGAAATGTAAAAATGTGACCTTTACTCAGCCATGCAAAAGAATTTTGGTTGAGAAAATTAAAGCTTCGAGAACAGATGTTCTGGAACAAATTTTCCTGAAAAATTCTGGCACATGGGTTCCGCTGAGAAAGCTCTTCTAAATCAACCCAGATACTTTGTTTCGCCAAAATTTGTCAACACTTTGAACATGCGAGAGAATTTAAGACGAGAAGATGGAAGAAATATAGAAGATAAAAAGACGTTTTTTATTATTTTAATTGTTTTTATGCCTTCTTTCAAAATCGCCACTCTGTCTTGAATCTGATGCTGAATATGGACTTGAACCTGCAAAAGAATTTACCTATCGCCTTCGAGCTTGATTATCTGATGAAAATTCGCAAATCTCTTTGAGGAAATTCAAACTTTCAAAGCTATGTGAATGAGAAAAGATGCCATACTTGGTTAAATAGATGAAATCGTACCCTCATGCATGCATGCTGAAACCCTAATTGTGAAGAAGGAATTCGATTGGCCTCTTACTAGCTGAACTGCCACTATCTCTGAGTCTTAGACTAAAAATAATATTTTAATTTCAAACATGCAAAGAACTAAAAGTAGCGCCAATATTTATCTTTGAAGAAATTCGTCACTTTTTAATGCTCTGCATGCAAAAATTATTTTTTAATCATTTTGCCAAAAATAGCCTCTTGCTGTGCTCAACACACTTCACTGATTCTAAAAAGTCAAATTTTGATCTTTTAGGCATCCATCTGCAAGAGTTATGAGATTTTTGAGAATCTCCTATTTTATAGCTGACTATGAAATTACATCTGACCATGTTCAACTCTGATTTCCGGATGATCGAATGATCTTGCGACCGTGCTGAGATATCCATTGTGAAGCCTGCATGACAAGGATGAAATGTCTGCTGGGAGCAACAACTGCTAAAATCATCATCTAACACCTTAGAAAATTAGTCGCCTCTGATTAAATTGATTCCAGACTTGGTCATTTCTCCGTTTGCCTTCTGATGCTTTAAACTGTTATTGACGGTGAATGATGAACCCTGCTGACTGAATAGTAGATTCATTGCGTGACTGGAAGTATTCTGCATCCAATGACTGTATGTGAGGTATCTGCAAACTGAATCAAGAACCCCAAAAGGATGAGCGCCCCTAGCCTGTGATAGTACAAATACCATTTTGACAAAAATGTCACTTTCATCAGAACACCATACTTTGACCCCTGATACCAGGAGCTGGAATGCTCTGATTTGCACGTCGACTGTCTCTCTATACAGTTTGGTCAACTTGCAAGAGATGTTCTTGGATACGACGAAACCAAAAACCTCCACTTTATAGCATTGTCACCTTGACCTCGCACGTACGAGCACTTGCCAAATCCCGGAGGCTGTCGGTTGGACTCGTTGGATAGCTGGAGTAATTGCACACAAGTCTTGTGAAGACTGCAATTGCAAATAACCCCATCTGATAGGCCTAAAGGCTGGGCGCCCCTAGCCTACAGATGTGCAGCTTTGTGTAGCTATGCTTCACTATTCTCTGTTTTACGTGCTCGATAGAATCTCTGTCATGATCTCTCAGAATGCTGGATCGTCTTGTGAACGGGGGTATTACGAAGCTGGACTGAACTGGAAAAGATCTTAGAAAGACCCTCTTTGCAAACTCATCCATTTGACAAGTCATATTCAAGGGCGCCCCTAGGCTACAGTGGCACTCAAACCATCTACTGGCAATCTTTGCTCACATGTATCCTGCCTACAGTTTCCACTTCTGATGCTGATAACCAGAGTTTTGCACTGGATACGCTTCCACTTGATAGCTCGTTTGAAAAGCCAGACTAATTCTGCAAAGATTGAATCCATTAGCAAACACATGCATCCAGATTTGGGCCTTCAAAAAGAAGGGCGCCCCTGGGCTACAAGGGCGCAAATTTGCATTTCTAGACTATCTCCGTTGATGTGTACACTCTTCGTAACATCTGCTTCCGCCTTCGTTTACCGGAGTTCTGCCACTCAGATGATCTTGCTCCATAGTTAGCCGAAAAGCTGACTGAAAACTGAAAAGAATGAATGCATTCTCCATCTAAAGCAATCAAATCTTGACCTTCAAATAGAAAGGCGCCCCTGGGCTACAGGGGCGCAGATTTGCTCTGAATTCATTGATTTTCACCATTTTATGCTTTACAAACATCGTATCCACTATTGAGATTGACCACGTCAAAGTGTTGTGACTGCTGAGGTGTGTGTATGACTATACTTCATCATTCTCACATGTACGGACACTGTAAAGTTGATTTGCACGTTGATTGCGCAAGTGTCTACTACGTTACATAGTGAAAAGTTCCCAGACTTAGAATATTTTAGCATTTTTTGCCAATCTGAAAATCCCCTCCGTCAAAAAGCATATTTTTCAACATCTTTCATCGTAGAACGTTCTTCCTTGAGTTTTAGGCTTAGATTTTGATACCTGGTACTGGCCAACTGCCATTGACGACCTCGAAGGTCCTAACTTTTCTCCTGAAAATGTGAAAAGTACCCACCAGGCTTAAACAAACTTTTAACTGAAACTGACTTCAACAATGTGATCGTGATGTGAAATAAGCCAATCAAAATTAATTTTAGCCAATTCTGACAAGTTCCTATTTTTTAGGGTTTTGAAACCCTGATTTTCAAAATTTTCAAATTTTGCCAGTATCTTCCTGGCATCACACTGACTAAAAGCCCATACTTTATTTGCCCAAAAACTGAGTTTTGACCCCACTTTTACAAGGTTTAGAGTTAGACCATTTTAAGCAAAATGCCTTAATGAAGCAAAAATTTGGTTTGGGTACAACATGTATTTTGCTATTATATATATGTATATAAAATAAATACATATAAATATAGATGATATGCATGTTCATGCAAAGGTGAGTATTGTCAATCAATTAGGGATAATTATATATTAGATCTTTATATAGGATATATATATATATATATATATATATATATATGATTATGTAATAATGATGCTTGCAGCAACTATTGTGTCTCAACAAACAATTATGGGTTTTATCTTGAAAGATAGACCTCGACCGAAAACTCTGTCGTAACGCTTGATGAGGATAGGGAGTGTGTGGAAGGGAAAGGCGGGTAAATCCACCCAATGTTGGACGAAGCCCAAGACAGGTAACTAATCCTTGAGGTTGTCCAACTCGAGATGGTGCACGCACCCTTTGCACAGTAAATCTACCATCCCACAAGGTTAGGGAGAGAAATAGGGCGAAGATCTATTTCGATCAAGAGTAATTAGTCATATCAGATTATGTTAGTTATGCACTAGTTGATAATAATGCATTTCATTTATCTTTTTCCATCAATCTTTCATTGCTCTTTATCAAACAATCGTTAAAAATCAAAATTTTAATCTATGCATTTTATGTCTCTAATTTGGGGACATTACAGACAACCGCTTCCTCAATGCTTTCTGGCAGGAGTTGTTTAGGTTGTCAAGCACAAAGTTGACTCTGAGCACCAATTGTCACCCTAAGACAAACGGGCAGACAAAGATAGTGAACAAATGGATTGAGGGTTATTTGTGCAACTATGTTGCGAGGCAGCAAAGGGCCTCGGTTAAATGGTTACATTTGGGTGAATATTGCTACAATACCACCTATCACATGTCCATTGGGATGTCACTCTTCAGATCTTTGTACGGTTATGATGCTTATTCATTTAAGGATATGGCATTTGGTGATAGTAGGGTGCCCAAGGCCATGGATTGGATTCAGGAGAATAGCAATATCCTTAAGTCTCTTAAGGATAATCTATAGCATGCTCAGAACCAATAGAAGATTGGGGACTTGGTCTAACTTCCTTGCAGCCATACAGGCAATCATCACTGAAAAAGAGTGGTGCCGAGAAGTTGAGACCATGATTTTATGGCCCTTATAGGGTAATCAAGAGAGTGGGTGAGGTGCGTATGAGCTAGAGCTACTAGAGGACAGCAGATTCATAACGTGTTTCACGTATCATGCCTCAAGAAGGGACTTGGACAGCAGGTTATAGTTTCAGCAAAGCTTCCACCCCTTGATGAGGAGGGCAAGTTGATCTTGATTCCAGATGAGATTTTGGATATTCATGAGAGGAAGTTGAGAAGCAGAACAACCAAGGAATATCTTGTTAGATGGAATGATCTACTAGGGGAAGATGCCACGTGGCAGAGTGAGCAGATCCTTCGGCACCCTAATCTGAAATTGCTTGTGGGCAAGCAATTCCGGGAAGGGAGGACTGTAATGTCCCCTTCCAACTGATAGTTTGGATGATTTAATGGCTTATTTAGAGCCATTAAATAAAAATAAGGGCGTTAATTATTGATTATTTAATATTATTCCTTTGAAGTAAATAATACAAATAATATTAATTAATTAATATTGTTTTAAGTCACTTAAGTGGAATTTATAATATTTATAAAGTCACTTTATTTTATTTCCCTCCTAAAGTCAAAAGTTCAAATATTTAAATTTAAACATTTGAAAGGGAAAATGTAATTTGGAGGGACATTCACAGGAAGATACAAAAATACATTTTGGAGGCTCATTTTATCATCGAAGTTTATTAGTTTTCTTCATGGCTGGTTGTGAAGCTCAGGGAGCTTGAGGATTGCAAGGTTCGGTGGTGAAACTATCCACCCTAGCGTGTAGAGTACAGATTAATTCCAAATTTGTGAGTCTCCTTCGAAGTCAAATTTGCAGTATTATCGATATATTTTGCTCAAATCAAATACCAAACCCTTCTTCAGATTGTGGGTCGATTATATTAAATATCACTCAGAGTTGAGGGCGATTAAGTATCCAGTCGATGAGCATTGATAATTGCAAGGCATCAAATATTTGATACTTGGGACAGTTTATTAAATCACAGCCTTATTTCTTTGACTGGCCAGGCATGGTATTGGTATTTACTATTGCAGATTACTTGCATATGTGTGAACTGAAGTTCGATGTATAATTGTTTGATGAACCGCTTGAGAAATGTATGTCGTGTCAAGAGACGTTGACGGGCAGGTCAAAGGAAGTCGACTATATGTGAGCCGCCTCTTCCTTGTGAATCGTTGGAATTGTTATGGAATGCGTAGGAGATTTGGGAGGTATAAGAGTGACATGGAGTATATGTAGCAGCCTGTTAGAGTAATAAAGCTATTGCCTAGCCTAAAAACAGTTGTTGAACATTCTAAGGGAGCCACAGGTTTGGTAGATGCCATACCAGTTCTTCTAAGGTGGCGCGACCATTTCCTTGAAGCAGTTGTGGATGATCTTCAAAACTGCATCAAATAAGTTGGGAGCCACCTCTTATTTATGGACAGCAAATAAATGGTATTCCCTGCTGTATCAAGGTATATATATATAATCTCAAATTCTGATTTTTGAGTTTATGTTACATCTGAAAGGAATAAATATCAATATCTGATTGGAATTCTGGATATTTTATATGTATTATAAAAATGTTTGCAATGATAGAAATAATGCAAATTCGTGTATTGCAATAGCCTCATTCATTTCATGTGAAGTTTGGGAAAATTAAGCACAGGCACAGCAGTATGAAATTGGTTGACAATATGCTTGCATTGTCAAACAAAAAGAAATAAACCACAAAAACTTTCTATCCAAGGTGAGGGTCTTTACAGAAACATCATTGGGTCCAAGTTATCTTAGGATATTGAGAATGGTTCCAAAGCTGATTTTTGAGGTGATTTGTGGCTTGTGCACCCTCTTTGTGTCAAATGCCTAACAAATATGTGGGCATCAAAAGCGAGAGACTTATGGGAAATGTGGTAGAATGAGGGTAGATTCCTTTGATGTGCTGGAAGAAAATGGACCCCTTGCCCTTTCCTCAAGATTGGAAAGAAACTTTGTTTGATTCTCCAATCTATCAAGATTCCTGTTGTGACCTTTTCACACATCGCCCCATTCAAATGGGGACCCCCTAATTTTTGCTCCATTTTGGTCTTTTGGCTTTTGTTTTGTGTCTCTCTCTCTCTGATCTTTTCTCCTTCCAAGGATGTCCCATCATTTGACCCGGGTCGAAATGCTACGTCTGTGAAATTAGGGTTTTCCATCCTTCAGGCTTGTTTGAGGTCAAATAGCATTATCAAGGTAAAATTTGAGTGCAGCAGTACAGTCAGAAGGCTCAAGGCAGGATCCCACTGGAATCTTACTGAAATCTGACAACTTACTATTTTTAGTAAGTACCTAATATGAGGTCTTTTCCTCAGGATTTCGGGATTCTAACTACTTCAGCACATCCGGGCAACTTCAGGGTGCCTACACATGAAATTTGAACAGATTCAAACAACTGGCTATTTTTAGCAGTTCAACCTTCAAAGGCCATTTTTAGGGTCCAGGCATATGATTTTCGAATGCGTAATTGGAGAATAGATCTGGGTTTTTCAAGACTTTCGCGATGGTATAACATGCAAACCAAGATCGTGACTTTCAGCAATACAACCTTCAAAGGCTATTTTTAGGGTTTGCATGCAGTGATTTTCAGCGCATGTTCAGATATTCCTTATGGGTTTTGCGAGGGCTTCGCAGTGGTGTGACATGCAAGTAGAATGGATCAATTTTCAGGGACTTACTATTTTTAGCCAGTGCCCGCATGTTGACCAGTTTTCTGGGTTTTTCTAGGTTTTTTGAGATCCCACGGGCACTGCAACATGCAAACTCATCCGACATCATATTAACCACTTTCCGGACACTTACTATAAATAGCAGTTTCGCCCCAGCAACTACCCAACACTTCAGTTCAGCAAGTAGAATGACAGGCAACAGAAACTGAGTCGAGTGGAAACAGTTCAGGGCACATGCAAGTCAGATTAGGGTTTCCACTGCTATGCCTAAAAATAGGGGGAATGAAATGCGGAGTTGTCAAAACAAAGCACGCCATCATAATCAGCATCTTCCAGGCTGCCTACTAGCAAAATTTGAGCACAATCTGAATACTTACTATTTTTAGTAAGTCACTTCACGACTATAAATAGCATGTTTGTGCCGGAAGCAGGTGTGAACGGGGCACTTAGGTCATCAAGGACAAGTGGAGCGAATTTCAGGTCAAACGGAGCTACAAAGATCAGTCAATTTTAGGGTTTGCTAAAATAGCAAATGGCTAAAAATAGCATACCAGCGCAAGCAACGGGTATAAACAAGGAGGTAAAGACAGTGGAAACACAACCACACCTGCTCCAACTCAGAACAGATGAAAAATGCATGGAAGTCACACTTCTCCAAAATTTGCTAAAAATAGATTGCAAAGGTAGCTAAGGCGTTGAAGAAATTTCTAAGTCCACAAATGGGAACTGGCAGGAGGAAGTATGAAATGTGCCCAAGCATGGAGGAGGCTTTAAAAAAATTCTAAGTCATGGAAAATTGCATCACATACCTTCATATGCGCCCAAGGAAGAAGTTGATGGCAAGAAAATTTCTAAGGCAATAAAATTTCCTTCACCTCATGTGAAATGCGCCCTTGTATGTGGAGAAGACGTGATAAAAAATGACAAGTATAAAAGTTCCTTCTCCCCACCCTATATGCGCCCAAGGCATGGAGGACTTCCTCCATCACATAAGAAATGCGCCCAAGGCACAAACAAATTCCTTCTACACATGCTATTTGCGCCCACAAGAAGGGAGGGCATGATAAAGTACTCTAAGGCGTGGATTTCCTCAACACATGCTAGATGCGCCCAAAACTTCCTCCAACACATGTGAAATGCGCCCAAAGGAAAGGTTAGGCATGGAAAAATACGTTAAGGCAAGCAAGTTCCTTCACCATAGGTCAAATGCGCCCTCAAGGTGAAAAGTTTCCTCACCCCATGTGAAATGTGCCCAAAGGTTCCTCCACTACATGTCAAATGCGCCCAACATGAACAGGTCACTTCAGAAAAGTTTCTAAGGCATCAAAATGGAAGCAACATGTGGGAAATGCGCCCAAGTCTAGGAGAAGAATGAAAAATATTTGAAAGGTTGAAGTTCCTCCAGCACATGCTAAATGCGCCCAAGGCTGCAAGGAGGGTAAAAGGTAAATATCTAAGGCATTGGAAGTAGAAGCTAGAAGCCTCAAATGTGCCCACAAGGAATGAAGGTGTGGGAATTCCTTCCCACCCCCCCCAAATGCGCCAAGGCATGGAAAAGCACAAAAAGTTTCTAAGGCATGGATTTCCTCCGCATACTCCCATATGCGCTCAAGGCAAGAGGTCTAGTGAAATGCGCTCAAGGGTGTAATGAATTTCCTCCTTACTATGTGATATGCGCCCAAGGTGTGGGCAAGGTTGTAAAGAGTTTCTAAGGCACAAACTAGTCCTCCTCATAGGGTCAAATGCGCCCTCAAAGCAAAGGGTGGAGAATATTGAAAGTTTCTAAGTGTTGGCAGATTTCCTTCACACCACCTCAAATGCGCCCTAAGGTGGAAATTAACACATGAAAATTCGCTAAGTGTGAGGTAAAGGTTGCCAAGGCGTGAGGCTTGAGTGGAAGTTGACATGCTCAAATGCACCCTTCAAGGGTAAGATAATTAAATTTAAACTTTTCCTAAGGCATTCTTCTAAGGCAAAATGTGAAATACGCCTAGGGGGTAATGTTAAAATTTCCAGAGGCAAGATGAAATATGTCCATGAACAGGAGGGGAAATTCTTCAGGAAAGCAAGAAAAGTGCCAAGGCAGAGAAATTGAAGATTGCAAGTGTGGAAGGCATCCAGAATAAAAATGGGTGAACCTTAGCAATTTCAAAAATAATAAAAATTAAACTTACCCCTTCGTCTAGATACACATGAAAACGATAAGTTCCGAAGGGAAATTTCTTCTAGGTATTGGACATTTCCCACTGGGAGATGATTTGAATTTGTTCCACACCTTGCTCGCATTGTTTTCACGGATATTTTTGCCTGGCGCCCGTTTAATGAATTTCCTAGGCAAAATAAGAAAATTCTCTAAGGCAAATGCGAGAAATGTTTCTACAAAAAAATGCCTTTGCTTGTGATGTCGAAATAAGTGCCTAGATTACGGTGGGTGAAATTCATGAAGCAGATAAGGTTGTCTAAAGAGAAAATGAAACAACAGGAGGTCAAGCACACTCACAGGGAAGAAATTTGTCTAAGGCATAATGAAGCTCGAACATCAAGCAGACCTTGGAAGTCAGAACGTGGAGATTAGGTAAGTAAAGTGAATTTGTATTATAAGTGTTTTGATGCTCTTCTTTTTGTTTTGCAGGATGAACACCGGAGCCAGAGCGTGAGGGCTTGAGGTGATGAAGCTGGACAACGTTACAACTTTGGAAAAGGGAAACGACAGTGAAGATTTGTCTAAGGCATTAAGAACGTGATGCAAAAGAGGCTAAATATGCCCAAGACAGTGAGCTGAAGAAATGTGAAAGTTACAAGAGAGAAATGCATCCAGGAACGAAAGCAACAAGAGGACTTAACTAAGAAGAACCTTTTGCAAGGAGGATTTGAACCGAGTGTTGTTGTGTGCTTGCCTCCTCCTAGCGCAACAGAATTGGCATGCAGAACAGTGGGAACACGTTTCTAGACGAGAATCTGATGAGGATAGTGGGCATTGATTGCTCATAGTGGTTCCTACGGAGGAGTGGAGAATATTCTGTTCATTTATTACCCCACTCTCCTCTATGGCGGTTTTTAGGGCAAAAAAAACCCTAATTAGGGCATACGTGGCCCGATCTGAGCCCTTTATTGTAATTCAATCTGAGTAGGGCCAACTATAAAAGGGGTATCCCCCCTCATTTGTAATCAATTAGAATCATATTAGAATCAGAGATAGATCAGAGCTCGATAGAATTGGAGATAGAAGTTGGAGAGTAGAGCTAGGAGTTAGCTTAGTTTGAAAAGGAAAGAAAAGCTTTCCCTTTGAAGGTTTTTGTAAAAGCTTGTTGTGTAAGACTCTCATAATATAAAGATTTTCATTGATT
This sequence comes from Sequoiadendron giganteum, assembly GCA_007115665.2. Lineage (NCBI taxonomy): Eukaryota > Viridiplantae > Streptophyta > Pinopsida > Cupressales > Cupressaceae > Sequoiadendron > Sequoiadendron giganteum. The sequence continues at coordinate 328,995,956 of CM021101.1, read as the reverse complement.
GGTGATTATTTCTTTCGCTATGAGCAGTTGACGAGACTTTTTCGTCTTTCCAATTCAATTAGATTAGAGTAAAGTAGACTTTGTTTTATGCAAGTAGTTGTTAATTGTGGAGTGTAGCGTTTGGTTTGGACAAATCTTCCTTTATCCATACCACTAGCGGGCTTGTTGATGGTAAGTCTGCCCTGCGTGGTCAACTGGAATATCAGTGCCTAACTTCGATTGTGATTCGTGTGTTCACTTGCATCGTTGTGATGGGGTGCGTATGTTGAATCATAATTTGAATATCTTACTCATCCTTTGAAGATTGCACCAACTTTGTCAGAGTTGTCCGAAGGGGAGGCAAAACAAAGTTTGGTTTGAAGATTGTCGAAGTCTATCCTCGCATTCCACCCCTTAGAAATAGATTGTAGACTTCTTACCCCCTTATCCCTTTTCAATTCAGTATTTTCCCGATTAGTTTAGATATCAGAGCATCACGGTCAAAATCTTTCATCTGCTTCACTTAGTTGAACAATTACGTAAGTCCCCTTGGAATACCCAGCATATTCACATCAACCAACTGAGTCTATTCACGATAAAAGGAACCTTGGAGTTGAACGCATGATCTTTCACGCAATCTTAGCATGCGGGACACTTTGATCAAGAGAGAATAGAGTGACTGTTGGACATTATATTCGGTGTTGGTGTTGTCATAAAACACACGTCAACAATTCCCCAACTGGAATGAAAAAGATGAAGTGTACTAGATAGGGTACCCCTTAGGGATTTACAAGGTAATTGGGGTATTCTCTTCTCCATAACAAACACCTCCCCTATTATGTGCTTGGCTAATAGAAATGATTTGAAGCAAATTTATGCCTGCAAAAATGCAAAGCCTTCATATAGCCGACATCTTTAAACATTTCTAACTTTTGATAACATGAGAAAAAGAGGCTCCCAGGGCTATCACAATGTGTAGTGCAAAATGATGAGGATTTGATTGATCACCTCCTTTGACACTATGAATTATCCTCTTCTATTTTGCTGTAATTTTATTTAGAACCTGGAAATGTGTTGGGCATTTCTTGAAACCCTTCATCAACATGTCTCTAGTTGGCCTAAAGGAACCAAACATTTTGGGCTGCTTTGGAAGACTGACTTGGTCTATACTCTTTGGGGTATCTAGCTAGAGCATAAAAACAAGATTTTAAAGGACAGCTCATCTTCATGGCAAAGATGTCAAGATTCACTAAATTGGCACTTGCATCAATAACCATGAAACTCTTCAATAACAAAGTTCAAAATTTGAAAGAGTGAAATCTCCAACTTTCCCCCCTTGTTAATGAGGTAATAGATACAAAGGTAGTTACAAACAGATCATCTTGGCCTCCTCAAGGATTCTACAAACTAAATGTTGATGGCTCCTCAACAAGTAATCTACGATTAATAGGGGCCTAAAGTTATTATTCAAGATTCACATGGCTTTTTCATTAAAGTCGGTTCCTTCTTTATAGGTACTAAGACAAATAATGAAGGTTAATAGGAAGTCATCAAAGGTCTCCAAATAGCCACCTCTACGAGATACAAAAAACTAATAATGGAAGGAGACCCTTAAATGTTTATTAAAGGATTGAATAAAATGGCTTGTCCTAGCTGGAAAAATATGACATTGTTAGATGAGGCCTTGGGACTTTGAAAATCTTTTGATTATATATTTTTTACATGTTTTCGAAAATATAACAAGGTAGTTGATCTTCTAACCAATGCAAGTGTGGATAAATTCCCCTTCTCAACTTTGATCGATGAAAGAAAAGATGCTTGGGAAGGCTTGGGCTTCCTTATAGATAATAAATCTCCTCCCTAAGTTTTGGCTTTGTGATTTTAAGTCAAAGTTAACTGTTTTTTGTTCTTCATTTTGGGGTTCAATTGTAATACTCTACCTTTTTATTTTGAAAAAAAAAAAGCAAAAACAATAATATATAATAAAAATAAAAATAGGGTGGCAGCTATATTTAATAATGATTATAGCTACCCCATAGATCATTATGTTCTATTGAAAGTGCAAAACCAATTTTTGTTGCACTCAAAGATGCCATTAGGCATTAGTTTTTTTGGTGTCAGTTGGGCAGGAATGTTTTTTCTCCATAGATTATTCTTGGTTAGGATGGCTTGTTGTAAGACTCCAAGCAAATTGACAAATCCCATTTACAAGAGTTTGGTTTTTGACAAGCGCTTGTGGGATATTTTTCACAACCATGTTGAAACCCTCAATCTTGTGAAGAGCATATTGGAGCCACAAGGCATTGGTAATACTTGCAAGGCATGCTTAAGGCTTCAATCTTGGTGATTTCCTACAAAAATTAGAAGAGAAGGTACCAACAAAAAAGGTCCATGAGTGGGTGGTTCATGTGCTTTTGCCCACACATGAAGCTTCCTCTTGAACTCTAGCGATGGGCGAAGATGTTAAGGAGGCAGAAAGTGGAACAAAGGCACAACAATTTACAACAATGGAACATTTGAGCGTGTAAGGCAAGGAGCTTCTAGCAATGTGTAACAAGCTTCAAGAGGTTCGTGATTTTTGTGTAAATTTAAAAATTGTTGTAAGCACCCTATCGTCCCTCACAATTAGGGTAAGCTAGCTATCACACGTTTGTTTACCCTACCTACACTAGAGGAGGGAATTGTTCTCTCATGCAGCTAAGTGAACAAATATAATCCCAAGCATAGTTTACATACTCGGAATCGAAGAGTACTCGGCAAGCCTAAAAATTTTGACTCGAGGAAAACTCGAAAAATGTGTGTGGATATTTATGTATGTGTATACTCAGGACTACATTGTGCACACATACATATCTATAAACATACACAGGATGCCAAGTTTGCATGCATATACACACACAAACATATTTATACACTGTTATACCCAAAATGAAATTTTTCGCATTCTGCTTAAATTGAGCTAAACAACGTAAAAATGCCATCGAAAGTATGTTTTAGGTCAAACCAAATATGAAATCTTTGTGGGTTTCTGTCAAGGAACCTATGGTTAAAATTCTGAAAAAATGAAAATTAGGGTTTTACACCCCTATTTTTATGGAAACCCTAAAAAATAGGACCTTCCCGGAAATGATTGAAAATAATTCTGATAGGATTAATTGCCTTCACGATCACACTGATCAAGTCAGAATTATCAAAAATTATGTTTTACTCTGGTGGGTCTATTTCTATTTTTCAGGAACAAAGTTAGGAGCTCCGCAGCCATTAATGGCAGATTGGCCAGTACCAGGTGCTGAAAGCTAAACCTCAAACGCTTCAATGAAGAAACCATGGCGGAAAAGGATGAAAATGATGACGTTCAACAAAGGAGATTCTCAAAACGAAAAAGGCCAAAATTTGGCTAAGTCTGGAAGGTGCACGTTTTGTCTACTAAGGCAAAACACAGTCTACAGTGGCTAAAAGCTCCCCTCTTGAAGAAAGGCGCCCTTGGATCTCAGAGGACATATCAAATCATTTGGCATTATCAAAACAGTCATCCTCTTCACTTTCATACTGGCTCGACAACGAAACAATCAGCAAGATCATCTGATTCAGGGATCATTGACCAAACCGTCAGCTAAGTATGGAGGATCCATTGACGACAAAAATACCAAATCAGAGAGCTTCAAAACTATAAGCGCCCCTGCTGGCCAGGGGCATCCCTCAGTTGCAGGCACCAGATGAATCCAAAAGCTGCAGCTCTATACATAATATCTTTCCAGCTTCTTCCTAGCTACGTGATCAATCTAACAGCAAGTCCATAAGACACATTAGACGATCACGAGATGAGATCAAGCAGAAAAAGCCAAATTTGAAGAACTGGAAAGATAAGCCAGAAAATGGCTAAGGCATGGCTAAAAGCGCCCCTCTGAAGGAAAGGCGCCCTTTCCTAAAGGTATCCAGATTCAGCCAGAATCTTCACTGCCTCCCAGGATGACCTTCTCAGCTATGACCTATCTCGTCAACGAGACTATCAACAAGAACTTTCGACAAATCAATCAACTGATGGAGGAGGTCAAAGACTGGCGGTCCACAACCAAGATGAAACCAAGCAAAAGCTAAAAGCGCCCCTGCTGGCCAGGGGCGCCCTTTAGTTTCAAGGCCCAAAACTTGCCTGCTTCAACTGAGAAGTTAGGCATCGTGAACAAGACAGAACCGGCTACCCGACACATCGTCAAGCAGAATCATCTGATTCATCAAACATCGGGAATGTCAGATCAAAGCAAAGAGGGTCTGAAAAGGTCAAAACGAAGAACAAGTCAATGAAAATTGACTAAGGCATTGTCAAAAGCGCCCCTTTCAAGGAAAAGCGCCCTTCTTTCTGGAGACCTAAACTCAGTTTTCTGAGTTAATCTCTCCCAGGCATATCTAATCATATTGATCCCGCCTCGACAACAGAACTGTCGGACACTGCCTGAGATCAACTGAGTAACCTGAATCGAAGATCAAACGGGAGCACTTCAGCTTGCAAAATAGACAAAAATGATCAAACTCAAGGTTGGACGCCTAAAAGAAGTCAAACAGAAATGTTGACTTGAGTTAGCAAATTTGGAGCCAAAAAGAGAAAAACACTCCACAATCAGTGGAAATCATCTTTTGGAACTCCAAATCAGGCCTGAATGATGAGTTATCTTCCATACTTTGTGGATCTTAACCCTAATTGCCTTATATTCATGCTAGGCGTCCCTTTCCTCATTATTCTTTTTGCAGGTTGAAGGATAAAACATCAAGTAGCTCCCAAGAACAAGTTTTCAAGATCTGGCAGGGATTTTGAACGGATCTTCAATATTTTTGAAGATCATTGGCAGTAAAAGCATTCTTCTACCAAGATTGCTTCCAAAGACAGATTATTGCAAAGTGGCAGTTTATAACTTCCAATCCATCTTCTGTCTACTTCCTCTACTTCTGTCTATATCTCTTTTGCATGTCACAAGAAACGACAGATTATCACAGATCTGACAAACTGGGTATGATCAGCACAGCTTTTTCAACAAAACCCACATGGTAGATTTTTTCAAAAAAAGTAGCCCTGCTGCCCCTATTTTTTAGGGTTTTCGGAAAAATTCATAATATTGAAAAACAGACAAACTGGGTTTGTTTGGCTTTGAAGCACGAACAAAACCCACATGGTCGATTTTTTCAGACAAAGTAGCCCTGCTGCCCCTATTTTTCAGGGTTTCCGAAAAAAGTCATAATATTGAAAAACCGACAAACTGGGTTTGTTTAGCTTTGAAGCACGAACAAAACCCATGTGTTAGATTTTTTCAAGAAAAATCACTTTCTGGTGCCCCTGCTGCCTCTGCCACCGAAGGGCTCTTGCATGTCAAAGAAAAACTCGTTTTTTCGAATTTCTGACCATCTGGGTCTGTTTAGAAAATCATTCTTAACAAAACCCATGTCTCAGAATTTTTCGTAAAAACTACCCCCGGCGAGGCTATTTTTAGCAGTTCCAGAAAAGTGTCAGAACAGGGTCAAGTGCCCAGTCAATATTCAAGGTTTTCAGAATGCAGTACTCTCAGGTACAATACAAGACCAAAACGGTCTTATACCATGATTACCTGAAAACGACTGATACAGACTTATGGCAGAAAAATCCAGAGGTCAGTTCTGAAGACTTGGAGGGCATGAATCAAATCACATTGCAGAACATCGAAGAATCCGGTTTGTTTCAAGCAGCATCTATTCCAATCACCTTACAAAGCATCGAGCTTGTAATTGCTTGCACTAAGCATTACAACCCGACTACAAGAGAGATCCTGTCAGTAGACGGGAGGGTGATTTGCAGCTTGAAGCCGGTGGACATAGAGACTTGTTTTGCAATTCCACCATGCCCTACCAAGAAGGTCATATCAGTGACAGAATGTGAAAAGGCATTCGAGGCTTCGAAGGACAAGTGTTCGCTTATAATGGCTGAACATTGGCTAAAAACAAAGAGAACCAGCTTGCCCAGATTGGTTGGCAGAGGAGAATTCAAAGACGAGTACGGAGTGCTAATCACCCTACTCAGCAAAGTCACTGGACAAGAGGAAGGAAAATCCTTCTAGCCGTGGATGTTCTACATTATTGGCAAGATAATCAGCAGAAAAGAACGTTACGACTAGGCCTCCCTGATCAGTGACACAATCCACCAACAATTCACCAGGTTTTTAGAAGAGCACCGTTTCCACATGTGTTCATACCTGGTTTACCTGATAGCCTTCCAAGGCGATTTCAGAACATTAAACACTGTGGGAACCCTGGGTGTGCAAAAGGTACAAGAATACTTTCTTCGCTTGGAGTTCACTCTAGCGGAAAGACATTTCAAAAGGATAAACGACCTTTTTACTATGCACACCATGCACGAGCTGGACCATGAGATGCATGTGCGTATTTCACCAGCAGCTAAGGCAGCAATGGTGGAGTGGGCGGATTGGTTCATACAATTCCCCACTTTCACCTACATACGCGTGTATGGCTATAATGGCCACCCCGCCATGATGCCACGTTACCCCTCAGATAGGGTAGTGTTCATGGAATTCCTGAGGCAATTGGCCGAGGTTCACTCTTACCTTCGCGTAAAGAAAAAGACTGCAGCAAACTTTCCTTTTCAGATGGGACTCTACAGATGCAGGACTGCAGCCGATGCAAGGTTGATAAGCCAAGAAATAGTGAGATTTAATCTCAAGTACCTCATCGACAGGAGGCCATCCTATGACCCCAGAGGCATCTTCGCAGCTCACCTTGAGCAAAGATCATCACATGAACCTTTCATGGAAGATTTTTGGGTCAACTGCGAGGATGAGTTCGAAGTGAGAAGAAGGAACCATAGCAGATTCAAGCTCTCGCAGATTGCAGAATTCATGTCAGAAGACATCGAGGGCTTATCTGAGGACGAAGAAGAAGTTATTCTTTCTTCCTTCTTCACGGGTTTAGTGGATTCACAACCACTCGGCAAAGTAGACTGGTACGCGAAAGAGAGTACGTCTATTGAGGAAAGAACGGGTAGAGTAGTTCGACACAGTCAACTCTACCTGGACAGTAAAAGGACAAGGAAGGTAGTACTTCCCCGATCAGAGCCGCCAGCGGTTCAGTTTACACTACCTTCCACGTCTAGGAGGAAACCCAGACAGAAGAAGATGAGCTTTCCTCCAAAAGGAATGCGTATGTCAGGGAGCACATGGGGAAGAAAAGGAATTGCCAGCACAAGCCGGCAAGAGGTACAGGTGGAGACAGCCACCAATTTGCCTAAGACAGTTCAGACCATTGCAACGACACAAGAACCAGTGATTGAAATAATCGTTGTAGAGATGGAAACCATTGTAGAAGAAGTTGCAACAGAAGCGGTGCCAATGATAGAAACAGAGCCACCAGCTTCACCACCATCACAGAGGTCACAAAGTCCTATTGATATGGACTCGCCACCACGAGACATTGCCACGGCACAGTCTCGTTCTTCTAGCATTCAGGGGACCTATGTTCCTCCTCCCAGCGATGCTAGCCGAGATTCTATCTAGCTGGAAAGCTCGCTTGGGAGGAAGAGGGAGAGACCTTCTTATCAGCTTGACTTCTCTGAATTCCATCATGTCCCACAAGACATGCCGGTAAAGAAGTTGAAGAAGCAGACGCATGTAGAAAAGAATGCAGAGAACGAGGTTATCATAGAGACTGCTGCCCCACCTGAAGACAAAGATATACATAATGTGAGGGTTGAGGATTTCACACTTTCAAAGGTGAACCTTGGAAAGACCACTCGACAGGTGGAGGCAGACCTTCTTGGAATTGCCTCGGCGAGTGTCAAAGAAATGATGACAAAAGATGGACAAGACAAAGCAGCCTTGAAGGCTGAAATCCGTCAGCTAAAGTTGTACATTTCTAGTTTGATACATGACACTCCAAACTCCTCGGCTTTGCCTCAAGGACTGTTGGATCTCCCAGCTGAAAGAAACCATCATCAGTTGATTACATACGGTAAACACTTGAGACGTCAAGTGGATGAGTTTGTCGTCAAAGGGCGGTGTGTGTTGACAGAAGCATATCAGCTGAGAGACAGAGCACATGGACTTCGATCAGAAATCCAGAAGTCAGATGTAAAGGCAGCTCAAGAGAGGCCGAGAGAGGAGGCGACAGTTGCTGATTTGCAACAAGCATATGAATCAGTTACGACCACAGAAAATAAACACCATCTCTTTGAGTGGAAAGAACAGGTGGCATACAAGGTGAGAGCCTATGATGCCAACTCTGTGGAGCTGATTGACTATAGACGCTTCGTCGCCAATATTATCAACTTCGCAAGAACGTTGGTAATATCCTTCCCTGAGTTAGAATATCAGCGGGAAGGAGGAGAATATGTGGAACTTGAAACAGTGCAGACACGATTCCAAGATGTCATCCGATCTTCATTCCTTGAAGATCCCAATGGCTGCAAATTAGCCAAAATTGCAGCCATGTTTGTCCAGTTAGATGAAGCAGCTGCCCAATGCATAACCTATCATCAGCAGCTTACGACGGGTGAAGAAATGCTTAGACGCCACATAGTCATCTTGAAGAGCATTAATTGCCCGGAGGCCGAAGAGGTCAATGACTGGATAGAGACTTTGTTGACCAGTGGTGAAGAGGTATAAAGCACCAAGAAAAGACGTCCTACCCTCCAAGTAGCATTAATGATGACTGAAGTCAACTTGATGCCCCTTTCCAAGTTGACTCCAGATCTCCACAGATCATGCATGTCAGATCCCACTAATCTAGGATGTCTATTTGACTCCCACGATTTGTGGATCTCAGATCTCCTCAAAAGGTGGATGTCTATTTGGAGACACATTTGTAACATAAGTTCACTTTTAGTTAGGTGTCAGTCAACTGAGGTAGACTTCCAGTTTGACTTTTGTTTAGTTTCAGTTAACTGAAGTAGATTTCCAGTTAACTGTTTGCTCACCTACTTTTAGACATAGAATAATATCTTGCTGATTGGCAAGAACTGTTTGTTAACTCAAGGAGATTTTAGGGTTGCCTACTCCTTTGAGTTTCTATAAATAAGAGCCTTAGGTTCTTTATTTGTTTAACCTTTATTTGCTAGCAAAATTGCTGCGCCACTGTTGCCAGAGTTCGCTTGTTTATATCTGTTCACTCTTGGATGAGAGTTCGTTGGTTGATCGCAATTGTGCATGATTTCGTGCCTTTGCTGTCCCGACCTTTGTAATTCTTTGAAGAACCTTGAAGAAATAAATCAGATGGTGCAAGCTTGATTGATCTAATTATTTGAGTTATTCAAAGTCTTGTTTTTAAATAGTGCATTGTTTCAATCTCCTCCTTGGACAGGTGTCGTCGCCTCCTTGGATATTTTGTCATCGATCATTATCGTTTGATGTTGTTTAATGATCTCTCTTGCAGCCTAGACTTTGGACAGGTGTCGTCACCTCCTCGGGAATCCTGTTAGAAAGGCCATCGTTCCTTGTTGTTTCCAGTGAGCTGCTTCCAAGCCTATACCTCGGATAGGGGTTCCTCCTCCTTGGCAAGTCTCAGATCCAGTTTACCGTAACGAGTGTTTGCTTGTATCGAGCCCTATCTTGGTATATATCCGAAGGTTCAGAGCCTCGGCCATATTCCATTGAGACGGAGGATTCAAGTGATCCAACCATACCATTTCGCTCCTACGCCCTCATGCTTTGTTTATCTTGAGGAGGTAGGATAGTTTAGAAGCTTAGTTAGTCGTAGTTAAGATCTGCGGAAACCAGAGAAAAAGCTTAGCTACGGCGCATTAGTTTATGCACCCTTGTGTCCTGCCGCTGAGTAAAAAAGATAGGAAATCTTAATACACCCGTTTTTTACAGTAGAAAATCAGCAAAGAGAGATCTTCCTCTCTATAATCCGAAGAGCATGTACTAACACACTTGCAATAGCTGTCCGTTTCCAATAAGCACTCCAGAGGTGCTAATTGAAACGCCAACATACACATACAAATTTGCCAAGTTTGTGGGTTTTTTGCGAGCTATTGGCGATTACTCAATAATTTGACGGGAGAAAATCCATTTGCATACTACCCGAGAGTAAAAGCATAAATTACTCGACATGCAATTTTTTGGAGATTACTCGGCTACTCGGAGAGTAATCAGAGAGTATGTAATCTATGATCCCAAGTATTAAGTTTTAGTACTTGCCAAATTGCAAAGGTGGTCAAGTGTTCAAACCTAAAGGAGATGTGGCAGTACTAGTAGATGGTAAAGGGCCCACTAAGGTTGTTGAAGACTTAGATTTAGTGTTGGTGGTTGGGGTACGTGGTTGGGGTAGGTGATTAGGGTGTGGTAAACGATAAAAAGACACCTCCCTATTGCTAATCTGTGAATTTTAGATGCCTTTTTTGTGAGTGCCATCTTGATATCTAATATGTATATGTTTAGTTTTTGTTAAATGTGAGGAGCTTCTTGCTCCCTTTAAGGCTTTGTAGGCATACTGAGGTTTGCTAGTCTTGGCCAATACTAGCCATTTTTTGTACTTGATATCTGTTATATTTAACCATGGGTGAAGACCCAAATAGACAATCACTAATCTATTAAAAAAAATAGTGTGGTATTCGTAAAAATAGGAAAAAACAACTACTATTGTTATTTCATTCCAAATTTAGTGTGTAGAAATGTAAATAAACATTAAGCATCAAAATAGGATTTGTTCAACACTGTCAATTACCAATTGTAGATGCCAATAGTGGCATAGTATGATGGTTAAGTTGTTGTGGTGTTGTTCTTTCCATCAAGGTTCGAACCCCATTGGGGTGTAATTGTTGAATGTTTAAATTGGGGATGGGGATGAGGTCCCTCGTTTGTGACCTCATTGGTTCATAGCTCTAGGTCAAAAGCGTTTACACCTTAAAAAATAAACTTTTGGGGGCGGGGGGCCTAGCTTGATTGGCTAAAACATCCTACTGTAGGCAAGAGGTCACGAGGTCTAATCTCCCCCCATCCTCAATGTATCGGAGGGCGTGTCACGCCAGCATCATCGGTCATGTGAAAAAAATTTACCAAGCGCACTGCAATTTATAGGGGGGGCTTACCATATTCTTGCTATCTAAAAAAAAAAAATTACCAATTACAGACATCAGCTTGAGCCTAGACTCTTGAAATCTCAATGAGATTCATATTCTCAATCAAGTACAATTTACAACTTAAAGTACAAAACAAAACTTGAAAACACAATTAACCTATGAGACTCATATGCTAGAAAATGTGAAGTCGATGCTCTAGTATCTTGGTTCTCCTTCCTTCAACTTCAATCACAATCATTAAATGCCTCATACAAGATGTCAAAACCTTCATCTTTTTTGTGGCAGCTTGAATTTCAAAAAGAATGTATAAAACTAGAAACAACAATGACTAAGTTGTGGCCTAACTATTTGGTGAGGATAATCCTCCAAATCCCTAAACTGCAAATTCTTTTGTTCACCTATACTCTAAAAAGATTTTATTCTAGAATGAGAACTGTAAAAAAGAAGCACAAATGAAAAATGCGAAATTTATAAGTGTATAGAGGCAGTTTTTTGACAGAACCACCAAAAAACTGAAGTTTATTAAATAACCCACAAATTACTCACATGTTATTGAAAACCCACTGTTTTCTAGCACTTTTTTCAAATAAAAGAATGGTTTCCTAAAGAATCAGCTTGAAGATTCAAGCCAGCATAATTTAGGAATCAAGGGCCAATCAACTGTAGTTAATGATGGTTTATTCCCAGTTTTTGCTTCAATGTGCTCAATTACGTAACATTAACAACCTTGTCACAATCCAAACTCAATTATACCACCTACAAGAAAAGAATTTCATACCCCAGTCCAAACACTAGGAATAGATCCATTATCTTTACAGCAAGGAGTTCATTTTATATACAAATAATCAGCCCCTTCAGTATTTCAACTCTCTAACTATGTTTCACGAACATCCACATTTGCAATGGGCATTTTACCTTCATCACGTGGTGATCAAGTATAAAAAGAGTGTTGCCTACTGAGTGGTAAATCTTCATAGTCATCCTCCTCACATATTTAGCACCTTAGATACTAGGTGCACAATCGACATTGAGATGTAAGATCTTTATTCCATAAATCCCCAATTTAAACAATGATCAACCACACCTTCCCTTGCCTTTGATATGTGGGATGGTGGTATAACCTCATTCAATTTTGTGTTTTTGGTGACCCCTCTCACCAACTACTACTTAAGGAGTTTCATTTGTCCTCAATCAAAAATGAGCAAGATGAGTATATGGATGAGCATGGTTATGAAGACAAAACCAAAGTTAATGAAGTTGATAAGAGTACTCATAACTACCATCCTCAATCAGAATATTTCTCAAAGCTTGAGTGTAGGTTTAATTCCTGCAATAGGGATCATTGAATTACCCTATCAAAATGTGCAGAAGGGAACCCCTACCATGCCTTACATTAATTTCCAAGGTCCAATGGGAGAATTGTCCACAAAAAAAAAGGTTATGAGTATTAGTCATGCATGTGTTGTCTTGGACGGAAGAGTATAGGTAGATTGGTGAAAGAAAATCAATGTTCTTTAATGGCACTTATCTAGATTAAATGTGACACCCTAGGGGATAGGGACGTCCCAAGGATAACAACAAAACACCTATCATTGCCTCCCCAATTATTGCTCCCAAAGGGAGCCATCCTCGAGACAGCATTGCAATGCAAGGGACAACCTTGGAGACATTCCCCTCAAGAAGGTGCATCCAAGGACACCCTATGATCCCCATACCCCAGATTAAATGTGACAATATCAAGAAAGGGAGATAGGCAACAAAACACTCCCTTGTTGCCCCCCCAATTTCTGCAAGGGATTAGTCCCTGGGATAACATTGCAATGCAAAGGGCATCACTCAAGATGTTCCCCTTTAAAAAAATTAAATTAAATTAAATTAAAATCCTAAACCTAATATATAAGACACCCACCAAGGCTTGCCCACCCTTGTTTCAAATCACCAACAAGTGCAAGTGCAAGTGCATGAGGAAAAGAAAGAGGAAGACCGAACAAAAGGTGAATGCACCATGACGGTTCTTGTGGCCTCAAAGCATTCAATTTGGACTTGAACCCCATGAGGAGTGCTTTCCATTGACTTGACTAGGAAATTCCATCCTCAAACCCCACTCCAGTTTTAAAAAGCAAAAAATACAAAATAAAAATTGGGTTATGCTAGATTAAATAAAATGACCCATTCAAATGTTGGCTAGCATTGGTATATCTACTTCTATTCATTTGATGAATAATACTGGTGCCTGGTACTATTTTTTCGTTGATGAATGGAACCAACTTTTATCATCTTTGAAAATAGGAACTGCTGAAACAGTGCCTGAATTTGTTCAGATTATTTAGAGCATGGCTGATATTGAGACATCAGACGGTTCAAATGGTGATCCTACAAAGTAACAGTAGATTCTTGGTCAATGTTACAATTTCCACTGAAGATAAGAGTGAAGAAATACTAAGATTTGTTGTATCTGATGCCAAATGCTGTAAAACAGTATAATTTTGTATAAATTCAGCTTCTCTGTAAAACAGTATAATTTTGTATAAATTCAGTTTTTCTTACTTATATTGTTTACATAAATGATAAATTGCACGCACTTTTAATATTTTTAGTAATTACTAATTAGTTTTTCAAATAAAAATGTTTATATATTATTTTAGTAGTCATCCCCCCTTACAAGGTCCCCAAATATGGGGAAAAAAAATTGTTGTCCCCAAGGCTTGTCCCCTTCCCCCCTCACCCCTGCTCCCCAGAGACTCCATGGAGCGCTAAAGAGATTGAGAATGCATACTGTTTTTCTGAAGAAGAATGAGAACATTTCCAGGATATATATGATGAAGCAGAATGTAAAAGTATTATAGTTCATGAATTGAAAAAAAAAAATCTCCCGAGTGAGGATTATGGCTATGTCATTCCACCATTGAATTCAACTGTCGGTGGATAAGATATAAATCTCTCAATCATGGATAGCCACCACCATTTCATTGTGGCCAAGAAGTTGGAAAAAATGCTTGCAAAACAAATGTATTGAAGAAATCACAGTACCACGATGAGATGGTTCAGCAATTAGAAGAGCCAAAAAGTTTGGATGTGACTCAGAAGCACTAGGTCATACATTGCAAGGTATCCCTTTACAGATCCATGGATCTTCTACATCCTCTCTAATGTATTGATGTCAATTTTTTATGCTCAAGTACCATAAAACTGCTGCATGGAACTTCTAAGGACTCGTTAAGTTTTTTATTTGTCTTGTACTTGTTCAGAAAGACTATGGAAATTTGCAAGTAAAAACTTGAAATAAATCTTTAGTGTGCTGAACTTTAAAATTTTTACGGTATGACCAAATGATTTGGATATGTAATAAGCACCAAATACTTAAGAAGTATATAGTAAATGTTCATCTTCGAAATCAATCAGAGATACAAACTATTCTTTTTTGCAGGATAAGAAAATCTATTCTTTGCAGTGTCCTTTATTTTACATAATCAACTTTCCACAAACAAAATTTTCAAGACATTTAGAGATAACTGCATCTTTAACTATACATCTCAGCTTTCTCTGCTAAGTTGTTCAACTTTCCTGAACAAGTTTGCCAAATTTCTTCATATAGCTACTTTTACTTTACAAGGAAGATCTTAAGAAAAAGAAGTCCTCAAATGTACTTGAATCTATATAGAACTTCAAAATTTGGGTACCGCTAAGCCCTGGTAAATGGATCTACAATTCTAAATAAATAACAATTTGCATGAATGTTAAAGAATTTTGTCAGCAATTACCCTTAAAAATTTATATGCGTGGAATATGAAGAAAGGTATACAACTGATATACCTGGGGATCTTTGACAGCATGGTAAAAAGGAGATGCAGTGTGAAAAACACCTTCACAGGAATCTATAGCTGCATCAAAGGATCCCATGTCAAGTAAATCTGCTTTCACCAGCTGAAGCCTTTCATTGGCTCCTTCTAGTTCAGATAAGTGCTTTGTCTTGTCAGGATTCCCTGAATCACAGTTAATGAATTAAGAAAATAAAACTCGTGAAAATCATCAACATTATTCAATCAGCAGTATTTGGGGAGAAAAAACTCCTGTTGTGTATTAAAACTGAAGAAACTGATAACCAAAATCTTTCTCTTCAAAGTCCAAGTAGACAGAATTCATGTTATGAAACTTATACAACATACTCAATTTTTGTTTGCAAATGGTGTTCAATTTCCTACTTCTGTTTGAAGGTGTATACTACATGGTATCAGTACGACCAGAACTCATGAACCCCCCCAAAAAAATATCACCAAAAAAGTAGCAGATATTATCTAAGTTGCCGGTTCTTGTACAGGATCGGGTATAGGTACAGAATACTGGTATGCCGGTACAGAAAAAAAAATCCTTGGGTACAGTATGTTTGGGTACGGTTGTATATATATATATGCAAAAAAAAAAAAATATACAGAATTGTAAATACATTTGATAGTATGATACTTCATCAATCATCAATCATCAATAAAATCATTGATCAATGCTAGTGATAAAGGTTAATGCCAATTGATAGTTCAATATGAGGTTGATGTAAAGATGTTGTCAATCCAATTTGTCAGCTGGATTGTTGTTCAGAGCATAGATTACATACTCTTTGATTACTCTCCGAGTAGCCGAGTAATCTCCAAAAAATTTGCATGCCGAGTAATTTCTGCTTTTACTCTCGGGCAGTATGCAGATGGATTTTCTCTTGTCAAATTATCGAGTAATCGCCAGTAGCTCGCAAAAAACCCACAAACTTGGCAAGTTTGTGTGTGCATAAATATGTATGTGTGTGTATATGCATGCAGACTTGGCATCCTATGTATGTTTATAGATATGTATGTGTGCATAGTGCAGTCCTGAGTATACACATATATAAATATCCACACACATTTGCCAAGTTTTTCCCGAGTTTTCCCCGAGTCAATTTTTTTGGGCTTGCCGAGTACTCTCTGATTCCGAGTATGTAAACTATGGTTCAGAGGATGTTTCCAATCCAAAATTTGACCTGGCTTGTGGCCCCAAATATGCTCTAAATCCATTTTGTCATCTAGGTCATTATTTAAAATATGTTTTCAATCCAATTTGTTTCCCGGATCATTGCTAGAAATATGTTTTCAATCTCTATTGTCACCATGGTACAATGAAAACAGGAGTAACAACAGTTTCCATGCTCATACCCTGTTCAGCAAGATTTCTGCATTAAAATGGTCGCAGAGGGCATAAATACTGACAATACTAGGTGCAAACCCCAGCTGAATTTAGCATAACAAACCCCCTTCTTTGGATATGGCTTCTACACCTACCCATGATCTAAGTTATATGGTGTATTCCTTGTGCATTCGTTTAAGAGCAAATAACTAACAAATCACCAAGCAGAAAATACATCCTCAAAGCAACAAACCAGGTGACAATAGAGATAAAAAACATGTTTCTAGCAATGAACCAGAAAACAAATTGGATTGAAAAAATATTTCAAAAAACGACCCGGATGACAAAATGGATTCAGAGCTATTTGGGGCCACAAGCCAGGTCAAATTTTCGACTGAAAACATCCTCTGAACAACGATCCAGCTGACAAATTTGATTGACAATATCTTTACATCAACCATATGCAAAATAGAGCACTTGCAAGCGCCCAGGGAACCCAGAGGTGCATGGGTGCTCCCGATCACTCGCGCTCCCAAACGCTCCCAAAGCAGGCATAGGAAGCAAAATAGAACTCGGTAACATAGGATATTATGCTTCTTAGGGCATGCCCAGCATGTCCTAAGACTTTATTTTCAAGAAAGAATGTTATGCAAGGAGATGATACTACACTATCATAATTTCTAGAGCATCTGAATTTGTTAAATGAAATGAGAAACCATACCAACTCTTAACTATTTTGTGTCACTATAAAGTGCCACCTTTCATAGCTATGATTAAGGTCAATTGAGGCTTGTATTAAGAGTTGCAACAATGGTCGTTAACATCTCTAATGTCCCCTCTCTAGCCAATGGTTTGGGAATTAGGTGTAATGTCCCTAATTGGGAATGCCCTAAATTTTGCCCTAATTCCTTAATTCCCAAATAACAAATGAGTTAGAGAATACTTTTCACCTAACTGAAACCTTGATCGAAGTCAATACAGACTGATTTCTTGTTGCCAGCAGTTCTCTTATTTCATTGCCATAAATCAATTATATCATATTAAGTTGTAATTCTGAAAACATAAGATAATAAAGGCGCTGCATTCTTATCTGTTGATTGATCCTTTAATCTCTTCTTTCCCCCCAATGATTGCACTCCACAAGCTCTTAATATATCTTCTCCAAGGGATGCAACTTTTATAAAGAATTACTTACTTTCCAATAGAGGCGTCCTCCTTCTAAACACATCTTTTAATTATGCTTTTAGTTTATGCTTGATCACTGTTCTTTTAGTTTATCAATGCTTCTCTTTCATTGCTAATATCTCTTTAATTTAAGACAATGCTTTTTCATTGATATAAGTGCTGTATTTTTTTTGTCTTATTCACTATTTTGTCTTAATCACTGCCAAGACAATCGCTGTCCATATAGGTGATGCCTTAGTAATTCCTGTTTACTTATTGTTTAATGTAATGTCTTCTATTATACTTTATATTAAAATATTATGTTTATATTTATCTATTTTAATGATTATAATCATAATTGTTATTATTTGTATTTTAATATTTACAATGTTATATTCAATTATTATAATTATAATATTCTCTTTGATAATTATAATTATAGTAATATTAAATGGCTAATATGTTTAATATGTATTTTATTTATTTATTTGCTTTTAGGTTCTTTATAGTTTAGTGTTACAATTTGGGGGACATGATAGTCCACCCCGTCCAAGATTGCTTGTCCTCAAGCAATCACACAATATTCTCTTTTGTATCACAAATTTGAGGGAGTCACACCTTTTCACTTCAATAGTTACAACTCTTCATTATTGCGTTTGGATACTGTTGTACCCAAAATAATTTTTTGGCATTTCGCTTAAATTGAGCTAAATCATGCAAAATTGTTGTCAAAAGCATGTTTTAGGTCAAAAACAAAGGTAGGGTTTTTGTGGGTTTGTGTCGAGGAAGATACTTGCAAAATTCCAAAAATTTGAAAATTAGGGTTTCAAACCCTTGTTTTTAGGAAAACCCTAAAAAATAGGACCTTTCTAGAAACGATTGAAAATGATTTTAATAGGATAAATTGACTTCACGATCACACTGGTCAAGTCAAAATCATCAAAAAGTATGTTTTACTCTAGTGGGTCTATTTTCATTTTTCAAGAAGAAAGTTGGGACCTTCGCAGCCATTAATGGCAGAATGGCCAGTACTAGGTGGTGAAATCTAAGCTTCAAAAGCTTTGATGATGAATCCATGGCGAAAATGCTCGAAAAGATGCTCTACGACGAAGGGGATTTTTGAAACTGAAAAATGTTGAAAATTGGCTAAGTCTGGAAAATGAACGCCTTGCTACCAAGGAGGCTTGTAGTTGAATGCCTTAGTCGTTTTTCCAAACACCCATGCACGCAGCATGATGAAGGCGATTCAAAGGATGCATGCGTCTACATCGTCAACGGAAATGCTTAAGACAATCATGATGCACGGCGAACGTGAAGCATGAAGAGATGAAGTTTTTCAAAGCAAATGATGAACTTGCACCTAAAAGGCACCCTTGAATTCAGAAGATCAAAAGCAATCATCAACCTTCAACAAGGCAATTGTCTTCTCCGTGTTCCTGTTGGCTTTCCAACACATCGTCAAGCTAAGTCATCAAATTCATCAATCAAAGACGAACGTGAGCAAAGTCAAGAGAGGCTGTAAAGCAAGAGCCATCAAAATGGCAGTCAAACATAAGGAAAGGTGCCCCTGTTGACCAAGGGTGCCCTTGAATTAGATGGTCCAGATGTCATCTGTTGAACAAGCCTGTCTTCGAGTAATCTCTCCAGCATCAGCTCAACTTCGCAATGAAACTGTTTGTCAGCTTGCGAGACACATCAAACAACAGCAACCGATGATCGTTAGAGCATGCCAAATGAAGGTAAATCAATGCACATCAAGGCAAAAGCGCCCCTACAAGCCAGGGGCGTCCATCACTTTGAGTCACCTGATGAGGTCTTCAACAACTGCTTTCTTCAAGGCATCTGCTCAGCTCTCTCTCACCTTCATGATCAATCTAGCTATGCGTCCACAAGACCTGTCAAGCAATCAGAGGTAGAGATCAAGCAAAAAACACCTAACTGTGAAAGTTGAAGGAAGAATGCCAAGAAATAGGCCAAGTGTTGGTCAAAAGAGCCCCTGTTCAAGATAGGTGCCCACCTTTTTGGGCAGTCAGATGTTGTCTGCAAGCTTAATCACCTTTAGGATAACCTCCTTTGTCTTGATCCGTCTCAATAATGACACCGTCAACGAAGACAACAGACAAATCAAACACCTGACAATAGAGACCAAGTTGTGGTAGTTCGTAAGAGCTTGCAAGTTGAAAATCATAAGTCAAATAGCCTGCAGGGGCGCCCTTGAATTTGAGGCATCCAAATCAACTTTCAGGATCTGTGAAGTCAATCATCCTTTCCGAGGCTAAGCTAACATTCCATCCCACGTTCCAGCAAGATCAACAGACTCATCAGTCAGTAGGGATCTCAGATCGAAGCATGGAGGGTCGAAATGTAGAAATTGAAGAGCACTCAAGAATTTCACTAAGTTTGAAGCTAAAAGCGCCCCTGCTGGGAAAAGGCGCCCTTGAATTTGAGGTATCAGATTCAAGTTTTGGACTTGGCAACTCCCAGGCACACTTCTTCAGAGTTGACTCAACTTGGCAATGGATCTGTCAACGACACTTCATGATCAATCAAACAACCGGGACCGAGGATTGAACAGAGGCACTTCACCATGAAAAATAATGAAAAAAGTGTTCAACTCTTCAAAGGAACGCCTAAAGTCAAAGGGAGTCTCAGTTGACTGACGTTGTCTATTTAGACAACCTTTTCATGTCTAAAATGGCCCCCAATTGGTGGAAATCACTCTCGAGAACTCCAGATCAGGCAAAAAGACTCCTCCATCATGAGTTGGCGCCCAATTGATGCTAACAACTCCAAATTGACATATCAAAGCATCTAGACGTCCATTCTTCATTATTTCTTTGCAGGTTGAGGAGCTCAAGAACAGATATTTTTCTTCTTGAACGTTTTTGAAGATCTGACACAGGGGTTTTCACCGTTCTTCATATTTTTGAAGATCTGATGCACAAAGGGACCATTTATCAGAGGCTACATCAAAAGGCATAATTATTCCAGAAAGACAGCTGATAACTTCTAATCTTCTTCTTGTTTTTTTCCTCTTTCCTTGTCTTAGATCTTCTTCCATGTCCAAGAAAACAGCAGATAATCACAGATCTGACCAACTAGGTATGATCAACACTACTTTCTCAACAAAATCCACATGTTAGATTTTTCCAGAAAAAGTAACTTTGCTGCCCCTATTTTTTAGGGTTTCCAGAAGAAGTCATAATTTTTAAAAACAAACAAACTAGGTTTGTTCAACATTGAAGCACGAACAAAACCCATGTGTTGGATGTTTTCAAGAAAAATTATTTTCTGGTGCCTCACTACCTCTGCCACTGAAAGGCTTTTGCATGCCATAGAAAAATTCGTTTTTTCGAATTTCTGACAATCTGGGTTTGTTTAGAAAATCATTCTCAACAAAACCCATGTCTTAGAATTTTTCGTAAAAAATTGCCTCGACAAGGCTATTTTTAGCAATTCCAGAAAAAGTTGTCCGAACAACATCAATCTTCAAGGTTTTTAGAATGCAGTTCTCCCAAGACAAATACAAGGCCAAAATGGTCTTACTCCATGATTTTTTGAAAACAACTGACATCGACCTACGTCGGGCACACCCTGAGGTCAATTTGGATAGATTGACATGCATAGACACAAGTCCACAAGTTCCATAATGGTTTCACCTCATATATCTGATAGCCTTCCTAGGCCAGTTTAGAGGATTGTAACCATTGGAATTTTGCGCATGCAACGAGTTCATGTGCATTTCTCACAGTTGGAGTGTTGGCAGTCAAACTTTGCAGTTTCATCATCAAACTTCGTGGTTTCATCATACAATACTCTTTCGTTAAGAAAAGTCAAGGAAAATGCCAAAAACATAAAGCTACAAAACAACGTGTAAGATAGTCACTCACAATGCAAAGCCGCCACCGGTTAATGCTACACTACCTTCCACATCAAAATGGAAACACAAATAAAAAGAAAAGGAGTAACCCTCCTAAGGGAAGCAAAATGAAGGAGATACATACATCAAGTTACTGACAAGCAGTAAGTTGATGATTGACAGGCATGTAACGATCTCCATATGAAAAAGTCAATGACTGGTCAGAAGGATTGTTGACTGAAGGTGGTGAGGTTTCAAGCACCCACAAAGGACGTCCTACCCTCCAGAATATCATTAAGGGTGACAAGAGTTAACTTGATGCCTCATTCCAAGTTAACTTCGTGTCCCACTGATCTTGCAATGTGCATTTCTCACAGTTGGAGTGTTGGCAGTCAAACTTTGCAGTTTCATCATCAAACTTCGTGGTTTCATCATACAATACTCTTTTGTCAAGAAAGGTCAAGGAAAACACCAAAAACATAAAGCTGCAAAACAACGTGTAAGGTAGTCACTCACAATGCAAAGCTGCCACCGGTTAATGCTACACTACCTTCCACATCAAAATGGAAACACAAATAAAAAGAAAAGGAGTAACCCTCCTAAGGTAAGCAAAATGAAGGAGATACATACATCAAGTTACTAACAAGCAGTAAGCTGACGATTGACAGGCATGTAACGATCTCCATATGAAGAAGTCAATGACTGGTCAGAAGGATTGTTGACTGAAGGTGGTGAGGTTTCAAGCACCCACAAAGGACGTCCTACGCTCCAAAATATCATTAAGGGTGACAAGAGTTAACTTGATGCCTCATTCCAAGTTAACTTCGTGTCCCACTGATCTTGCATGTAAAATCCCATCAATTATGGATGTCTATTTCTAGATCTCCACTAATTGTGGATCTCTATTTTGGAGGCACATTTTGTAATTTAAGTTCACTTGTAGTTAGGTTTCAATCAACTCGGGTAGATTTCAAGTAGACTCTTTGTATAGTTTCAGTTAACTCAAGTAGATTTCTAGTTAACTACTTTCTAACCTACTTTTAGACTTAGGAATAAATCTTGCTAATTGGCAAGAACTGATTGTTAACTCAAGGAGACTTTAGGGTTGCCTACTCCTTTGAGTTTCTATAAATAAGAGCCTTAGGCTCATTATTTGTTAACCTTTATTTACTATGCAAAATTGTTGTGCCATTGTTGCCACAAAGCTTGCAAAGTTGTATTTGTTCACTCTTGGATGAGAGTTAATTGGTTGATCGCAATTGTGCATGATTTTGTGCCTTTGCTGTCCCAACCTTTGTAATTCATTGGAAAAGCTTGAAGAAGAAAATCAGACGACGCATGCATGTTTGATCTAAGATTGAGTTGATTCAACGTCTTGTTCTTAATAGTTTATTGTTTCAGTCTCCTCCTCGGACAGGGGTTCCTCCTCGGATATTTTATCATCGATTGCTATCGTTTCATGTTGTTTAAGATCCGAATTTCAGCCTACACTTCAGACAGGAATTCCTCCTCCTTAGCAATCCTGACATCCATATCTCCGTACCTTGTTGTTTCTAGTACGTTGTTTCCCAGCCTATACCTCAGACAGGGGTTCCTCCTCCTTGGCAAGTCTCAGATCCAACCTACCGTAAAGAGTGTTTACTTGTATAAAACCTTATCCCAGCATATATCCGACAATTCAAAGCCTCAGCCATATCCTACGGAAACGGCGGATTCAAGTGATCTAACCCATCCATTTCGCTCCTATGCCCTCATGCTCTATTAATCTTGAGGACATAGGATAGTTTAGAAGCTAGTTTAGTCATAGCTAAGATCTGTAGAAACTAGTGAAAAACTTAGCTACAACACATTGTGTTTATGCACCCTTGTTTCTTGTTGTTGAGTAAAAAAGATAGGAACCTATTGTGACTTTATACCACATCGCCACATTGCGAATGGGGACCCTAGTGGTTTTCTTTTTAGGGCTTTGTCGTTGCGCTTCAGTTTCATTTGATCTCTATTTGGGAGTTTAGAGTTTGAGTTTTGAGGGGTCACTAGAGCCAAGTAAAGCATTTGAGCCCGAATCAGTGCACAAATGTCATCAAAATGCTTAGAAGGCCTGGAAGACGAGGATCCCCTGTCGTTTCAGTCAATTCTGATACCTCTCCTTTTTGGGGATTTTCACTCTGGCCCCCTATTTTTCAGGGACTTTATTTTTGGCAATTTTAGCCTATTTTGGACTTCCTATTTTTTAAGGATTTATTTTTCGATAGTTTCTATTTTTGGAAAGGTTTCTATTTTTGGAAAGTGCCTTGGTCATGGCTTCAGCATCGTCATCCTCGACAAACCCCAAAAATGGAAATAAGTGTGAAATTTTGGGCGAACCAAACGAAGGCCAGAAAATCGCCTAAATTTTGACCATGGCACAAGCATAGGCCAAGTCCGCCATAAGAAGAATAGGCAGTGGCATGAGTTAATGGCAAGTCCGCCATAGGAAGGTGAAGTCATGGTGTGACAATAAGGCAAGTCCGCCCTTGGACATGACTTGAACACATGACAAGTCTGCCCAAGAGGAGTTTGGACATGGCACAACACCCTACCAAGTCCGCCCTTGGAAAAGATGGCACAACCCAAGGCTAAGTCTGCCCCACTCAACAAGACATGGCATAAGCAATGATGAAGTCCGCCCCTACCAAGATGGTTTGAAATTTGGCAAAGTCTGCCAGGAAGATGTCCAAACACATGGTGAAGTCCGCCCTTGAGAGGAAGATGGCATAAGAGTAAGTGAAGTCCACCCAACATATGAGAAGTTGGCACAAACACAAGTGAAGTCCGCCTAGGCTTTGAAGAACATGTCCAACCACCCTAGTAAGTTTGCCCTGCCCATGGAGAGGGAAAAAATTAAAATTTTGCTAAGTCTAAACATTGAGAAATTGAGATATTAAATGGCATGCCTAGATACTTCGCCAAAAATATAAGGAATTATGGCAAATACATGGCAAAATTGATAGGAGAAAAGAATTCGCCTTAGGCAGACAAAAAATAACTTGGAAAAATTTAATCAAACTTGCCTTAAGGATAAAAAATAAAATGTCATGATTAAAATAATTGAATTAAAAGGGTTGGAAAATGATACATGAAATGTTATTTTAATATTTTATTTTTTATTTTCCAACACAAAAAGGAAAATTCGAATTTTCTCTAGGCTAAGATTTTGAAAAGAAAAAAGGACTTCGCTCAAGTGTCGCCAGATTTAGAAACTTTCCCTAAAATTGGTGCTAGAGATCAAAATTGCCATTCGAGAGAGGAATGCAAGCCAACTTCGAACTAGATTAAATGGAAACAAGCAGATTTTGCTAAAAGGGTCGAGCTTTTCATCTTCAAATTGGCTTTGATTCTCATTTCTTAATCATTCTTCTTTCGAAAACGAAGTTGTGAGAAGTAATTTCGTCTAAGGCAAGAAAGTTTTGAAGAAAGTAATTTTTGAAGTGAAGTTTGAAGCTGAGGAAGTAAAAAGCGAACTTGCTAGGCAACACAGTGATCTTTTCTGTTTTATTTTCAGAATATCAGGAGATTTACATTCTCTACCTTACTCTAGCAAAACCTTCACTCATCTATTCGATAAATTCTTTCATTTCCAGCATGATCATTCGCAAAATTTAATTTATCAGTTGGCTGGAATATTTTTTCGAAATAATGGCTTAAATAATTTGAATTTAAAATTCTGAATTTTAATATTCTCTTTATGCATTTTTGCAAATTTATGCCAAACAAAGGAGAACCTTCGAGGAAAATACAAATGAAATTTGCCAGTAAGGGTTCACAGCCAGAAGACAAGATCATCTCCAAATGGAAGAACATTGTGGACACCAATCTCGGTCACGTAGATTTTGATGATTTTAGAAAGAGAATGTATGGAAGTGATGGATTCTTGCCCACGCCAATTGCGCGAAAGATGATGCAGAATGGCATTGTCCAAGCAGCAGAATTTCCACCAGCAGTGGAATGTCTAGAACTCAGGGTAGAATGTGCATTGCATTATAATGCAGAAGAAAGACAGATTGAAGCACTTCACGATAGGGTACTAGCATACTTGGGAGAGTTGGCTATACAAGAAGCGTTTAGAATCCCAACCTACCACAGAACATCTTATCGAACTAAGGATGAGGCACAAAAACTTTATGAAGACAAACAAGGCCTTTGTGCATCAAATATGAACAAGTCATGGTTGGTTGCTCAGACCTGATTTTAAGGAAGACTATTGAGACATGGTCTTGCTGCTAAACAGAATAGTGGGTAATCCTCAGGGTGCACCCTTTGAAACCTGGATGTATTATTTCATCGATCAAGTAACTTCCGGAGTGAAAATGCTCAACTAGTCAAGAATAATCAGTGATAGTCTCCACGAACAGCTGATCAACTTGGAGAAGACCAAAACCTTCCACATGAGTTCCTATGTTGTATATTTGTTTGCTAGAACCTACATATATGCTGGCCTAATTTGCAAGGGTATAGTTGGTAATGCCGAGGGAGAATTCAAGGTTTACAATTGCTATCCTCAGTTGCACTTGAGCAAGAAATCACACTTTAGAAGGATGCATGACGCCTTTCTCATGTATATCACCCGGATACTACAAGGAGGAACGCATCAAAGGCTCACCTGTGAAGCCAAAAGTTTAATCAGTAGATATGGATCTTGGTTTATCCAGTTTCCTAGATTCACCTACATTCGAATTCAAGGATTCACAGGTTCCCCTTACAAGTTGCCAATTTATCCCACCAATAAAATGGTTATGTTGGAGGTTCTGAGGCAGTTAGAGAAATATCAAAATATTCAAAGGCCAAAATAGAAAGCAGCCATCACATTTCCACTCTTTATTGGAAATATGTTAGAATCTTGTCCATCGGCGCAAGCAGCAAAAAGTGCCCGATTGGAAATACAATGGTACCCGTTCACTTCCTACAAATCCAGGACGGACTTTGATCCACTTAATCATATTGGAACTGTGGACGGGAGGAAATATAAACACAGAGTTGACCTAGAAGATTTATGGGCAAACGTTGTTGATGACCATGAAGTAAGGAGAAGACTATGGTCAAGACTGTCGTTGGATATCATCAAGACAACGGAGCTCTTCCATGTACCTGATCAACTTGAAGATAAAGAAGTGTGCATGCAACCGGGATTTGATGGAAAGCAGTCGCTTCCTCCTATGAGATGGTATGAGCATGCGCTTGGTGATTTAACAACTTTTATGAGGCCTTTGTTCAAGTACTCACAATGGTGGGTAGACCAACAAGTGCAAATTTTGCGGCAAAGGAATGTGGCATTTATATATGACTTGATGGGTGAGGCAGAGTCTTGTTCTTCTAATGTCGGTGCATCTCAAAGAGGTGAACTAACCGAGACTGCCAACCCAAAGAAGAGAAAAGAAAGGATTGATGACTCTATAGCGAAGGGCAAGGAGAAGGCTGTAGATGAGGGACCTACCCAAAAGATGCAGAAATTCAAGCCCATTCATTCAGCCACATCCAGAAAAGTGGATGAGATATTGATCATGCAGGAAGAGTCATGGGGACAAATTAGATTTC
The DNA here is from genome assembly GCA_007115665.2 of Sequoiadendron giganteum. NCBI lineage: Eukaryota > Viridiplantae > Streptophyta > Pinopsida > Cupressales > Cupressaceae > Sequoiadendron > Sequoiadendron giganteum. Next base: position 328,969,182 of record CM021101.1, on the reverse strand, counting down.
CTTCGCCAGTTCTAGAAAAGGATATGGAGCCAATGCAGCTGGAAGATTATTATCACCACTCCCCTACAGGCACGAAGATTTGTGAGTCGGATGATGATGTAGATGTCATGGGGGGAGAATTCCAAGAGGGAATGATTTCCGCCCTCAAGGGAATTCAGGAAAATCCATAAGTGCAAGAAATTCATGACATGCAAAACATTCAAGATAATCAAGAAGATGGAATTGAACAAGAAGATGGAATTGAACAGTCAACAACCCCAGATTGAATTAAATAAAGACTTAAAATTAAGGTACCAGTAGAGATACCAGAATAAGATGATATTGTAGACTTCTTGGCAAGGCTAGAACAGGCTACTACAAAGAAGCCACCCAAGAAATTTTCTATAATACAGAGGGACGAAGCTAGTAACTGTATAGTACAAATTGCAATGCCTACAGTAGAGAAATCACGTGATGAAATTGCCCCAAGTGAATATGTCGTCACAACCATTGATATTGGTCCAACCAGAAAACGGCAGGAAGTTGAGGACCTAGCTAACTCTATTTCCACCATTAAGTCTAGGCTAGATAAAGAAGTGGCGAAGAAAAGGGAGTACAAAATGGAGATTGAGCGTCTAAAAAAATACATCCAGCACTTAACAATGCCGCTCAATCAAGGTGACCAATTAGCCCCTCCACTTCTAAACCCTTCACAAGAGCAAGTAAGAAATTTTGAAGAAGAGTTGACTAGCGCCAAGGAAACCAAAGAATGGATGGCAAGGAAAAAAGAAGAAGCAATGGCATTCACAGAAAAATTGGCATATGTTTATGGGCAAACTTCTTCTCTACTCTCGCAAGTTGTAAACCTAGCAGAAGCTTGGGACAGCCTCCAAGACATTCAAAGCAAAATTATTCCATGTCTTTCAGAGATAAAGGGAATTTCAAAACAAAGATTGATTGATGAGGAGATCATTGCAGCAGGAGCGGCATACAATTTCAACAACTGGTATTTTGCACTGATTTCATGTGGAGAAGTCTTGGAGAGAGTGAAAGCAGATGACGCCAAAATCGAAGAACAAGTAAAAGGGATCCAGAATAAAAATTTCCACATGGTTGCGGATGTGCTTGACAAGGACATTGTCTGAGAAAATGACTTGCGGCCAGAAAATCTTAAGGACAAAGTTCAAAGGATTTTCTCGACCAGGCCAATTCTGAAAGAGAATTTGACTAAGGCATTCAACTTTATGACCGTCTGAAACACCTTCCTGCTGCAGGAATCATAATGGGTGATCGCCTTTGCAGAATGTGCAGACAGTCTAGACTTGTTGGAATACAAAGTTAACACACTGTCGGACATCACCATTGAGGAAATCAGCGCCATTGTGTCCAGATTCATTGAATGTAGTGCTATGGAAGCGGATAAGGGCGCAACTCCTAGTGGATGAATTTTCTGTTTGTTAACTGATTGTTATTTGGGCAACCCTAATTAGGGTTATGTTATTTCAAATCTGGGCCGTTAAATCTTGAATTGATCTTGGCCATTCATTGTATTCTTGAAACTCTATAAATACCCCCCACTCTCTCATTTGATATATAGAAGATAGATAATAGAGAATAGGAGATAGAAGAAGGATAAGAGATAGAAGAGATTGTAGAGCATAGCTAGTAGAGAATAAGAGAGAGAGTTCTATGAAATTGTTGCTGAAAACTACTTTGATAATATAGTTCATAATCCATGAGATGCTTTGAATCCTTTCGTTGTCAAATGGTTGCATGGTTGCATATTTCTCTTCCTCGTAGAATGGATTCAAATTAGAATTTCACTTGAATGTATGTTAATGGAATGATAGATTGATAGTAAAGATTAGTGAAACTTGGCTCATACTTTCTTTGGATGGATGCTTTTCATTTGATGCATAAAGTTAGACTAACCTTTTGATGTGGATGCTTCAATGTTCACTTCGAATAATGTTGTTCTATTGATGGTGTTGTTCGTAGTAAAGAAATCTTAAGCACAAATCCCAAAAGATTGCACTTGCTTTGTGTAGTTGTCGTTTAGCATGGTGAAACAAAGTATGGTTTTTTTAGTTTCACTCAATCCTTACCATCTCTGGATTTCGTAGGAATAGTATAGGATTTTTGAACCCTTACTCCTTTTTTCACCTTTTTTTATCTAAAATCTGAAAAGTTCAAAAAACAAAATAATACTGCATTTGAGTCCTTGCTTTCTGAGTAACTTACTAGAGTAAATCCCTTTGTGTCCTCGACAAATCACAACAACCACAGAGCTTATCCGCACCTAACTTACGAAACATTGGAATTGTCGTATGATCTTTCTTTCAATTTTAGCATACGAGGTAGTTTTTCAAGAGAGGATAGAACGTCTTTGGATTCTTTATTCTAGAGTGTTTGGTGTGTCATAAAACACGCATCAATATAGAATTGGCGCTAGAAGGAGGGCCCACAACCAACGACCGTAATTTACTTTCAAAGTAGACAAGATGCAGTATGGTGTTGCCGCACGAATTTCCTTTTGACATACCTATTGAGCAACCTGATCAAGGACAGATAGATATTATTGATCAATTGTACTCACTAGCCTGGCAATCACAAGTAGATCACGCACAATTCAGACATACCAGCCGTGTTCTGGCTAGAGAAGAAGAAAAGGGTAAACAGATTGAAAAAGCAATCCAATGGGACTTGATCAGACAAAGCATCGACCGTTTGAAACGAGCTTTTGACAAGATAGAACGATCATTCGCCTCTAGCTCATCATCAAATTCAAGCTTAGCTGATAAAATGAAGAATGGTGCTCCCGGGCAATGTTCCTAATCCCAGACAAGATCCCCAGCCGGTATTGCAACCAAACTTGGCCTTCCACGACGAGCAAGATGATATCATCTCTGAATTGTTCAGTCTTGCGTGCAAAGTAAGAAGAAACGCTCTTGACTGGACGCGCATGTGCTTTATTCTTGAAGGAAAAGAAGAGATAGCCCAACACATTGACCTTGCTATCCAAAGAGATCGGCTTGTTGAAAGATTTGAAGCCCAACAGCGACAATAGAATTGTCTAGCTAACCAACAAATTCCTCAGCAAGCGAATCAGCCAACTCCTGCACGTCCCCAACAAAATTGAAGGCACACTCGATCGAATTGGCTCCTTCTTGCCAGATAGATTTCAACAAATTACTAGATCGACTCCAAGTTCTTCTAAGGAATTTGTGGAGTTATCACCTCATAGAAACAAGCCGAGAAAGCAGGCAGAAGTGTCACGAGAGGAAACAACAAGCAAAGAATCAGGCTCACCCAGTGCGGGAGTGCAAAGTGTTGAGGATCTTGTCAGATTATTCCAGACACCACCACCGCAGATTTCAATCCCACGCACTGTTCATCAACAAGTTCCACAACCAATTCAAATGGCTCAGCCAAACGCTTGGCGTCCGCAGAACGCATCACCTCTTACCACATTCGCCAATTATCATGATATGCCAAAGAATCCAAAGCATTTTTTCTCCAAGTTCTATGTCGGCGATGTGAACCGGACGGCTAATGAACACATCAAAAAATTTGAAGATACTCTCCAAAACCGAGACATCCAACACGAAGACGTGGCTTGTCGATTATTCCCATGCTCTTTGGGAGAAGATGCATATTATTGGTACGTGAATTTACTAGTGAATTCAATCCAAACTTGGCAAGGTTTGAAAGAAGTCTTTTTGGCAAAATTTAGATTGCCAACCACACCAGCCGAACTTTACAGACAATTTGTTGAAGTGAAGAGACAAGAGCATGAACCTATCAGTGCCTTCAACAATAGGTTTCACAAGGCATATACAAGGTTGCTTGACCCATATGAATTAAATGATGCCGCAGCATTACCAATCTATTATGCCGCCTTGCATAGTCTTACATCTATGTTCGTAAAGAGAGCCAACCCAGTTCTAGCTGATCTCAAGGCAGCATATGCGGAAGCAATCAAAGTCAATTCTGATTTGGGCATGAACGTTGCGGGACCACTCAATCACCTAGGATACGTCGCTATGCCAAACCAAATAGCAGGAATCAATCAAGCACTGGCCCATCACACCCCAGTAATGAATCCTGTTCCACCTCCCAATAATTAGTTAGTAATCCACCCAGGAGGTCCTATTTCTCAAGCACAACCTTCGCAACTGGTATATTTGCAAAGTACAACAATGTCCACCAGGACACAAGAAGAAAAAGAAGAGATGAGAGAATTGATTGATCAAGTAAAGAAATTGTCCACTGAAGTAACTCATTTGAGAAATCAAAACAATCAGCTTCAAATCATGCAAAGAAATTCCCAAGGATACCAAGGTAATTATCAAAATTACCAAGATCAATCCAACAATGCTCAAGGTTACAGTAATAATAATCAAGGATATCAGAAGAGAGTGTGGAATACAGGACCAAACAATGGAAATGTGCAGTCACCACTCGACAATCCTACAACTCGGGAAAACCGGCCAACGGAGAGTATACTCCTCACTAAATCAGCCTTGTTGGGATGGTGTCGATTGCACAACACTAATCAGCATTCTGAGACACAGTGTAGAGAATTTCAATTAGCAGCTGATATTTTCCAAAGGCAGATACAAAAGGAGACTCCAAAAAAATCCGTTTGCTGCCATAGTTCGAGTCGTAGCTCTAGTTCTGGACGACTTCACGCTTCCACCACAGTTTGAACAATATCAAGCACCTGACCAGTTTGGAAGATTTCCGCCAACATCGGCTAATGGACCAGTGGAGGCGCCACCTACCGTATACTCATACACAGTTCCTGAAGGACATGTTGAAGACACGACCAATTATTACTTCCCACCATTGAACAACAACGTGTTGGTTGAAGGCTTAAAAGAATTTCAAGCGTTCCAACAGACAGGGAACAATCTGCCAAAGGTTTATTACAGAAAGAATCAGGAGCCTTTGACCTTGTTCGTTCCTCTACACAACTTCCAAACACCACCACATCCGAAGGCAAGCAATAACCCGCCTCTTCCAAGAGACTTGCCTCAATACAGCCAAAGCAATAACACTAATGGTTCTACTAGTACTTCTCCTCCTAAAGATGAATTAAAAAGATTAAGTCAGTACGTAACCGAGGAGGTCAAGAAAATCAAAGTGAGTGTGTCATTGTTCGAGTTGATGAAAGTGTCGGAGATAAGAAACACATTCCTTGATAGCTTGAAGGACCCGACACAAGATTGAATTAACACAATTCAGAAGGCTGCAAGTTCCACCAATAATGTAAATTTTGTTCAGGATGAACGGTTCCAAGAACCACCTCAAACAGTAAATATTGCTCAAGGATCTAGGGGTTCCAAACTAACTCGAGGTATGTATGAAGTAAAAGAATGCATAGAAATGCCAGGCCAAAAAACAACCAAAAATGAGCAAGCACACCAAAGTTCAAAAGAAAGTAAAATAGAGAATTCAACAACAGAAGCGAAAGCTCCACAGATTGAGAAGAATAATAAGATAAAAGCAAAAGAGGTAGAAGCAGGTGCGTCAAAAGGAACCCTTATAATACTTTATCAAGGAAAAGATGAGCCGGCTCCTTTCCTCATTTCGCTCTGAATTTTCAATAAGCTCCTACACAATTGTCTGATTGACTCAAGAGCGTCCAGTAATGTAATGCCTCTAGCGGTGTGTCATAGATTGAGTTTGACACCTACAAGGACAAACAAGAAAGTGACATAGTTCGATAAAACAGAAGTTTTGGTCGTACGAGAATTAAACAACATTCATATGCAGCTATCATCTGATCCTAGGATTCAGCATTTCATTGACATTTTTCTAGTCGATATCCCAGATGGATATGGGATGGTTTTAGGATGAGACTAGACCCGCAGATTAAATGGTTATTTTGCCAATGATTTCTCACACTTGTGGTTACCATGGAGGGGTATTCCCAATCAAATCAGAATTGAAAGTACACCAAGACTCAAGATGATGATTATTGAATATGGAGAAAACAATGAAATCTTGTTTTGTGAGACAGATTTGGGTCAATATAGACCAAAGGCACCGGAAGTCTTGATGCTACACTGCTCAGATAATCAGGAAGATTCAAATTCAACAAAAGTTTTTGTTGAAGGTGATGATGAGCTATCACCAGATGAAGGTGAAAGCATGTTCGAGAATTTTAGAAGATTTGTGCTCAAAAGTGCGAGACAAGAAAAGGAATTGGGAAGTCATGCTTTTGTGCAAGACTTATTGTTGCCTAACTGGTGCCGGATTCATAATGCTTTTCATTTTGAGTTCTCTTGCGCGATGTGCAAGGTGGCTTTAGACCAAGTGCGTGCAAGGATTTCCAAACTTCTAGAAGATGAATGTCTTAATTTGATAATGCAAGATGAAGGTAGTGACTCCGACAGAGAGTTTTCACCAAATGAAGAAACCATCAGAAAGAGAATCCAATTGCAGAGATTCAGGAAAAAGAAATACCCAGTCCCGAGAAGTTGCAAGATCGAGAGCAAGTTTGGACCTTGAGGTTTGATGGTTCAAAGTCCAAGAAGGGCAATGGAGTTGGTTATGAGTTGATCAGTCCTTCGAGTGAGACTTACCTAGCTGCTTTGAGGTTACAATTCCCATGCACTAACAACGTAGTAGAGTGAGTCCTTAATCCACGGATTGCTACACGCAATTCGGAAAAAGGTCAAAAACTTGCATGTTTATGGTGATTCAGAAGTTGTGGTTAAAGCAAGTGATAAAGAAGTACGCTTGCCATGACAAGAGACTGAGGGGATACAGAAATCGGGTCTGGGATCGCATTCAAAGTTTTGATGCTTTCAACATTAAATCTATATACCTCTCTCAAAACAAAGTTGCTAATTCATTGGCACAATCAGCCAGTTCGTTAGAACCACTTGAGATGGATGTTGTGAAGAAATTCACAATTGAAATCACTTCAACACCATTAGTCCTAGACAGCATTACAAATTTTCAAGTATTTGACGATGATAAACACATTTTGGATTTCTTAACGAATTCAGACATTTTCCTCACCCAGATCATTGATGAAGAAGAAGACCGAGGAGAAGCTGAATTTGATGCAGAAGGCATAATGAATTTAAAGACCAACAACATTCCCAAAGGAATGATACAGCGTGAAAGAATCTTTGACCAAGATCAGATCAATGCGATCAAATATCAAAGAAGTGATGGTGGCCAACATGAAGCAATGAACCTGCGCATGAAAGATGAAGTTAAGAATGTCCTCATTGGAAAAGTATGCACGTTTGAAGAGAGAGAACAAATAATCAAGAGCTTGGAATTCAGAGACATTATTGCCTGGAGTTACGAGGATCTAAAGACATATGACACTTCAATTATTACACATACAATTCCCCTCAAGGTAGGCAATAAACCATTCAGGCAGCGTCAAGGGCCAATAACCCCCTTATTGGAGCCCCTCATTTTCCAAGAAGTAAAGAAGTTGCTGTCAACAGGCATTATCTTTCCAGTACGCCACTCAACGTGGGTCGCCAACTTGGTACCCGTTCGCAAAAAGAATGGAGATACAGTTGTGTGTAGATTTTCAAAATCTCAACAAGGCTTCAGAAAAGGATAATTACCCATTGCCTTCACTAGATGAAGTAATTCAAATCGTAAATGGATCCCAAATGATGTCTTTCCTTGATGGATACCCAGGATACAATCAAGTGCTTGTGGAGCCTAAGGATAGACTTAAGACCGCATCCACAACAAAGTGGGGTACATTTGCATACCAGAGAATGTCGTTCGGGTTGATCAATGCTGGAGCCACCTTTCAAAGTGCCATGGATATCGCATTCAAAGACCTTATAGGAAAGTGCATTATTGTCTACATGGATGACCTCACCGTGTTTTCCAAAAGAAGAGAAAATCATATTGAAGATTTGATGAAGATATTTCAAAGATGTAGAAGGTTTGAAATTTCATTAAACCCGAAGAAGTGCATATTCGGGGTGACCGAGGGAAGATAACTTGGCCATGTACTAACAGAGAAAGGGATTCTTATTGATCCTGATCGGGTAGAAGCTATATCAAGAATCGGCTTGCCATCAAGTCAAAAAGAATTGAAGTCTTTCTTCGGAAAGATTAATTTTGTAACAAAGTTCATAACAGGATTTGCCGAAATAGTCAAGCCTCTGAGTGAAATGTTGAAGAAAGATGCAAAAATAGAATGGACAGAGCCAGCAAAGAAGGCATTCGAGGAGATCAAACAAGCTATCATTGATGCTCCCGTCTTGGTCAGTCCTGACTACACAAAGCCCTTCTACCTGTATTCTTTCGCGTTAAAGCATACATGTGTTGCAATGCTTACCCAAAGGATAGAAGAAAAGGACGAACATCCTATAGCTTTCATGAGTGCACCATTCAAAGATGCAAAGTTGAGATATCTAAACGTAGAGAAACAGGCATATGCTTTAGTCAAAGCAATCAAGAAGTTCCGACATTATATTTTGAGAAGCAAAGTCTTTGCCATAGTTCCGGATGTGGCTGTTAAGACCCTCCTGATGCAAAACGGATTAGGGGAGAAAGGGGGCAAGTGGGTTACTACTATTCAAGAGTATGATGTAGAGGTCCAGCCGTTGAAAATTGTTCGCGGCCAAGCTTTAACACATACTATCGCCACAGGACCAGGATTGGTACAACAAGTGTATGAATTACAAGAAGTATCCCCTGATGAATGGTATGATGATATCACTTACTTCTTGCTCAATAACAAGTTCCCTAATCATCTGAATCTAGTACAAAAGAGGGCCTTAAGAATGAAAAGCCAGAGATATATGTTGCAAGGAACGGTACTATACAGGAGAAACCATGAAGGAGTTTTCCTAAGATGCCTCGGAAGGGAGGAAGCAAAGCAGATAATGGAACATTTTCATTCCAAGTTTGGGACCGGGCATGGAGGAGGGTTAGCAACGGCACACCAAGTTCTAATGGTAGGCTATTATTGGCCAACACTGTTCAAAGATGTATACGATCATGTGAATGCTTGTCACACATACCAGGTAACTGCTGCACGAGAGAAGAACCCAGCTATGCCACTTCAACCTGTGATCGAAGTACAACCTTTTGCGAAATGGGGACTCAACTTTATTGGTATGATCAACCCACCTTCCTCTACGCAACACAGTTATATTCTAACCGCAACTGACTATTGCACTAGATGGTCGGAAGCCCAAGCTTTAAAATTGTGCACAACTGACATTGTAATTAAGTTTTTAGAAGAAAACATTATCACTAGATTTGGATGTCCTTATGCTTTACTATGTGATAATGGTTCTGCATTTTCTTCTTTGAAATTCTCTAACTAGGCATATGTATATGGGGTCACTTTGAAGTTTTCATCGAATTATTATCCCCAAGGTAATGGATTGGCAGAATCCACGAACAAAAATTTGCTAAATGTTATCAAGAAGTTGTTAGACAAGAACCCAAGGGACTGGCATACACAGTTGAGATTCGCTCTTTGGGCGGATAGAGTAAGAATAAAGAGTTCCTTGGGGACGTCACCCTATCATCTGGTATACGGACAAGATCCTATATTCCCCATACAATTGAGAATCCCCACTTTACAATTCATGCAAGAATGTTTGGATTGTAAAGACGGAGTCAAAACCAGAATGTCACAGCTGCTACTTTTGGAGGAAAAAAGAGATCAGGCGTTGGAAAGTTTTGCAAAGCATCAAGGTGTCGTAAAGAGATGGTTTGATCGGAGAGCAAGAATAAAGGCGTTTCGAATTTCTGATTTAGTCATTTGTTGGGACAAAGCTCATGAACAAAAAGGAGACCATGACAAATTTGACAATTTATGGATGGGTCCCTATCAAATTTCAGAAATTCTAGGAAACAATGCATTTAGACTGAAGACATTAACCGGAGGGGATGTCCTGTAGAAACCCTAGTTTCCCTGTTTCTTGAATCGGACTGCCTTTGTTTGTTTTTCTGAAGTTTTTGGTTTTTTTGATGTTTTGGGTTTTTTGCATGAAATAAAGAAATTGCGATTTTTGCAAAGAATTGATAATAAATTCAAAATAAATACTACAATTTCAATATGGACGAAAGATAGAAGATCTAATGCTGGCAATTCAATTATTGAACAACTGGACTCAGTACATTGGAGATCTGACAACATGCAACACAGGAAATAATATTTTTTTATTTAAAAGAACCTGGTAATCTGCTGCAACTTGGAGATGATCAGACCTGGTACGGCTGCAATTAATGACCACTTCTCCCTCTGTATGATGATGGCAAACTGATCCAAATGCTAAGGCGTCCCCAATGATGATGATAGAAGGCCTCAATGCAAGGCGTTTTCCTCTAAGCAAGAGTACGGCTCAATAATGGAAGTACGGCCTGCTGGTAATGAAGGTACGGATCTGTCAAAACAGCAAGTACAGACTGTATGGCTTTTGGAAATAAATGTCCAGAACCTTGAATATGGTGCGCCCTTGTTATAAGATACTTCTGGATGGAAATCTAATAAATACTCTGACAAATAAGGATCCCCGTATGCTCTGTAATTCCTTCTGGGTGAAGAAATTCCTCTGCCTGGCAATAAATCAGGTGATATCTCACACCCTCTGAACTGCTTTCACTGGAGATGGCTCGTTCCCCAATGCATTCGAGACTGAAACCCTAAAGCTTCTTGCTCAGACAAAACTTGATCAATTTTCAATTCATAAAATGACATAATTCCTCAAAACCCCAAGCAAAACCCTCTTTATGCTGAAAAGTGCGATTTCCTTAAGAATAGGGTTTTAATGAAATATTCATATTTTAATCTTTTAATATTTCAATAGTCACAGCTGAATATTTCAATATAATTTAATTGTCACTTTTTGGCCCCTTCTGATGATGGGCGCACCCCTCAAGGTAAATCACTTAAGTTATAATATAACATTATAACTTTATATTATAAATCATTAAATAATTAATATTTAATCAATATAATTAAATATTAATATTTCCCTCGTTACTCATCTGATTACTGATCCGTCTGATGCTGACGAACTCTGAAGTGATTCCGGATACTGCCAAAGCCATACTGCTAAAAATAGCAGGGGTCCCACACTGCCTGTCCGGAACTGCTAAAAATAGCAATTCAGCAAAAAGTCTCCGATTGAGCCAAAACGAAAGACTACTGATCAATTTCTGCTAACTGAAGCTGAGCCAAGTTCCGAAGTGACCCTCTATCCAGTCTATCAGCCTACGAGGGTCGTGTAATAGGCCAATCCTGTACTCCGAGAGATGTCACTGAGAAGGGGACATGACATGTCCCATTGCTAGTCAATGGGCAATTCCTCAAACATTATTTCCAGTCTTAGGCTCCTAGTGAGTTTGGCCTTTGTACATAGTTAGATTAGTTTTCTTTCTGGTTGGGTTTGGTTTTCAGTTTATCTGGTTTGGTTTTCCCTTGCTTTTGTTTGCTTGGATTTTCTTGCTTTCTTAGATTAGTTTTGCTCCATTTGCTTTCATTTGCTTTCCCTTAGTGTAGGTTTTGAATAAGGAGGGTTTCCCGTTTGTGAGAAAGGTGATGTTGCTTACACGCACACTCTGGATTGACCTTGCCAAGGTATGTTAAGACTATTCCTTGGATAAATACTTGTGGATAATCTTGGAATCCTAAATTAATTGTTTCTAAAGTACCTTAAAGTTAAGGTTGGTACTTGACTGGAAAGAGAATCATCTATTGTATCTTGAATTTGAGTTTTACAGTTATTATATCTTACACACTTAAGGAATTCTCCAAGTCGTTATGGTTTCCTAGGTGAAGTCATGGCTAAATAACAACAAAAAAAATCAAAAGTCTTGCTTCAACGCCACTATAATGCTCAAACCCATGTGAGCTTCATTGCTTACAAGCCGAAGTGTGGAAATATGTGAAAAGAAAAAGAATATCAAAATAAAAAAAATGAACATCAAAGCATTTGGCTTTTGGGTGTGTGGACATCTCTACAGGTGTACAATCTAAATGAAGAAAAACTAAATCACCGGAAGTAGAGCAATCTTCGTGAGATTATAGCGACAACCTTGTCGGGGCTATGGACGCCCGCTGGCAGCAAGGCTCTATCCAGGATGCTTTTGAAGTTAAGACAAAGTCTAACAAAGGATCATGATGGAACCAAAGAATCATATTGTTCTTATGAGACGGAAATGAACGCATTTGCACACACTCGTAACTGAAGGATCAAAGATCTCGATACAATTTAGGATTACTCTTTCTTTTTGAGTACTCTTCTTAGCTAAAGGGGTAAGTTAGTAAGAATTAATGTAAGAATTTTGGGTTTGAAGCGGGTCTTTTCCCTGGAATGTTCAAGAACATTCCTCACATGGAGTCGCCAGATGTTGTGACCTTATCACACATCGCCCCAATGCAAATGGGGAGCCTAGTGGTTTGCTTTTTAGGGCTTTGTCGTTGCGCTTCAGTTTCATTTGATCTCTGTTTGGGAGTTTAGAGTTTGAGTTTTTGAGGGGTCACCAGATGGTAATTAAATAGAATGTCTGTGGTAAATAGATGGTAACAACGAGTGTCGTCAATGTTGGGCAAGTACATTTAAATTAGTTTTAATTACAAGTCAATTTAAAATTAAATTTATTTACAATTCCTCTAATATTAAATGTGTGATTTGCGTAAATGTTGTATTTTTTATTTAATTTATTATAGGTTATATTTTAAAAGTTAATTATTTTGAAGTAATGTTTACTATTGAGGTACATTTAATATTTTAATTATTTTTAGATACATTTCAAGCAGATTTATTCTAATACATTTAGATTAGATCTATTTTACAAAGTGCATTCAAATTAGATTTATCTACAAATTACTTTGAGTTAAGTTTATTTACAGATTGATTTACTAATAGATTTGTGGTTTGCGCGTGTGTTATTGATTAAAATTAATTGAAGTAAATAAACATGTTACGTGTGAATTAAAATTATTATATGTTATAATTTAAATCTTAATTAATCTGAAGTAAACAAAAGTACAGGCTAGGAATCTTTAAACCAAAAAGAAATCCGATGTGTTTGTATACTACAGGTTTTCATAGTTTTTTTTTTATTTATAAGATATTATGAAAAAGATGCATTTAATTATAGTCGACTATTTAATTATTCTTTATATTATCCTTCATAAGAATGGATTAAGTTTACGTTTATATGAATGGACATTTATAGTTTATCTTGTGCATGTTTTAGATAGTTATCTATTTATTTTGGATACTCTTTGGTATTATGCATGCTAGTGGTTCCATGTTGATTGTCATGCTCTTGGTTATTTTGGTATTGAGTTATTTTTATGAATAGACATGTTCTGGATATGTTGGGAACCCGTAAATGCTTAAGTCACTTTTTTTGGGGGTGGTAGGTTGTTAGGCTTCCAAAGGCAATGGGGAACCTATTGTGTGTTGAATTTTCTCATGATTAGACGTTTGTGTTCCATTCATTGTAATTCTATTTTGAGCTCGTGGGTGTACCTTGTTCCATGATTTCTTTGTCTTTGGTTATGATTATGAGTGAGATGGTTCATGCCTCGCACGTGCTTTCATTTTGTGGCTTTTATATTTGGTACACCCCTCGTGGTTGTGAGTCTTGTTTCAGAACTGTTGGGGAGGGTGGCTTTTCATGGGGGTTGGCGCACAAAGAGGATGTTAGGGTAACCCATGGAAGAGTTTCCTAAACAAGTGATAATATAATTAATAAACTAGTGGGTTTGCGTAGTTAAACATTAAACAAGATTAATTATGTGTCTCACCCTTACCGTTAGTGCTTTCACAAACTAAGGATGGGATGAGAAGACCTGGTTGGTAAGATCAGTGCCTTGTTCTCACGAAAGGTAAGTGGTCCCGCATGAGTCACCCTATGGAGCGGCGCCTTCAGATAGGCAGCCTGGATAACCATAGATGGAGGCGGTACCTTGCAATAGGTTGCCTGGATAATCCATGTAAGGCCATGCGATGACACTCTCCCATAGTACCCGTTTACTTTCCTTTGCTTGGTAGCCTCTAGAAGTGTTGATGTACTTGTTTGATGTTGCTTTATGTCAGTGTTAATGTTAGCCTTGTCTGCTTGACCTTGTTTGGATGTGGATCCTTTCTTGTCATCTCCTAGCACAGGGGGTGGACCTTCGGGTCCACGTGGTCGGGTGGAACGTGCTATGCACCCATTCGGTTCCCAGTATGTGTTCGCGATGCAGATGTGGATGCAAAGTTCCAGAGCTTCACTTGGATGAAGATTGTTCTTCATTTTGTACCTTAAACCTCTTTTATGTAATTATCCTTGTACTCAATGTATTTTTTCCGATGATATAAGGGAAGCTTTATGTAATGTACCATTGTATCCTTGGTGCATTTATCTGTGGAAATACACTCCACAATTGTAATATCAAATTTTGAATTGAAATATAATCAATGATGTATATCTTTTCATCTCTTTCGCTCATGAATGATTATATGATATCATTATGTAATCTTGGTTGTTTAATCGCTTTCATTTGATAAAAGTTTTTGATTCGTAATGATCGTTCTATGTACCCCAGAGGACGTGTATGACTTTGTAAATACATAATTGTTGTAGCTATAATGCATGTACATATTCATCGTATGAAATGTTTCATTTTGAAAAAGAAAATTGTGCGGTGTTTGTTGTCCTTTGGGGTTCACACGGCGGGGCGTTACATCAAGCACTAGGCAAGTAGCTCAAACACACATGCAAGTAACTCAACCAAGCAGGCAAGTAGCTCAACCAGGCAGACAAGTAGCTCAAACAAGCAAGCAACTAGCTCAAGCACACAAGCAAGTAGCTCAAACACACAGGCAAGTAGTTCAAGCACCTTGACATCAATGACAAAACACTCAACAACATGTCGATAATGCATCCCAAATAGAAAGAATATCGGTGCATTGCACACTAGATCGTGAGTCCTATCCTTTCCTCCAATCTTTTGCACCATTGGACAAATGGGAAGAGGATTTGGTGCATCCCATGGTACACCACGAGTCCGTCAACCCCAAAAGGCTAAGTATAGAGTTTGACAATTGGAAAGGGGATTTGATGCATCCCATACTACACCGTGGGTCCATCCACCATCCCAAGGTCACCTAGTATACACATCAGTACACAATATACACTTGAAGCCACAAAGTATATGCAAGGTAGACACATAGTCGCGTAAATACATGGAAAGCACACACATAAGGAGATGCATTAGTCACCTACTTGTTGTGACCTTTTTCACACATCACCCCGTCCAAGATGGGGACCCCCTAATTTTTGCTCCATTTTGGTCTTTTGGCTTTGCATCTCTCTCTCTCTGGTCCTTCTGTCTTTTCGGGGACGTCCCATCGTTTGACCCAGGTTAAAGTATTGATTAAGTCTGTGGAATTAGGGTTTTTTTAATCCTTCGGGCTTTTTAAGGTCAAACCAGGTTATCAAATTAGAATCTGAGCTTAGTACAGCAATCACAACGCTTCCAGCAGGGTCCCATTAAATTTTCACTGTATTCCGGCAACTTGCTATTTTTAGTAAGTATTCAATTTGGGACTATTTTATCTAAATTTTGAAATTCTGTCAGCTTCGACACATTCAGAACACATCAAGCTGCTTGCACGTAAATTTTGAGCCAGATCAGACAACTTGCTATTTTTAGCAGTTCAGGCTTCAGGAGCCGTTTTCAGGGGTCAAACAGATGATTCTTCATTGCATGTCCGGAGATTACTTCTGGGTTTCTCGAAACCTTCACAACGATATAACATGCAAACCGAGACGATCACTTTCAGAGTTCAAGCTTCGAAGGCTATTTTTAGGGTTTGCATGCAGAATTCTCTTACGCATGACCGGATATTCCTTCTGGGTTTTTCGAGAGCTTCGCAACAGTGTGACATGCAAGCAGAAAAGATCAAGTTTCAAGGACTTACTATTTTTAGCCAGTGCCCGCATGCAGACCAGTTTTCTGGGTTTTTCTGGGTTTCTTGAGACCCCACGGGCAATATAACATGCAAAACCATCTGGCAGTGGATGAGTCACTTTTCAGGCAGTTTCTATTTTTAGCAGGTACACTCTGGCAGCCGCCTAACACTCCAGTTCAGCAAGCAGAACAACATGCAGAAGGAACGAAGTCAAACGGAGACCGTTCGGGATACATGCAAGTCAAATTAGGGTTTCCACTATTATAGGGGGTGAAATCCAGAAGTAGTCAAAACGAAGTACCCCACCAACGTCAGCATACTTCAAGGCACCTGCTGGCAAAATTTGAGTAGAATCAGAGAAGTTACTATTTTTAGTAAGTCAGGGCACGGCTATAAATAGCAGGTCTGCACCCAAGGTTGGCATCAGAGCGACACTCAAGTTATCAGGATCAGGCGTTGCAAGTTTCAGGTCAAACAGAGCTACTGAAGTCAAAAATCAAGAACTTACTATAAATAGCAGGTCAGGGCAGATAAATGGCAAGGCAAGTCCACCAGGCAAAGAGGGTCATATGGTGAAATTTTCATGCAAACGGAGCCATAGAAGTCAGAGAAGCAAACACTTGCTAAAAATAGAACGTGAGATCGAAGGCAGGCAGAGGTAAAAAAAAAAGTTCTCTAAGTCTGGAAAATGAAAATGGCCTAGTAAAAATGCGCCCACCTTCAAGAGGGAGACTATGAAAATTCCTAAGGCGTGGAAACTTCAAGGGGGTCACCTTCAAAATGCAGCTAAGTGTGAAATTGAAAGTTCAACATCTAAAATGCGCCCAGGTTGAAAGCTCATGTATGGAAATGCGCCCTCAAGTTGTTGAAGATACTTCAAAAATATTCTAAGGCAAAAACAAAACCTTGACACCCAATATGCGCCCATGATGAAGTTGAAAGTAAGCACATAGAAATGCGCCCAAGGGGTCAAGAGGGTGGGAAAATAATGCTAAGGCATGGAAAATAAAAGTTGAGGGTGCCAAATGCGCCCAAGTTGAAGCAGAGGTGTGAAATATTTCTAAGGCATGAGATAGAAGTAGACCCCATCAAATGCGCCCTTGTGCTAGGAGTGGTTGGGCCGAAATATTTCTAAGGCATGAGAATGAAGCATGACACCTAAAATGCGCCCTCAAGACAAGCAAGTGACTTCAAAAGTTTCTAAGGCAAAAAGAAAATGAAAGCAGGCCATCTAAAATGCGCCCAGGGAGATAAAGAGGAAATAGAGCCTTGAAATTCGTCTAAGGCATGAAATGAAAGTGCCACCTCTAGTTTGCGCCCATCAAGTAGAAGCTCTACATCTAAAATGCGCCCACCTTGAGGAAGTGCCTTGAAATTATTCTAAGGCATTAGAAATAAAAGTGGATGGGTGGAAATGCGCCCATGATGGAGGAGTAGGTAGAAAATGCCTAAGTTCAAAATAAAAGCTCACAGTAGCAAATGCGCCCACCCCATGGATGAGATCTGAAAAATATGCTCAGGCATTCAAAATGAAAATTGAGGCTATGAAGTGCGCCCATTTCCAGCTAGTGAAGAAAAATTTCTAAGGCACCAAAATCAAAGCTCCACCTATGAAATGCGCCCAACATTGTGAAGGGGGTTACATGAGAATTGGCTAAGGCGTGGAAATAAAAAAATATATACCAAGGGAAATATGCCAAGGAAGAAAATGTTAGAAATATTTTCTAAGTGAGATAAATATTTCACTGGAGAAAGTATGCCTTGATATTAATTGAAAATAATTTTCAAAGGCATTCAAATGAAGTGGACACAGTGATGAAATTTTATTTCCAAGGCGAAAGCAACTGATATATTTTTCCATGGGTCAAATAAAAATTAAATGAACCCGTTTAAAATACACCCATGGGTCGGGAAATTTTAAAATTAATTTCCTAACGGAAATTTTAATATTTTCAGAGGAAATTCGTTTTGCCTAGATTATTTTCCTAACGGAAATTAAGTCTCAGAGAATGAGTTATTTCGAACAAGCAAGTGATTTTAAATCACCCGGAGTTGAATATTTTAAAGAGAAAATTTAAAATGTCTAAGGCAAATTTTATGAAATTGAGGATTTAAATGGCAGACATTTTAAAAGTTGGAAATGAATCTACAACTCCCACGAATTTTTTCGAAACAAATTTATTTAAACACTGCGAAGATTTTAAAATGGAATTTTCAATCAAGTCAAGAGATTTTTCTCGCGAGTTGTTTAAATCACCAAGAGTTAACTGGCAGACTAGAAAGGAAAATTTGAAATTTGAAGAAGAAAGAATTTTCATTAATGGCAACTGCCATAATGACCGGCTGACGACTAGCCCACTACTGCGCCTGAATTAGAAGATGCCGAACGGAGAAAGTGGAGAATTGATGAACGTGCTAAAAATAGCCCCAGCACTACTCAGCAGGATTCTTCGCGAAGAGTTATTTAAACAACTTCATTTCTTCACACGTTTCGAAGAGCTTGTAATTGCTGAAGTGAAGAATTTTGTGAGAGATCGAAATCTTTTTCGAAGTTGCTGAGAGTGAGGTTGGATTTTATTCTTCTAAGAGCGAAGTTGCTAAGGATTTCATTCTTCAAGTTGCTAAAAGTTGGAGTTGCTACGGATTTTTGAAGTTGCAGAGGTTCTTGAAGTTGTTGGAGATTTTATTTTCAAACTGCTGAGAGTTAAGGTTGTTGAAATCATTTTCGAAGTTGCACGAGAGTTCTTGGAGTTGCTGCAGATTTTATTTATTCAAGCTGCTAAAAGCTAGTTGCTGCTGGAGTTGAGAAGAAATTGCAGCAATCTCTCTTCATTTCCTCATTCTTCAAGTTGCTGAGGTTGAAAGTTGCTGAGGTTGACAGAAGTTGAGGCGAAAGATTTAATTTATTCTGTGCTGAGAAAATAGCCACATTGCTGAAAGTTGTTGGTTTGCTGTAATTTTCTTCGCCAGTCAGAGTGCAGTTGCTAGAACCTTCTTTATAAGCTTAGAGTTTTTATACAGTTTGAGGTTTGGAGTTAGATAATTATGTTGAAGAATTTTATTTTCAAAAACTAACTCCACATCCGCAGCTGTCTCGGAGGCTATTTTATTTTATTAAAAATCTGCAAACTAACTTATTATTATTCTATCTTATTCTTGCAGATGGCTGGAGCAAAGGATGTTGCAAGAACAAGCAAAGCCGCAAGCAGAGCTGCAAACACTGAAATGGCCAAGGCTAGCATCCCGACAGGCAATGATCAAAAGACTCGCCAAGTCATTTCTCCTAAAATCGGCAATTGTTTCAAAGTTGGCAGGATTAAGTGACACCAGCCTCGGGTCGTTTAATCTAAATGCACTCAAGTCTAGGATGTACGGACTGGGAAGCCATCAACCGTCAGTCACGGCATATAACATCATGAAGAGTGGTATCTACGCAGCCGCTGGTTTTCCACCAGCAATTCAATGACCGGAGCTAATCATGGAGTGTGGAAACTACTACAAGCCGGAGCATAGAACCATTGTCTCGCCAGATGGCAAATTACTTGCCAACTTCACGCCAGATGCCATCGAAGAGGCATTTGGGATTCCTACTGCCGAAAAGATGCTATACAGATCAAAGGAGAGGGCGGATAAAATGTACTCCACCTCCTTCGAGAGGGTTGCTGCGGTCATCAACAGAGTCTGGATGCAAAAGCCAAAGCCACCTCGCACTAGACTCCCAAAGCAGATAATTGCCGAAGATGTGAAACAGGAATACTGCGACTTGATGATGATGCTGAGCCGAATAAATGGGAGTGCACAAGCCTACTTCTTCGAGCCTTGGATGTTCTACTTCATCGAGATCATCTTGGAGGGAAAGGAGTGTGTTGACTGGGCAAGAATGATCAGTGATAACATAGATGAACAGTTCAGGAGCCTGAGGGGGACGAAAACCTTTTACATGAGCTCGTATGTGATATATATGCTGGCAAGAATGACCAAGTACCGAGGGATTACATACAAGGAGCCAATAGGCTGTGCACCTGATCAGTTCAAAATCCATGAGGCCTGCACACAGTTGCATCTAACTAACCTGCCAGTTACAAACGGGCTAATGATGCATTCACAATGCACATCACGAGGACCCTTCAGCGGAGAACGCAGCAAAGAATATCCAAAGAGGCACAAGCATTGATAGAGGAATACGGATATTGGCTCATCCAATTTCCGAAATTCACTTACATTAGGCTGCAAGGGTTCACTTCGTATCCATACCGGCTACCGAGGTACCCCACCAATCACATTATAATGCTGGAAATATCTAGGCAATTGATCGCCTAGATAAGATTCAGAAAAAGAAGAAGAAGGGTGGACTTGACTTTCCTATTGCCATGGGAAATTCCACTGAGGTGTGTCCCTCTTTGCAGGCAGCTCGAGAGGCGAAGGATGAGCTACAATTCTATCATCTATCGTATCACACAGGCAGACAGGATTTCGATCCTTACAGAAACATCCGAATGATACAGAACATTGAGTACCGACACAAGGCCCACATTGAGGACTTTTGGGCAAATGCTGTTGATGAGGTTGAAATAAGGAAAAGGATGTTTTCCAGGCTTCCCCTCAAATTGATCAGGGAATGTGAGATCATCCCAATTCCCGACCAGGTGGAAGAGGATGTCAACGTTATGCAACCCGACTATGGTTTAGTCAGGGATACTTCGGTCCCACCACCTGATTGGTTCAAGCCAGAAATCATGGACTTGGACACGCTCTCTATTCCAGTGTTGACTTTCACAAGGGCTTGGGTCGATAGACATGTATGCAGACTTAAGAGCAGATCGATCGCCCTTACTTATAGCTTGATGGTGACCCAAGGCCGCTATCGGTGACAAAGGGAAAACAGGTTGCTCAAACATCGGAAGCACAAGTAGAAGTACCAACCCAGCCGATACCGTTGAGGATGGAACAAGCATCACCTATGCACTCACAAACTCAATCTTCGAGTTTTGAGAGTGATTTCATTATTTGCTGATCAGAGGGCAGGATTGGGTGAAGAGCGGGAGCTTGAGGAGGTAGATCAACCCAACATCCGAGAATCAGATAGTATAAGCGTCAGTGCATCCAGGGCTGGCCGACAAGAGGAAGAAGAGGAAACAGTGGCTGACACTCGTTTCCAACAGATGTTGGACATGACATTGGAGGAAGAGGAAAACACAGAACAGGGGACCCAAGGGTCAGGAGATACGCAGCTCATGGAAGATGATGAGCCCGACCAGAACAGTGTAAGAAGAGAAGAAGTGCACGAGGTGGAGGCAACGGAAGAGCAGCCCCTTGTCATTTGCAATCCGCAGCAGACGGTGCCGGATTGGCTTTCGGACAGAATGAGAAGAGAACCCGAGGATGATACGGATCCAGCCATCAAGATGGAGGAGTTCCTCAGGAGGATCAATGCGCCACCAGAAAAGAAGAGAGCCAAGAAGTTTTCAAAGATCTCGACTAATGAGTCAGGCTCTCGCAGGCTTCAGGTGGCTGTTCCGAGAGAGGATTGTGATCGAACCGAGGAGAGGCCTGAAAATTACGTGATCACCACGGTAGAGTTGGGTCGTCCTACGGGAGCCCAAATTGTTGAGGAGTTCGATAACTCCTATCAAGCATTGAAGGATCAGTTGTTCCGCACGAAGGGGAAGTATAAGAAATTGAAGGAGCACAAAACCTTGATAGGATATGTGCAGAGTCTAGCACGTCCAGGTGAACCAGCAAACCCAACAGTAGAACGCCCACCAGAGCTTCTGAGGGAGTCAATTGTTGGCTTAGAGGATTTAAAGAAGATGGAAACGGAAGCGGACAAGTGGGTTATCCATGTTCGTACTGAGACAAGGAAATTCATGGAGGACCTTGCCAATGCTTATCGGCAGGCCTCAAGTATTTTGGCACGGATTGACATGGTGGATCAGGCCTGGGGCGATACCCGCATCTATCAGACGAAGACTGTACTTCGTTTGGGGGCTTTGATGCATATACCTCTAGAAACCCTGGTGGATGGAGGTGTAATTCAGAGGGATGACAGGTATGATTTCACTGGTTGGTACTCCTCGGTGGTCACAGGCCGTGGATTTCACGATGCAACAAGGGCAGATTCAGCCAGAGTGAGGAAAGCAATGGGTAACATCTTGGAAGGAGTCCTTAATACATTAGAAGCCATATTTTCTAGAAAGTTGGCCCCAGAGTAAATAACTGTTGATGGCTTGAAAGACAAACTGGCTCCATTCTTCTCAGCTGCAAGGTCGCTTGTCTTGGATGACTTTGAGAATGTCTCCACTTTCTCTAGTATAATTCAGCATACCCAGGACGCCTTGGTGGCATGCAAGAAATCTTACATCCGGCACGGACAGACGGTAGCAGTCTTGGAGTTCCAGCTCAACCATATTGCACCGATTTCTGCCCAAGAGGTTGAAGCGGTATTGGCCCGGTTGATCGAGTTTGCTATCCGGGAGAAGGCCAATGGGAACGCTCTCATGGATGAGGATCTTCTTGATGATGGTAGTGGGCATTAATTGCTCATTATGATTCCTGCAGGGGAGTGGAGAATATTCTGTGCATTCATTGCCCACTCCTCTCTGTGGCGGTTTTTAGGGCAGAAACCCTAATTAGGGCATAGGTGGCTCAATCTGAGCCCTTTATTGTAATCAGATCTGAACCGTCCACTGAATTGGACTTATTATAAAAGGGGCATCCCCCCTCATTTGTAATCGATTAGATTAGAACTAGAATTGAATCAGAGATAGAGTTGAGCTAGAGAATAGAAGGCATATAGCATTTAGCTTAGAAGTTAGTTTAGATTGAGGAGGAAAGGAAGTTTTCCCATTGAGGACTTTGTAAGAAGTTGTTGTGAACACTCTCATAATATAAAGATTTATCATTGTTTGGTGGTTCTATCTTCTATTGTGAGTAGCTAGCAAGGCTTGTTCGTCTTTCCAATTCAAGTAGATAGAGTAAAATAGACTTTCAATTCATGCAAATAGTCGTTAATTGTGGAGTGTGGCGCTGTGATTTGAGCATATCTTCTTTCATCCATACCACTAGCGGGCTTACTGATGGTAAGTTCGCCTTGCGTGGTCAACTGGAGTATTGGCACTTAACTTCAATTGTGGCTCATATGTCCGTATGCATCGTAGTGATGGTATGAACATGTTGTGTCATAATTTGAACACCTTTCTCATCCTTTGAAGATTGCACCAACTTTGTCGGAGTTGTCCGAAAGGAGACGAAGCAAAGTCTGGTTTGAAGATTGTTTAAGTCGATCCTCGTCCTCCACCCTTTAGAAGTAGATTCGTAGAATTCCTATCCCTATCCCTTTTTAATTCAGTATTTCCAGGTTAATTTAGGAGTCAGAGCAATATTGTCAAACCATTCATGTCTTAATTGCTTCACAAAGTCGAACAACTACGTAAGTCCCCTTGAATACCCAACATATTCACATTAGCCAACTGAGTCTATTCGCATTAAAGGAACCTTGGAGTTGAACGCATGAACTTTCACGCAATCTTAGCATGCGGGATATTTTGATCAAGAGAGAATAGAATGACCATTGGGCATTTTTATTCTGTGTTGATGTCGTCATAAAAAGCACGTCAACACTACTTAAGAAGAGGGTTTCAATAGTTAATTCTAATTAGAGTTTGGTTTGCACACAGGTTGGCAGGAACATGCTCTGATACCATTTGTAATGTCTCCAATTGGGAATGCCCTAAATTTCACCCTAAATCCTTAATTCCCAAATAACAAATAAGTTAGAGAATACTTTTCACCTGATTGAAACCTTGATCAA
This sequence comes from Sequoiadendron giganteum, assembly GCA_007115665.2. Lineage (NCBI taxonomy): Eukaryota > Viridiplantae > Streptophyta > Pinopsida > Cupressales > Cupressaceae > Sequoiadendron > Sequoiadendron giganteum. Next base: position 328,945,467 of record CM021101.1, on the reverse strand, counting down.
AGTCAATACAAACTGATTTCTTGTTGACAGCAGTTCTCTTATTTCATTGCCATAAATCGATTATATCATATTAAGTTGTAATTCTGCAGACATAGGATAATAAAGGCACTATATTCTTATCTGTTGACTTATCCTTTTCTTCTCTTCTTTCCCCCCGATGATTGCACTCCACAAGCTCTTAACATACCTTCTCCAAGGGATGCGACTTTTATGAAGAATTACTTACTTTCCAATAGAGGCGTCCTCCTTCTAAACACGTCTTTTAATAATGCTTTTAGTTTATGCTTGATCAATGTTCTTTTAGTTTATCAATACTTCTCTTTCATTGCTAATATCTCTTTAATTTAAGATGTTGCTTTTTCATTGATATAAATGCTGTTTTTTTTTATTTTGTCTTATTCGCTATTTTTGTCTTAATCGCTGCCAAGACAATCACTGTCCATATAGGCGATGCCTTAGTAATTCCTGTTTACTTACTGTTTAATATAATGTCTTCTATTATACTTTATATTAAAATATTATGTGTTTATATTTATCTATTTTAATGATTATAATCATAATTGTGATTATTTGTATTTTAATATTTACAATGTTGTATTCAATTATTATAATTATAGTATTCTCTTTGATAATTATAATTATAGTAATATCAAATGGCTAATATGTTTAATATGTATTTTATTTATTTATTTGCTTTTAGGTGCTTTATAATTTAGTATTACAATTTGGGGTACATGACATTAGGGTTAGCCTATGACTTTAGTCCCCGTAGACTAATGAGTGTTCAAAGGACCCTTTGGAGGGTATCCAGGTTCTTCAACAAGCTTGGTTATTCATTCTTGCATATATAGCTCAATGATCTAGTTTATTGGTTGGTGGGCCTTATGAGGCAATTCAAGAGCACATCATTCATACTTACTATTTATAGTAAGTTAAACCAAGTTCAGTGATTACCACACCTGCAATTGGATATTGTGTTGGGAACACTCTCAAGGGTTATTGCCAAATTATTGTTGAGAGTTGGCATTTTAATTAAATTATTGAAGTCATATTTCTTTAATAATATTAATTATTAAAATGACTTTATAATTTAACATAATAAAAAAACTTTTAATAAAGTACTTCATAATTTGGCGTTATAACGAGATAAAGTAACTTTTTATTAAAATAATATATTTTAAAGTTACTTTATGAATATTTTATTAAAAGGGGCTTATGTTTCAAAAGCAAATATTATTATTAAAATCCAATAGCAAAACGTTGCGTTGGGATTTGGAGAAGAAATATTTTATATTTTATTTACAAGTAAAATGCCAAAATATGGGCGTTAGGGTTTGAGGAGGTTAAAAAGGCAAAAGCAAATGTTTATTCATTCATTTATCAAATTATTATTTGCAAAATGGAGAGAGCTGAGTGTTGTACCCAAACCAAATTTTTTGCTTCATTAAGGCAGTTTTCTTAAAATGGTCTAAACCTTGTAAAAATGATGTCAAAACTCAGTTTTTGGGCAAGTCAAGTATGGGCTTTTGGTCAGTGTGATGTTAGGAAGATACTGGCAAATTTTGAAAATTTTAAAAATTAGGGTTTCTAGACCCTATTTTTAGGTAAAAAACCCTAAAAATAGAAACTTGTCAGAATTGGCTGAAATTAATTTTGATTGCCTTATTTTGCATCGCGATCACAATGGTGAAGTCGGTTTCAATTAAAAGTCAGTTTAAGCTTGGTGGGTAGTTTTCACTTTTTCAAAAGAAAAATTAGGACCTTCGAGGTCATCAATGGCAATTCGCCAATACCAAGTATCAAAATCTAAGCCTGAAATTCAAAACAGAACATTCTATGATGAAAGATGCTAAAAAAGATGCTTCTCGGCGGAGGGGTTTTTCAAATGGCGAAAAGTGCAAAAGAAAGATATTCTAAGTTTGGAAACACTTTCACATTGTAACGTGGGAGATGCTTGCGCAATCAATGTGCAAATCAACTTTACAATGTTCATACATGTGAAAATGGTGAAATACAGTTACACACACGCGTCAGCAGCAGTAATGTTTCTGCATGGACAACTCGGTAGCTGATATGGTGATCACAGAGCGTGAAACAGAAGAAAATTACCAAATTCAAAGCAAATTTGCACCCCTGTAGCCCAAGGGCGCCCTTCTTTTTGGAGGCCAAGATTTAGTTGATTTGGGTTGCAAATGCATTCAATCTCTTCGGTTTTCTGTTAGCTTTCCGACAAGCTATGGAGCAAGTCTATTCGAGTTGCAGAACTCTAGTAAACGAAGGCAGAGGCAAAAGTTATGGAGAGTACACACATCATGGAGGTTGTCAAAATTTGCAAATCTATGCCCCTATAGCCCAAGGGCGCCCTTGAATTTGACCCCTCAGATGATGGAATTTGCAGTTCCCGTTTTCGGGAAACCTTTGGTGATTCAGCTCCACTCCACGTTGCACCTGTTCGCGAAATCGTTAGATATGCTGAGTAACCGTGACAGTGGTTCCGGTGATCACGTAAAACAAAGGTTAGTATAAAATGAATTATCAAATTGCTCCTCTACTGGCTAGGGGCGCCTTGCCTTTAGGTCAGTCAAATGAAGTTTTTTGTAGCTGTCGTCTTCACGAGGCTTGTGCGAAATCCTCCTAGCTACGCAGTGAATCTATCCATCAACCGTCAGGATCTATCAATCGCCCATAATCAAAGAATCTGTGCAAAATGGAGACAAGTGGAAAAATGGCTTCAGTATGGGTTTTACCCATTGCTTTGGAAAAGGCGCCCTTCTTGTAGAGGCATTAAATGCAATCTTTTTGCTTTCTCTCTCCCAAGAACATCTCTTCCAAGTTGTTCCATCTACGCAACAAGCCTGTCAACACGCAAATCGGAGCAATCCAGCTCCCGATAGCGAGGGTCAAAGTAGGGCACTTAGTCGAAATTGACAAAATGCAAAATTGTGTTGATTTTTGTTTCTACTCCTTTGCAAGCCAAGGACGCCCTTGCATTTGGGGGTCTTAATCCTACATTCAGGCTTTGCATGTGTAGTCATCAGGTGCGTAATTCTTCCAACTGTGCGATGGATCCAACATTCAGTTGGCGGGAATCAGCATTCACCGACAACGGCAAATTTAAGCATCAAATGGCAAATCAGAAAAATGGCTAAGTATGGAATTTCTTACGAAATTACATATCTCTTTGAAAAAGGCGCCCTTCATTTTGAGGCACCAGATTCAGTTTTTTGAGGTCACAACTCTCAGCAGACATTTCATCAGTTTTGATCTGGCTACACGACGAGTCCTTATGTTCAGTTTCAACATCACCCGAGCATCCTAAAATCAGGGTTCAACAAAGGCTTCTAGAACATTTTCAACGAGCTACAAAGTAGGAAGTTAGCAAAAAATCTCACATTTTGCAAATGGACGCCTAGAAAGTCAAACTTTGACTTTTTGGAATCAAAAAAATATTCTAAGGTGACCCAGAATGTGAGACTTCAATTAACTCATTAAAATAATACTAAATTTCAAGTTCTCGCATGTCAATTGTGCAAGGGCGTATTTCTTCAATATTTTTAATATTGGCGCCTATTTTAGAGTCACTGCAATTCGCATGTTGAGTTGGAACTGAATATTTTAATATTTTAATATCTTTGAGACTTCAACTCAGTTTTTGTTGCACGAGGTGGGGTCCAATCAGATTGCTTCTTTCTAAATTAGGGTTTCTTCTTGCAGTTGGCGCAATAAACCTAAGATTTTCTCTATTTATTTCAAAATGGCGTCATTTCTCTCATAACAGGTTTCATGTGCAAGTGAATTTTCTCTTGTGCAAGCATTTGAAGGCATCACAAATATCAATTTTCAGATTTCCTTGCAAATACAGCTCCAAATTCATCAGCAAACTTCAAACAATAGAGGCAAATTTCTATAGAAGCAGAGAAAACAAACAAATTAAAACTTTTATCTTCTGTCTAAATTTCTTCTACTTCTCGTCTTAGGTATTCTTCGCATGTCAAAGAAAACGGCAAAATTTTCAAAAATAGAGCATCTGGGTTCGTATATTTGAGCATCAACAACAATACCCATGTCTCAAATAATTTCGTGAAAATTGCCCCATTGCCTCTATTCTAGAGCTCTGTGCTTTTTTTTGATATTTTCTTTTGCATGTCAACCTAAATCGCATTTTTTCCAAAATCTATCGATCTGGGTTGTGTTAGAATTCAATTTTGCACAAAACCCATGTTCCAGGCTTTTTCGAGAAAAATTGCCCCCAGTGCCCTAAATTCTAATTATCAATTCAGATCTTGATTGAAAACCTTTTGCATGCAAGCCACATCACAATTTTTCGAATTTCTGATGTAGAGGGTCATCTTAGAATTTGATTCTGCAAAAAACCCTCTTCTCAGAATTTTTCGTAAAAATTGCCCTCCGACAGGGTATTTTTAGCCTCATTTGGAGTGATTTTCGGCTTTCCGGAAAAGTTGTCAGAACATAGTCATGTTCACAGTTAACAGGCGAGTTTTTCATAATGCAATACACACAGAACGAATTCAAGACCAAATCGGTCCTAATTCATGATTTCATTGGAACAGTTGACACGGATTTGCATAAGGTGCTTCTGCAGGCCGTTTTGGATCCGAAAAAGATAAATTCAACAATACTTCAAAACATCGAAAGGTCCGGGTTGCTAGAGGCCGCTTCTATCCCTATTTCAGTACAGAGCATTGAATTTGTATTGTCTTGTATCAAGCATTACAATTCTACTGCCTGCCAAATTCAATCAGCGGATGGACAGGTGATTTGCAGTCTTAAGCCCCATGACATTGAGAAATGTTTTCGTATTCCTTCACATCCAAACAGTCGTTTCATTACCATGGAACTATGTGAAAAAGCGTTCAATGCTGATAAGGATGCGTGTCAAAACAAAATGGCTGAAAGGTGGTTGAAAGAAAAGAAAATCAAATTGCCACACAATGTCAGTCACGGAGAGTTCAAGGATGAGTATGCGATTTTGATCACTCTTCTTAATCATATCTCCGGTCATTCAGATGCAGATAAATTCCAGCCTTGGATGTATTATGTAATTGCTCAGACTGTGTATAGGCGAGAATATTGTTGACGGGTGTTCTATGACCACACCAACACAGAATAAAGTTTCCCAACGGTTACTCTATCCTCTCTTGAACAAAGTATTTTGCATGCTAAGATTGTTAGAAAGATCATACATTCAACTCCAAGGTTCCTGTTGTGACCTTTTCACACATCACCCCATGCCAGATGGGGACCCCCTAATTTTGCTCCATTTTGGTCTTTTGGCTTTTGTTTTGCGTCTCTCTCTGATCTTTTGTCCTTCCGGGGATGTCCCCGTTCTTTGACCTAATTTGAAATTTTGGCTAAGTCTGAAGTGAATCTGTGAAATTAGGGTTTTGTTCTTCAAGTTGGATTGAAATTAAATCAAGTTGGTAAATTGACAACTGAGCTTAACATTGCTTTCAGAAGGCTTCCAACAGGCTCCCATTGAATTTTCATCATGTTCTGACGACTTACTATTTTTAGTAAGTACTCAATCTGAGGTCCCTTCCTCAGAATAAAGGGATTCTAACTATTCCATCACATTCAGGTAACTATCAGCTGCTTGCACATAAATTTTGGGCAGGATCAAACAACCTGCTATTTTTGGCAGTTCAGGCTTCGGGAGCCATTTTCAGGGTTCAAACATGTGATTTTTCAATGCATGTCCGGAGATTACTTTTGGGTTTCTCTAGACCTTCGCAACGATGTAACATGCAAACCGAGACGATCACTTTCAAAGTTCAGCCTTCGGAGGCTACTTTTAGGGTTTGCATGCAGAGTTCTTTAACGCATGTTCAGATATTCCATGTGGGTTTTGCGAGAGCTTCGCAGTGGTGTGACATGCAAACATAATGGATCAGTTTTCAAGGACTTACTATTTTTAGCCAGTGCCCGCATGTTGACCAGTTTTCTGGGTTTTTCTGGGTTTTTTGAGATCCCACGGGCACTGTAACATGCAAACTCATCCGACGTCTGATTGACCACTTTCCGGACACTTACTATAAATAGCAATTTTATCCCAGCAGCTACCCAACACTTCAGTCCAGCAAGTAGAGTGGCAAGCAACAGAAATGAGGTCAAACGAAGACCATTCAGGGCACATGCATATCAAATTAGGGTTTCCAGCTTCGATGCCTAAAAAGAGGGGTAAAAAGCCAGAATTTTGAAAAATGAAGGTATCCCACTGCGATCAACATCCTTCAAGCAGTCTACTGGTGAAATTTGGACGCAATTTGAGCACTTACTATTTATAGTAAGTCACCTCCAGAACAGGGCTATAAATAGCAGGTCAGCATGAGGGGCAGGTGCGAACAGGTTCACCAAGCGATGAGGACCACGTGGTAAAAAATTCAAGTCAAACGGAGCAGTGGAAGTCAAAAAGTCAAGGGCTTACTATAAATAGCAGGTGGCTATAAATAGCAAGTTGGCATGTAGGACAGGCGAAAACAAGTTTCAAGCAAAGGAGGTCACATGGTGAAAATTTCATGACAGACGGGGCTGTGGAGGTCAAATAGCAGAGACTTACTAAAAATAGAATGTGAAGATAGGCTGAAGAGATCAAAATGTTCTAAGTATAAAATCAAACTTCACCTTCAAATGACGCCCTAACAAGGAAGCTTCGCATGCAAAATGCGCCCATGAAGCAATGAAAAGTCTAAGGCGTTGAAAACATAAGTGCTAGGGGTGAAATGCACCCAAAAGTAGATGGCAGGCTAGAAAGTTTCTAAGCCACTCAAATGGAAGCACACCCATGAAAATGCGCCCTCAAGAGAAATAGAAGCTTGCACCTGTAAATGTGCCCTCAAGGAAGGTGATGATATAAAAAGTTTCTAAGTATGAAATGAAAGCCCACCCCCTTGAATGCGCCCTTGAGGTGAAAGCCACTCAAAAATATTTCTAAGTGTTGAAAATCTAAGCAAGGGGTCCAAAATGCGCCCTCACAGTTGAAATTCCTCCTCCATAGGTAAAATGCGACCTCAAGCTCACATGTGGAAGAAGCCTAGATAAAACGCGCCAAGGTAAGGAAGGGAAATGTTAGAAGTTTCTAAGTGTTGGCGGGTTTCCCCACCACACATGTAATGCGTCCTCATGTGGAAGTAGACATGGTGATATGCGCCCAAGGCTACAAGGTAAGAAAAAAAAAAATGTGGAGAAGGCAAGGATAAAATTGCCTAAGGCAAAAATTGCTAGGACATTAAAAGATGAAGAAAATAGAAGTGGAAGACCTCAAATGCGCCCAAGGTAGAGTCAAGGAATTTTAAATTTTCCTAAGTCATTTTTTTCTAAGGCAAAATGTGAAACACACCTGGAGGAGGTAATTTTTCTAAGTGCAAGGTGAGTTGTGCTCGTAAGCAAAAGGGAATTTTTTCAGGAAAATCAAGAAAATACTAAGGCAGGAAAAATGGAGATTACAGGCATGGAATTCCTCCAGAATGAAAATGGAATAAACCTTAGTAATAAAAATAATAAAAATTAAACTTACCCCTTCGTCTGGATACACATGGAAATTATGATTTCTGAGGGGAATTTTCTTCTGGGTATTGGACATTTCCAATTAGGAGATGGTTTAAAACTCTTCCACGCCTTGCTCGTGTTGTTTCGACAAGGATTTTGGCGTGGCACCCGTTCAACAAAGTTCCTAAGGCTCAGATGGATAAATTTTCTAAGGCATGGAAAAAGAAAGCAGAGGAGGTCAAATGCACTCAAGCTCAGGACGAATGGAATTTTATCTAAGTCACCAAGCTCCTAAAAGAAGGTGGGCAAGGCAAGTGAATGAAATTGGTAAGGCAAGAGGATGAAAACAACAAGATGGCATGCGCCCTAGCACAATGGGCCCATGATAAAAGTTTGCTAGAAAATGATGAATTTTATCAGACATCAAGTAGACCTTGGAAGTCAAAACGTGGGAATGAGGTAAGTAAAGTGAATTTAGATTATAAAGTGTTCTAATGCTCTTCTTTTGTTTTGCAGGATAAACGTTGAAGCCAAGGCATGAGGACTTGATGGAGCTAGACAACGTTGCAACTTGGGAAAGAAGAAATGACAGTGAAGATTTGGCTAAGACACTAAGAACGTGATGCAAAAGAGGCAAATGAGCCCAAGACAGTGGGCTAGAGAAATGTGAAAGTCACAAAGAAGAAATGTGTCCAAGAGTCAAAGCAACAGGAGGGCTGAATGTCAAATCCTTTCAATTTTATTATCTGCGGAGATGATCTTAGAGACTCTTTCGCTCTCCTCCTAACGCAACAGAATTGGCAGAGAAGAACAGTGGGAATGTGTTTCCGGACGAGAATCTTCTAGAGGAAGAAAGTGGGCATTAATTGCAGATAATGGTTCCTGCAGAGGAGTGGAGAATATTCTGTGCATTCATTGCCCCACTCCTCTCTGTGGCGGTTTTTAGGGCAAGAACCCTAATTAGGGCATATGTGGCTCGATCTGAGCCCTTTATTGTAATTCAATCTAAGTCGTCCGTTGGACTGAGCCAACTATAAAAGGGGCATCCCCCCTCATTTGTAATCTATGTTAGATTAGATCAAGAGATCAGAGAGTATAGAAGATAGAAGTTAGAGTAGATAGAGAGATAGCTTAGAAGTTAGTTTAATTTGAAAAGGAAAGAAAACTTTCCCTTTGAAAGTTTTGTAAGAGGTTGTTGTGGAAAACTCTCATAATACAAAGGTTTATCATTGCATGGTGGTTCTATCTTTTATTGTGAGTAGCTAGCAAGGCCTTTTCGTCTTTCCAATTCAGATTGATAGAGTAGATTAGACTTTATTTTATGCAAGTGGTTGTTAATTGTGGAGTGTGGCGTTGCGGTTTGAGCATATCTTCTTTCATCCATACCACTAGCGGCCTTGCTGATGGTAAGTTCGCCTTGCGTGGTCAACTGGAGTATTTTTGCACTTAACTTTAATTGTGGCTCATATGTCCGTATGCATCGTTGTGATGGTATGTACATGTTGTGTCATAATTTGAACACCTTTCTTATCCTTTGAAGATTGCACCAACTTTGTCATAGTTGTCTGAAGGGAGACGAAGCAAAGTCTAGTTTGAAGATTGTTTAAGTCGATCCTCGTCCTCCACCCTTTAGGAGTAGATGCTAGCATCTCTAATCCTTATATCCTTTTACATTCAGCATTATTCGGTTAGTTTAAGAACCCAAGCTTCATTGACAGATCTCCCGAAATTTGAAAATCCTTTCTTCGAAGTTGAACGATTACGTAAGTCCCCTTGGAATACCCAGCATATTCACATCAACCAACTGAGTCTATTCGCGATAAAAGGAACCTTGGAGTTGAATGCATGAACTTTCACGCAATCTTAGCATGCGGAATACTTTGATCAAGAGAGAATAGAATGACCGTTGGCCATTTTTATTCTGTGCTGATGTCGTCATAAAAAGCACGTCAACAGTTCCTTATGTAGCGGATAGTCTCAGTTGGCTTGATGTGATTTGCTAGTTATTCCAAGGGGACTTACACAATTGTTCGATCAAAGAGAAGAACTTGCAGAACTCGAAGGATTTATCAATGATGCTCGGGTTTCCTAAGCTAACCGGAAAAATACTGAAATTAAAATATTAGGGATGAGAGATTCAACTGTCTACTCTAAATGCGGGATGCGGAGACCAATTCTTGCAAGCTCAAACCAAGTTTTGCTTCACCTCACTTCAGACAGCTTCTATAGAGCTGGTGCAATCTTCAAAGGGATAACGATAGATATTAAAACTACGACTCAACATGCAGATACCATCACTACGACGCATACCAACATATGAACCGTAATTGAAGTTAAGTTCAAAGTATTCCAGTTGACCACGCAAGGCAAACCCACCGTCAGTGAGCCTGCTACTAGTATGGATAACAAAGCTTGCTCAAATCAAACACCACATTTCACAACTACCAACTACTTGCATGAAATGAAATCTACTTTACTTTACGCTACTCTAAAGCTCTAAGTGAATTGGAAAGACGAAGAAGCCTCGCTAGCTATTCACAACAAAAGATGGAACCATCAAGCAATGACAACTCTTTATATTATGATAGTGTTCACAACAACTTCTTACAAAGCCTTCAAATGGAAAACTTTCTCTCTTCTTCAATCTATGCTAACAATCTATGCTAACTTCTATGCTCTATCTATTCTCTCTTGTCTAATCTCTGATTCTTTGATCTAATTCTAACGATTTACAAAGGAGGGGGGATGCCCCTTTTATAGTTAGCTCAATCCAACAGACGACTCGGATTCAATTACAATGGAGGGCTCAAATTGAGCCACATATGCCCTAGTCAAGGCTCAGCCTTAAAAAACCGCCACAGAGAGGAGTGGGGTAATAAATGCACAAGAGATTCTCCACTACTCTGCAAGAACCACTATGAGCAATTAATGCCCAGTATCATCAAGAAGATTCTCGTCCAGAAACGCGTTCCCACTGTTCCTCTCCCTGACTGCAAACTCAACGAATTTGGCCAACACAGCCTCAACCTCCTGAACTGAAATAGGTGGAACGTGGTTGAGCTGGAATTCAAGCATTGTAACTGCCTGCGCCTGTCGGATGCAAGATTTTATCCAAGTCTCTAAGGCATCCTGAGTACTCTGTTTAATGTTGGAGAAAGTGGATATGTTTTCAAAGTCCACCTGCACGAAAGATCTCACATCAGAGAAGAAGGGTTCCAACCGGCTTCTCAGGGCATTTGCAATCACCTCCTCTGGAGTTAGCCTTTTAGCAAACAAGGCTTCAAGTGTGTCGAGGACTCCTTCCTGTAAGTTTCCCATGGCCTTTCTAACCTTAACCGATTTCGCTTGCGCTGCATCATAGAAGCCTCGGCCAGTGAACGCTGATGAGTACCAACCTAGGAAATCATATCTATCACCATCCTGGATTACTCCTCCCTCAACCAGTGTGTGCATGGGTACTTGCATCAAAGCAACCAAGCGTGGGATAGTTTTATCTCGATACATGTGTGCTTCACTCCAAGCTTGGTCAATATTTTCCATGTGAGATAGAATGTGGGAGGCCTACTGGAAGGAGTAGGCGAGATCACCAATGAACTTTTTGCCTCCACACGAATGCCACCAACCCATTTATCTACCTCCAATGCCATTCTCCTCAAATCCTCCAAGCTGCTAACCGACTCTCCGGGAAGCTCAGTCGGGAGATCAACTGTCGGATTCTCCTGCCCACACGGACGTGCAAGGTTCTGCACATATCCGATCAATGTTTTATGCTTCTTCTTCAATCTTTTGTACTTTCCTTCTTTACGGAGCAATCTGTCCTTCAAAGCCTGGTAGGAATTATCACACTCCTCAATTATCTGGGCTCTCGTGGGGCGACCCAACTCAACGGTAGTAATCAATCACATAGTTCTCCGGCCTCTCCTCATCTCGATCACACTCCTCCCTAGGAACAGCAACCTGAAGCATGCGCGAGCCGAACTTATTTGTTGAAATCTTTGAGAACTTCCTAGCCCTCTTCTTTTTTGGCGGTGCACTGATCCTACTGAGGAATTCCTCCATCTCAATTGTTGGGTCAGTATCATCCTCAGGATCCTTCCTCATTCTCTTCGTGAGCCAATCGAGCACCGCCTGCCGTGGATTGCAAACAATGAGGGGCTGCTCCTCGGTTGCTTCTTCTTCGCGCACTTCCTCTCTAACAACACTTTGTTGAGGCTCTTCAATCTCCATTCGCTGAATACCTTCTCCTGAGCCTCGAACTTCTTGTCCCATGGTATTTTCTTCTTCCAGTGCTGTGTCAATCATATGCTGGAAGCGATTATCAGTTGTCGTTTCTTCTTCATCCTCCTACTGGCTCTCCCTTCTGGGTGCGTTGACACTCAAGCTATCAGATTCCCTGAGTGGCAGCTAGTTTACCTCAAATTCTCGCTCCTCATTAGATTTATTTCTCTGGCTTCCGAATAGTGGAAGCTCCCTCATACTCGAAGACCGAGTTTGTGATCGTACGGGTGATGCCTGCTCTACCCTCTGAGGCATCGGCTGAACTGGTATTTCCCTTCGTGGCTCAACAGCCTGGGCGATCTATTTTCTCTTCTTTGTTGACGGCAGCCTCTGATCGCCCATGAGATTATAAGTAAGAGCAATCGACTTACTTTTAAGCCGACTCACATGCCTCTCAACCCAACTCCTCGTGAAAGTCAACACCGGTATGCTTAACATGTCCAAGTCCGTGATTTCCGGCTCAAACCAATCTGGTGGTGGGACCGGCGTGTTCTTACTGACTCATAGTTCGGCTGCATGATGTTCACGTCCTCGTCCACCTGATCCGGAATTGGAATGACTTCACATTCTCTAATTAACTTCAAGGGTAGCCTGGTGAACGTTCTCCTCATGACTTCGGCCTCATCAACTGCATTAGACTAGAAATCCTCGATATGAGCCTTGTGCCTGTACTCCACACCTTGTATCACCCGGATATTGTTATAAGGATCATAATCCTGCCTGCCAGTGTGGTATGAAAGGTGAAAGAACTGTAGCTCATCCTCAGCTTCTCTGGCTCACTTCAAGGAAGGACAAACTTCACTTGAATTTCCCATGATGATAGGGAAGTCCAATCCTCCTTTCTTCTTCTTCTTCTAAATTTTATCATAGGCAATGAGCTGTCTAGATACTTCTAACATCACCATTCGATCAGTGGGGTACCTCGGCAGTCTGTATGGATATGAGGTGAACCCCTGCAGCCTAATATATGTAAACTTTGGAAATTGGATGAGCCAATATCCGTATTCTTCAATCAATGCATGTGCCTCCTTTGATATCCTCTGTTGAGTCCTTCGCTGAAGAGTCCTCGCAATAGGAATGGTGAAGGCATCATTCACCCGTTTGTAGCTGGAGGTGCTAGTCAAGTGCAGCTGGGGACAAGCCTCGTAGATTTTGAACTGTTCGGGGCCACACCCAATTGGCTCCTTGTAAGTTATTCCTCTATACTTGGTCATTCGAGCCAACATGTACACCACGTACGAGCTCATGTAGAATGTCTTCGTTCTTCTCAGGCTCCTGAACTACTCATCTATGTTGTCACTACTCATTCTTGCCCAATCAGCACACTCTTTCCCTTCCATTATAATTCCGATGTAATAAAACATCCAAGGCTCGAAGATGAATGCTTGTGGACTCCCCTTCACCCGGCTAACCATCATTATGAGATCACAGTATTCCTACTTCACATCATCAGCAATAATTTGTTTTGGAAGCTTAGTGCGAAGAGGTCTGGACTTCTGCATCCAAACTGTATTTATGATCCCAACACATCTCTCAAAGGTGGAGGCATACATTCTGTCAGCTCTATCCTTCGCCTTGTATATCATCCTCTCAGAAGTGGGAATCTCAAATGCCTCTTTGATGGCATCAAGCGTGAAGTTGGCAAATAACTTGCCATCCGGAGAAACAATAGTCCTTTGTTCCGGCTTGTAACAATTTGCGCACTCCATGATCAACTCCGGACACTGAATTGCTGGTGGAAAACCAACAGTTGCATAAATCCCACTCTTCATTATCTGATGTGCAGTGATTGATGGAGGATGGCCTCCCAGCCCATACATTCTTCCTCTGAGTGCCCCTAGATTAAACGAACCGAGGTTGGTATCATTCAACCCTGCCAGCTTTGAAGTGAACTTTGATTCAGGTAGGAATGGCTTGCCCGACTTCTTTATCAATGCCTGTCGGAACGCACTTGCCTTGCTTGCTTCAGCATTTGCAGCCTTGCTTGTTCCTGCAGCATCTCCTCTTCTTGCTTCAGTCATTTGCAAAATAAAATATACGTTAGAGTTCAGACTTAGAAAAATAAAATCACTCGAGATGGCTGCAATATGGAGTTAGATTTGAAAATAATATCCTTCAGCATAAAAAACTTCTAACTCCAAACCTCAAACTTTTAAATTCTTGAGCTTGATACTTTCAACAATGTGGCTTCCGGCACTTAAAAAAAATTTGCACCAGCTCGATACTTCAGTACTTAGAAAATTATCACTTCAACTCTCAGCACTCAGCAAATTCCTCTTCAACACTTCGACTCTCAGCACTTCAACAAATTCTAACTGGTAGTATTTCAACAACCTCTTGCAGAATTTTCTTTTCACTCACTTCAGCAACCTCTCGATTTCTCAAGAAAATTCTTCTTACTTCAGCAACTTCAAGAAATTTCTTCTCACACAGCAGAAATTTGCACGTGCAAATGGTGAGAAGTGAGAAACTTTGTTGCTTAAATAATCGTGCTAGAGAATCTTACCAATTTGTGCGGGAGTCTATTTTAGCAACTTCATTAAATCTTCACTCCCACTACTTAGAAATTTTCCAATTTTGGCAAAGTGATGGGCGAATTGTCAGCCAATCCTCATAGAATTTTCTTTAATTGGAGATTCCTTGCCATGCAAAATTCGAATTTTCCCTCCAAGCTGCCAGTTAACACTTCGTTAATTAAATTGTTCGCAAGAGAATCACTTCGTTTTATTTCAAAATTTCCACTTTGACTTCAATTAAATCCAACATCTGTGGGGAAATTAAAAATTTCCAACCCATTAAAATCTCTATCATTTAAAATTTCATTTCCATGACATTTGCCTTAGACAATTTTAATCCTCTTTAAAACATTTCACCCCGTCGATTTAAAATCATAAGTCAAATCATTCCATCCTCGAAATTTAATTTTCCTTACAAAATAATCCAGGCAATTCTAGAAAATATTTCCCTCTAGAAAAAAATATTAAAATTTCCCTTAGGAAAATAATTCCTTCATTCATTTATGGGCACACTTCGAAGGGGGTGATTTAATTTATCACTTGACCCATTGAGAATATTCATTAACGTTGATCTTACCCCTTTGAAAATATTTCATCACCTTGGGTTTTATTTCCACGCCTTAGACTTTTTCTCAAACTCATTCATCTTGGAGGGCGCATTTTATCTAGTGAAGTTTTATTTCACTTAGAAAAAAATTTATCAAATTTTCCATGTCCAGGGCGCATTCATCATCTTGTGCTTTCATTCCCACGCTTTTAGAAATTCTTGTCCTACCTTGGAAAATTCTCCTCATCAACCTTTCATTCTTTGGTGTATTTCTCTAGTGGTGTTTATTTCGCCCCCTTTAGACACATTCATTTTAATGTTTTTAGAAAAATTTCCAACGCCTTAGTAAGATTTCAAGCCTCATCCCTTCTTGGGTACATTTGATAGGGTAAGCTTTCATTTTCCCATACTTAGAAAATTTCGATATCACCATCACCACTTGGGCGCATTTCATCTTGTGAGCTCTCATTTTACCACTTAGAACACATTTCACTTCATCAACTAGCTTGGGCGCATTTAGGGGGGCAAGCTTTTATTTCCCATGCCTTAGAAATATTTCTTACTATCTTCTGATGGGCGCATTTCACCCCTATGGCTTTTATTTGAGGGCGCATGGAAGGGTGTGAGCTTTTATTATTAACGCCTTAGCCACCATGCCTTGCCTTGGGCGCATTTCCTAGGGTCTACTTTCATTTTCCCTCACTTAACATTTATTTACCTTGACTCCTCCAGGGCGCATATGGATGGGGCTCCTCCCATGTTGAGGGTGCATATGAGGGGGTCCCCTTTTATTTCACTTAGGAATTTTTTTGATGCCACCTACTTCTCGAGGGCGCATGAAGGGAGTTCTAGTTCTATTTTCCATCACTTAGAAACTTTTTTGAAGTCTCCTCCTTGGCTAAGGCGCATTCTAGGGGTCCTCCTTCCATTTCAACACTTAGGAATATTTTCAAACTTCTTCTTAGATGGGCGCATTTCACCTTGTGAGCTCCCATGTGAGGGCGCATTTCCCCCTCCTAGCTTTCATTTTCCAACGCCTAGAAATTTTCAAGGCATCATCTTATCACGGGAGCATATGAGGGGTGGAGCTTTCGTTTCATGCCTTAGGAAAATTTTGAGTTGCTTTCAACTGACTCACGTATGCCTTCCATTTTTAGTAAATTTTGGAGGTTGGTGATGTCTCAAGGGTTTTCACATTTTTCAAACCTGAAGCTGGCATGTTATGGCCCTCGTGGCTAGATCAACCTGTTTATACCTGTCACCCATGCTAACGTGCTATTTTCAGCCCACTTGCTATTTTTAGTAAACCCTTGATTACTTGATCTTTGCAGCTCCTCTTGACTTGAAATTTGCTCCATGTGCCTTGGATGACTTGTTTGACCCGTTCACACTTACCCCTCGCGTTGACTTGCTATTTTTAGCCCTGAAATGACTTACTAAAAATAGTAAGTGCTCGGATTGCACTCAAATTTTACTAGTAGATTCTCTGAAGGATGCTGATCGTGATGGGATATATCAATTTGATATTTGCCTGAATTTCACCCCCCATTTTAGGCATGAAAGTAGGAAACCCTAATCTGACTTGCATGTGCCTCAAATGACCTCTATTTGACCCCATTTCTATTGCATGCTCCTCTATTCGTGAAACTAAAGTGCTAGGGAGCCTGGAATGAAACTGCTAAAAATAGTAAGTGATCAACCAACTGCCGGATGTATTTGCATGTCATATTGCCTGGGAGATCTCAAAAAACCAAAAAAAACCCAAAAAACTGGTCCACATGCGAGCACCTGCTAAAAATAGCAAGTCATCATTTTGACTTGCATGTCACATCATTGCGAAGCTCTCGAGAAACCCAGAAAGAGTATCTTGACATGCATTGAAAAATCACACATGCAAACCCTGAAAACTGCCTCTGAAGCCAAAACTGCTAAAAATAGCAAGTTGTCCAAATCTGCTCAAATTTTGCATGCAAGTGCTTTGAAGTGTCTTGAATGTGGTGGAGCAATTGAAATTCCAAAACTCCGAGGAAAAAGACCCCAAATTAAGTACTTACTAAAAATAGTAAGTTGTCAGAACTCGGTAAAAATTTAGTGGGATCCTGCTTGGAGCCTCTTGATTGCAATGCCAAGTTCAGATTTCAATTTGCCAACTTGATTTGACCTCAAACAAGCCTGAAGAATGAAAAACCCTAATTCATCGAAACGTGCTTCAGACTCAGCCAAAATTTCAACATAGGTCAAACGATGGGACATCCCCGAAAGGACAAAAAGATCACACAGAGAGAGACGCAAAACCCAAGCCAAAAGACCAAAATGGAGCAAAAATTTGGGGTACCCATTTTGAATGGGGTGATGTGTGAAAAGGTCACAACAAATATTATGACTGGGCTTCTTTGATAAGTGACGGCATTCACAAACAGATTACTGAATTCCTTGTCGCCCATGATTTTCACATGTGTTCTTATCTCGTGTATTTGATTACATATCATAATCAATTTAGAGGTTTGAACACCACGAGCATTCTCAATGTGCAAAAAGTCTATCAGTACTATGATCAACTTGAGTTTACAAAGTTTGAACGACCTTTCAAGCGGGTGCGGGAAGCATTCTTGATGTACACTGTGAGAGATCTAGACCGAGAGTTACATGTTCGTATTTCAGCAGTTGCTCGAGAGGCAATGGCAGAATGGGCAAACTGTTTCATTCAATTCCCTACATATACTTACATCTGTGTCTACGATTATACAGGAAATCCAGCCATGCTACCACGTTATCCTTCGGATAAGACAGTGTTCATGGAGTTTCTGAGGCAATTATCTGAAGTTCATTCACAGTTGTGTCACAAGCGCAAGCCGGCAGCCAATTTTCCTTTGCAAATGGGAATCTACCGATGTAAAACAACAGTTGATGCTAAGACTGCAGGTCAGGAGTTAGAGAACCTCAAGCTCGAGTACATTATTGATGCACGCGCATATGACCCTTGGAATTATTATTCAACTCTTGGAGGTCGCTCGCATCACAAGCCTAATATGGAGGACTACTGGGTCAGTTGCGAAGATGAGTTCGAAGTGCACCGACGCAGTTACAGCAAGTTCACTCTCTCACAGATTTCCCTTTATATGTCAGAGGATGTGGAGGGGTTGTCAGATGATGATGGGGATGTATGTCCTCAATTCTTCAGAGAGCAGGTTGATACACAGCCACTCCCAGCAATTGATTGGTACACCCAGGAGTATGCATCCGTAGAAGAGAGAACAAGTAGAGCTATTCAAAATAACATACTTTACTTAGAAAGCAAGAAAACAAGGAGGGTAGTCATGCCAAACATAGAGTCGCCATTGGTGGAATCTACACTGCCATCCTCGTTGAAGCCTAAAAAGAAGAAAAGGAGTCCTCCTAAGAACAAAGTGCCCGCTAATTCAAAGGGGAAGGCACTTGTAGCAGAAACACAGTTGGAGCCAGCTGCGAATCTAGTTCAGGGCATGCCAGAGCCGAAGGTACAACGTCCTTTGCCATCACCACCACAGTAGCTCCCAGTTCCAATTCACATTGATTTGGACTTGGACTCACCACTGCATAGCCATACTTCTACACTTTCCGCCTCATCAAGACCTCTTGTGATTAGCACCGATCCATCCAGTGAGATTAGTCGAGACTCGTCTTGGTTTGAGAGTCAGCTGGGTAGGAAGAGGAGGCAGCCATCATACATACTTGACCACTCAAACTTTGATCACATCTACCAAGAACCATCAGATAAGAGAATCAAGAAACAAGTTCATGTGGGGAGGAATGCTGAGAAGGAAATCATTGTAGAAACTGCAACACCTCCACCAAACAAGAATTTGAATGAGTTGGAAGTTGAGGACTTTGAAGTTATCAAGGTTAACCTTGGCAGGAGTACACGCCAAACAGAGGTTGATTTTCTTCGAGTTGCAACTGACGGCATAATGGATAGGGTGACAAAAGACTAAAAAGACAAGGCAGCCCTGAAGGCTGAAAATCAGCAGCTTCGTCAATACATCTCTAATCTCGTCCATAGGCCTGAGAACATCACTGCTTCACTCCCACAGATGGTAGAGCCACCAACAGAGCGGGGACAGCTTAATCAGATGGTTATGTATGGTAAGCGCATGATGGATTGGGAAGAGGAGTTTGTCACTTAGGGTCGTTTTGTACTTGCAGAGCTATTTCAGTTGAGATATACAACACCCGCGAACTCCGTTTGCAAATTCAGGATTCAAAGCGCAACTTGGCAGTTGACAAACCTAGGGATGAAATCTTGATCGCTCACCTGGGAACGGCATATGACTCGATTGTTGATGAAGAAGATAGAGAAGCTATTTATGATTGGAGAACACAGTTGATCTTCAAAGCAAAAATAAAGGAGAAAATAACTTCAAAGTTGGCCGAGAGTAGAGAACATGTAACTACTACACTTCATTATGTGAGATCTTTTGTGTCACAAGTTCCTTGCCAATATCAGCATGAGGGTGGTGAGTATGTTGAGTTTGTAGATATTCAATCAAATTGCGAACACTCATCCATGGTATTTTCAGTGGAGATTCTATTGGCTGTAAGTTAGATCAACTTACAGTCATGTCAGCATTGTTCGATGAGGCAATCAGAAGAAGAGGTGAACTTCAGAGCCAGATCATAGGTGGTGAGGATATGCTGCGCAGACATCGTGTGTTACAAAAGAGTATCAGTTCCCCGGATGGTGATGCAGTTAATGACCTCATGGAGGGGTTAGTTGCTCGAGATCAAGGCCAGTGAGCTTCAGTTCAGGGCGTCTCACCTTTTCCAAGATAGACATTAGACACAGGAGTTAAACTCGATGCCTCTTTCCAAGTTAACTCGTTGTTACACATTGCATGCCATGTCTTTCTTGGAAACATCTTTGACAGTTGGAGTTATTAGTTAGTTTTCATTTCAATAAGGACGTGCAAGTTGCACATCGTCCATTTAGTCTTGTTTGTATCAGTTAATTGATGGTAGCTTTCCAATTAACTGTATAGTTCATTTTCAATTAGGTTTAGCAATAAAGATCTTGCATGCTTGCAAGACTCTAGTTGACTCAAGGTGATTTTAGGATTGCCTACACCTTTGATGTCTATAAATAAGAGCTTTCAGCTCATTTGTAAATAACTTTTGCAAGTGATAGCAATATACGCTAAGCCCACCTTGCCTGTAATATTGTTATTTTGTATCTGTTCATGAGTGATTACTGTATTAATGAACAGTTGCGCCACCTTGCCTTCATATTATTACTATGGTGTTTATTCAAAGCTTAGTTAAATGGGGTTGCTAGTTTGATCGTTTATTGTATACGTGTTTCGCCTATGCAATTTGCTGTCCTAGTTGCTTACCTTGTGTTTTGTTTCTAATAAGTCTATTCGGATGAGCAAATTGTTGCCCCCACCTTGCCCTCATGTTGTGAATCTATACCTAAAACTTATCGTTTGATGTGTGTGTCAATAAACTTATTCAACCAAGCAAATAGTTGTGCCACCTTGCCTTCACGTTGTGAATCTGTACTTAGTTTATCGTATATTTGTTTGTTTTTAATAAACTTCTTCCTAGCCAAGCAAATAGTTGTGCCACCTTGCCTTCACGTTGTGAATCTGTACCTAAAGTTTATCGTGTAATCACATTCCTGCTCCATTTCCTCATGCTCTATTTTCTTGAGAAGATTGGATAGTTTAAATCTTTTAGTTTTTAGTTGTAGTTAAAGACTTGCGAAACCAGAAAAAATCCTTAGCTGCAACGTCCTTGGTTTTCTTAACCTTGTGCCTCTTCCAACTGAGTCAAAAAGATAGGATTTAGTTATTTTACTTTTAGAACGCATATCAGCAAAAGAGGGAGCTTCCCCTCCTAATTTGAAGAGCAGTCATTACACATTGTGCATAGCCATTCGTACCAACACGTACTCCAAAGGTGCTAATTGTTACGCCAACACTGAGCAACAGGGTTTGGAGGCATGGAGTTTCAAGCTATTATAAGGACGAAATCCCTCGAATAGAACAGAGTTTACAAGTGTGAGAGATCACCCAAGGACTCTCGATTGAAGGATCTCACACAAAGATCATTATCAGAGCTTTCACAAGATTCAAGAAGAATAAATCAAGCATTTCCAAAATTTCATAATCAAATCAGAAATAAAGGTTGTGTTCAATAATTACAATTTGCTTATTGTAAACTGGCACATGGATATTGGCATTGGCTGCATATTCATTTTTTCACATGGGAATTCCTCCTGGCTGGCTGTACACACCATAGTGTTATCAGCTATTGCTGAAGGCATCACTGAATCACCTTGCAGCAACCGTACAACTCCCAAATCTGCACGTGTGAGCTTCTCTTGGCAGGCCATACTTTTGAGGATTGGCATGTGGGCATTTTCAGGATGGATCTGCATTCATTTACAGCAGCAGATTAAATATATTGTGGCGTCCCAGATCATATATTGTGGTGTTGATCATTGACCAGGTCAACACCAGTTTGAGGTGAATTTGGAGCAATCTGGCAAGTTGGCGCCTAGGGTTTGTGACTTCAGATTTGCTGGTATTTACAATCAGATCATAATATCTATTTCCTGCAAATGGGTATGTGTTGAATACTTTTTTAAAGCAATAATATCAACTGGGTCCCTTTAATTTATGTGTTTTTTCGTTATTCTTTTGCATTTTAGTGTTTATCTCTTTTTGCATCAAAAACTAGCAAAAACACAAAAAAAATCAGAAAAAACAAAATCAAACAAAAGTCAGATCCAAACCCCAGGGGGACATCAGAACATCCCAATTTTGATAGCAAATTGATTAAGAATAGTATGGAAGACTAGGAATTCATGATTTCTAATTATTCGATTATGTTACTGATTTTATCAGGTTTATGCTCAGATCCAGGCCCAATTCAAACCTGGTCTAGATTCTGCTACAATTCCCCTATGGATTCATGCAAGATCCTCCAAGCATACTAGGTTCATTTAGGTACTCTCTGCAATATGCCTGGGTGCACATGGGGTTGCCTAGGAGGACCCTAGGCAAACCGGGGCAAAAACAGGTTTTGTTTTTATGTTGCAAGTTGTTTTGAGGGTGGATTTTATGTATGTTGACCAATCAAACACACAAACCAACTACACTTTTCATACTTTTATTTTTTAGGGAGTCAAATAGCTAACATACTTTTAATGCAAGTGCCAATGACATCATCTATTGTCAAGGATGATGACTATGCTATTTATGAAGGCTCATATGCTACTGATTGCAGATTTTATTATTTGAAATTTTTAATATTGAACAATGAATAACTATCATGGTATTTGAGTTTGACAAATTGACGTCGAAGTAGTATTTTTAGTTTTTATGGTAATTTTTTTATTATGTGCATGCTATGTGGTATTCTGAGCTTAATTCCAATTATTAAGCTGCAAACATATGTGTGTGTACGTGTGTGTGTATATAATATATATTAATATATACATACATGTGGGTGTGTGTGTGTGTGTGTGTATATATGATTTTTATACATATTTTGTACAAAAATAACTAAAACAAACCCTACCCCAAAAAAAAACTTGCTTAGTGTACCCAAACCAAGACTAGAACTTAAATTTTTAATTTTTTCTCTGCAACCAGAGTTTCATCACCCATCAATGTTCCAATACACTTCATAGGAATGAAATGTCCCCAGATAGTTTAATGGCAAAACCCTGATTTTTATTTATGATTTTTTGTTGAAACTAGGATATGAAAGCCAATATTAAATTCAAAAATAAAATTTTCTGATTTTTGAACTAAACCCTAATTGCTGCAAAATTCAAAATAAACCCTAGGTAGGCAAAAAATTGCTCAAAAATTTTCAAAAATATTTTATTTATTTCCAAAAAAAAAAAAATTACTCACTGTAGGATCCTTACGATCGTAAGGCCATGGTTTTGGCTGTTGTACGGACAGTTGTAGATGTTTTGTTGTTGTATGGCGGCTGGAAAAATTATGAATTAATTTTCTGCTGCTTTAAACCCTAAAAATGCCTCTTTCCAAACTTTTCCCTTGTCTAAAGTTAAACTATATGACGCTTGTCTAGTATGTTGTCCAACCAATTAGGAAAGTGTACTGTTGGCTAACTTGGCTCAAATCTGACCTCCCTACTGATTGTATTGACTGGAAGGAGTTTGGAAGCGCTGAAACCCTAAAAACATCACAAAATAATTGAGTTATTTTTTCTCACTAAGGCGACTTGCTAAATTGATTTTTGCCCATCCAAATCTGCCTTTGAAGTTGTTGGAAAAAGCCCCAAAATCCTGGAAACTTCTCTTAAAAATTCTCCAATCTTGCCTTGACATCTTTGAAGATTATCTGCTTGCAAATCAAATTAGGTCCTTGCTGAAATAAGCTTGAAACCCTAAAAAATCTGCAACAACTTGAATTGGAAACAAGGGTTTTCATCCTTGATCCCAAATGTGAAATCCAAGAGGGTTCTCATCCTTGGATGCGCTAGATTGAACAAACTACTCAAATCTAAAAATTGGATGCAAAAGGATAACTTGAAGGATTGCCAAATGAAGATAGGCACCTCCTTGATATAACTTTTCAAATTGGGCCCTTGAGTCCTAAATTTCCCTCCAAGTTTTCATTTAAGATAAAATAAATACTTTTTATTTTAATATGTATTTAAAAACACTTTATTTTAATAATATTATAAAAAGTATTATGTATTTAAAAACACTTTATTTTAATAATATTATTTAAGTTGCCTCTTAAATTAAAAATTATTAGGCCCAACTTAAAATAATATTAAAGTTTTCTTCCCTTGATTTTCCCTTTAGCCTACGAGAAATGGAAATAGGCTAGAGGTCTTCTACATGGCACTATTTCTGAAAAGGGGACATGATAGTTCGCCAGTGGTACACGGGGACACGTTCCCTAGCCTTTTGTCCCCTCGTACCCATACCAATGATGTTTCGGGGACAAGGGAGGCCTTGGGGACGTTTCCCAAGCGTCCCCAAAATGTATCTTTTTTTTAAACATTCCAGAATTGCGAAAACGTTTCGGGGACGTCCGGGGGATGGTCAACCATCCCCGAGACGATCAAGGGACGCCTAGGCGTCCCTCGACCATCTCGGGGACGACCGGTCATCCCCCTATTTTCCAACAACCAAAAAATATTCAAAAAAAGTCCACAATTGAAAAAGGTTTTTTTAATGTTTTTTTAGATGGACTCCTTGCCCTCCCAACCCTAATATGCTAACTTAAAACTTCATTTGAAATCCATTTGACCTCATTTTAACTTGCCAAAAAAAATTGCAGCTAAGAGCAAAGTGAGAACAGAAAGAGGAGGGTTTGAAACTTTGAAGGAGTTGTCGGAGAAGAAAAACCAGCATCTAGGAGGCAAAAAGGAGAGCATTAAGGCAACAACCAGCAAGAGAAGTGAAAGAGGTAAGTTATTCTTCCATTTTTTTTTCTCTTTTTTCCAATTTTTTCTAAGTTTAAATGATGAAATGTATGATTTTTTGTATTTTTTTTAATGTTCAGTTTGCAAAAACCAAAATAAAACAAAATGAGCAGCAGTAGTAAAGGTAGTAAGCATGTTGAGAGGGGAGAAGAAACTCAATCGGTTGAAAGGGGGCAGCCTCAAGAAAATCCATATGAAATCCCTTCCGAAGATTTCAAAAACTATACAAAATAACTGAGTTCTCTTTCCTCACTAGGGTGAACTGCTAAATTGATTTTTGCCCACCTAAAACTGCCTTTGAAGTTATTGAAAAAAGCCCCAAATCCTAGAAACTTCTCTTAAAAATTCTCCTAAAAATTCTCCAATCTTGATTTAACACCTTTGAAGGATATTTGCTTGCAAATCAAATTAGATCCTTGCTGAAATAAGTTTGAAACCTTAAAAATCTGCAACAACTCACATTGGAAACAAAGGTTTTCATCTTTGATCCCAAATGTGGAATCCGAGAGGGTTTCATCCTTGGATGTCCTATATTGAACAAACTACTCAAATCTGAAAATTGGATGCAAAAGGATAACTTGAATGATTACCAAATGAAGATAGGCACCTTCTTGATATACCTTTTCAAATTGGGTCCTTGGGTCCTAAATTTCCCTCCAAGTATTTTAAAATATTTTTAATTTTAGTTTTAAGATTTTAAAAATACTTTTTATTTTAATGTGTTTAAAAACACTCTTTTTATTTTAATAATATTATTTAAGTCGCCTCTTAAATTAAAATTTATCGTACCCAGCTTAAAATAATATTAAAATTTATTTCATTTGATTTTTCCTTTAGCCTGTGGGAAATGGAAATAGGCTAGAGGTCTTCTTCATGGCACTGTTTCCAAAAGGGGGACTTGACGGGGAAGTACCTAAATTACTCTTAGGATTGTTCATCCCGGCCCTAAGGTGTGATGTCCCCTTTTTCCTAGGCAGTGGTCAGACGCAGTGGTTAGTCTACCAATTGGTCCCTATAGGCTAATAGGGTGTTCAGGGGACCCCTTTGAGGGTGATCTTTGGTTCCTCAACAAGCCTTTTTGGTGCTTATTTCAGCACTCTTCAACTCAGTGTCCCAATTTATTTGTGGTGTGCCTTCCAAAGGCCATTCTAGACACTTTGACCCACACTTACTATTTTTAGTAAGTCACTCGAATGTGTTGCTCATACTTGCTATTTATAGTAAGTCACCAGTATGGTCAGCTAGCAAAGTTTCTATATTTGGCATGGTGGCATAATTATATCCTGGAGTTAAATGATGTTCTAAAATGCAACATATGAAGTTAGACGAGCTTTGTGAGGAATTGAGCTTGGCTCAATCAACATCATCCACAGTAGCAATTTGGTCTGCTTCCATGACACCTACAGATGAGAGTGGTGTTGTGACCTTTTTCACACATCACCCCATCAAGATGGGGACCCCCTAAATTTTGCTCCATTCTGGTCTGTTGTACCCAAACCGAAATTTTTGCTTCATTAAAGCATTTTGCTTAAAATGGTCTAAACCTTGTAAAAGTGGGGTCAAAACTCAATTTTCGGGCAAATAAAGTATGGGCTTTTAGTCAGTGTGATGCCAGGAAGATACTGGCAAAATTTGAAAATTTTGAAAATTAGGGTTTTTGAAATCTATTTTTAGCCCGAAACCCTAAAAAATAGGAACTTGTCAGAATTGGATGAAATTAATTTTGATTGGCTTATTTCACATCACAATCACAGTGGTGAAGTCAGTTTCAGTTAAAAGTCAGTTTAAGGCTGGTGGGTAGTTTTCACTTTTTTAGGAGAAAAGTTAGGATCTTCGGGGTCATCAATGGCAGTTGGCCAGTACCAGGTGTCAATATCTAAGCCTGAAACTCAAAGAGGAACGCTCTACGATAAAAGATGTTGGAAATAATGCTTTTTGATGGAGGGGATTTTCAGATTGGCAAAAAGTGCTAAAATATTCTAAGTCTGGGAACTTTTCACTATGTAACGTAGTAGACACTTGCGCAATCAACGTGCAAATCAACTTTATAGTGTCCGTACATGTGAAAATGATGAAGTATAGTCATCCACACACCTCAGCAGTCACAACGCTTCGACATGGTCAACCGCAGGGATGGATACAGCGTTTGCAAAGCATAAAATGGTGAAAATCAATGAATTCAAAACAAATCCGCTCCCCTGTAGCCTAGGGGCGCCCTTCCATTTGAAGGTCAAGATTTGAGTGTTTTGGATAAAGGATACATTCATTATGTTCAGTTTTCAGTCAGCTTTCCGATTAGCCATGAAGCAAGATTATCCGAGTTACAGAACTCCGGCAAACGAAGACAGAAGCAGAGGTTGCGAAGAGTGTTTTCATCAAGGAGGCAGTCTAGAGATGCAAATCCGCTCCCTTCTAGCCCAAGGGCGATTTTCTTTTTGAAGGCCCAGATCTAGATGCATGTGTGTTTTGATGGTTTCAGCCTTTGCAGAATTAGTTTAGCTTTTCAACGAGCTATCAAGCGAAAGCGTATCCAGTACAGAAATCCGGTTATCGGCGGTGGAAGTGGAAATTGCAAGCAAGATACATGTCAGATGAAGTTTTGTAGAATGCAAATCCGCTCCCCTGTAGCCCAGGGGCGATCCTGAATAAGACCTGTTTGATGGATGAATTTGCAATTGAGGTCTTCCTGAGATCTCTTCCAGCTCAGTCCAGCTTTGCAGTGTATCCGTTCACAAGACGATCCGATATTCTGAGTAACTGTGACAGAGGTCCTACCGAGCATGTAAAACAGAGGATGGTGAAGCGTAGCTACACAAAGCTGCACAGCTGTAGGCTAGGGGCGATTCTCCTTTAGGCCTGCCAGACGGGGTTATTTGCAATTACAGTCTTCACAAGACTTGTGTGCAATTACTCAAGCTATCCAACGAGTCTAGCCGACAGCCTCCGGGATTTGGCGAATGCTCGTACGTGCGAGGTCAAGATGATAATGATGTGAAGAAGAGCTGATTGAAGGCAATTCAAAGAACGACTAAGTGTAAGAATGTTATTTTCTTTGAAAAAGGCGATTTTCTTTTAGAGGCCTTAAAAGCAATTTTCTGGCTTCGTCGTCTCCAAGAACATCTCTTGCAAGTTGACCAAACTATACAGCAAGACAGACGGCACGCGTATCGGAACATTCCAGTTCCCGGTATCAAGGGTCAAAGTATGGTGTTCAGTTGAAAATCACACTTTTATCAAAATGGTGTTTGAGCTATCACAGAATAGGGGCGCTCATGCTTTTGGGGTTCTTAATACAATTTTCAGATCCCTCACATACAGTCATTGGATGCAGGATACTTCTAGTCATGCAATGAATCCATTATTCAGTCAGTGGAGTTCATTATTCATTGTCAGCGGCAGTTTGAAGCATCAGAAGGCAGAACGAAGAAATGACTAAGTCTGGAGTCAAAACATCAATTTAATCAGAGGCGCCTAATTTTCTAAGGTATCAGATGATGATTTTAGCAGTTGTTGCTCCCAGCAGACATTTCATCCTTGTCATGCAAGCTTCGCGGTGGATATCTCAGCACAGTCGCAGGCTCAGTCAGTCATCCAGAAATCAGAGCTGAACATGGTCAGTTGTAACTTTGCAGTCAGCTACAAAATAGGAGATTCTTAAAAATCTCATAACTCTTGCAAATGGAAGCCTAAAATATCAAAATTTGACTTTTTGGAATCAGGGAAGTGTGTTGAACACAGCAAGATGCTATTTTTGGCAAAAAATGAAAAAAAAATATTTTTGCATGCAGAGCATTGAAAAGTGACGAATTTCTTCAAAGACAGATATTGGCGCCATTTTTAGTTTTTGCATGTGTTAAAAATTAAGATATTATTTTTAGTCTGAAGACTCAGAGACAGTGGCAGTTCAACTGGAGAGAAGCCAATCGATTTTCCTTTTTCTAAATTAGGGTTGCATTATGCATGCATGATGGTTCGAATTGTTTATTTAAACAAGCATGGCGCCTTTCATCATTCACACAGCTTTGAAAGTTCGAATTTCTTCAAAGAGATTGGCGAATTTTCATCAAAGGATCAAGTTCGAAGGTGGTAAAATATTCTTTTGCAGGTACAAGTTCAGATTCAGCATCAGATTCAAGGCAGAGTGGCGATTTTGACAGAAGAAGATAATAATTAAATAAAAAATTAAAAAAAATATATCTTTCATCTTCTCTATATTTCTTCCATCTTCTCGTCTTAAATTCTCTTGCATGTTCGAAGTGTTGGCAGATTTTGGCAAAACAAAATATCTGGGTTGATTCAGAAGAGCTTTCTCAGCAAAACCCATGTGCCAGAATTTTTCAGGAAAATTTGTTCCAGAACATCTGTTCTTGAAGCTTTAATTTTCTCAACCGAAATTCTTTTGCATGGCTGAGTAAAGGGTAAATTTTTGCATTTCTGACGTTCTGGGTTGTCTTAGAATCATTTTCTGGACAAAACCCATATCTCAAATTTTTTCGTAAAAAATTCTCATCCGACAAGCTATTTTTAGCCTCAGCAGGCTATTTTTGGCTTTCCAAAAAAGTTGTCAGAATATAGCCGTGTGCACAGTCAACAGGCAAGTTTTTCAGAATGCAGTTCACTCAGCTCGAATTCAAGACCAAATCGGTCTTAACCCATGACTTCATCGGAACAGTTGATACAGATCTACATAAGGTGTTGCCGGAGGTGGTTTTGGATCCACTCAAAATCAGGGATTCAGTTATCAAGAATATTCAGCAATCCGGGTTGCTTGAGGCCGCTTCCATACCTATTTCGGTGCATTGCGTGGAGTTTGTAATATCTTGCATCAAGCATTACAATTCCGCTACACGAGAGATACGGTCAATAGATGGACGTGTTATATGCAGTCTCAAACCTCTTGATATCGAGCGAAGTCTAGATATTCCTCAACATTCGGATGGGATGGTTATTTCCATGAGTCAAAGCGAGCAGGCATTCAATGCTGGACTGGATAAGTGTCAAAACAAGATGATAGAGAGATGGCTGAAACAAAAGAAGAGCAAGTTGCCAAACAACTTGGGTCGTGGCGAGTGTAAGGATGAATACAATATTTTGATTACACTGCTTAATCGTGTCTCAGGTCATGCAGATGCGAACAAATTTCACCCGTGGATGTATTATATCATTGGTAGAATCATCTCGGGGCAAGAGCATTATGACTGGGCATCCTTCATCAGCGATGTTATTCACGAGCAAATCACCGGTTTCCTAGCTGCGCATCAATTTCATATGTGTTCTTACCTGGTGTACTTGATTGCTTATCAGAATCAGTTTAATGGTTTGAATACGGTGGGCATACTCAGTGTACAGAAAGTCTATCGTTACTATGACCAGCTTGAGTTCACAAAGGCTGAAAGTCATTTTAAACGTGTACAAGAGGCTTTCTTGACTTATACAGTGAGAAACTTGGACCGGGAGTTGCATATTCGCATCTCGACAGTTGCCAGAGCAGCAATGAAGAATTGGGCAGATTGGTACATTCAGTTCCCTACATACACCTATATCCGTGTCTATGGATACACAGGAAAACCAGCTATGTTACCACGTTATCCTTCGGATAAAACAATATTCATGGAGTTCCTGAGGCAGCTATATGAAGTTCACAAACGTTTGCGCATCAAGCGTAAACCAGCTGCCGAGTTTCCTTTGCAATTCGGGATGTATTGGTGTAGGACGGCAGTTGATGCTAAGACCGCAGGTCAAGAGTTAGAAAATTGCAAACTCAAGTACCTGGTGGATACACGCACATATGATCCTTGGGGTCATTACGCAGCTCGCCTGGGTAATCTCTCTTATCACAAACCTACGATGGAAGATTATTGGGTGAATTGTGAGGATGATTTCGAAGTTCGCAGACGTAGCTATAGCAGGTTCTCTCTTCCACAAGTTTCTGTTTTCTTGGCAGAAGATGTGGAAGGATTGACAGAGGATGAGGGAGATACACTTCCTCAATTTTACAGAGAGCAGGTTGATGGACAACCACTGCCGTTAGTAAACTGGTATGCCAAAGAGTTCGCATCAGTAAAGGAGAGATCGAGCAGGGTCATCCAAAATAGTATGCTTTATTTAGAAAGCAGAAGGTTGAGAAAGGCATCTATGCCTAGAGCAGAGCCGCCAACAGAAGGACTTGTATTGCCTTCTTCTTCAAAACCTAAGCAGAAGAAGAGGAGCAATCCTCCTAAAAAGAATCCAGCGCCTAGTAATTCAAAGGGAAAAGCATCTGTTGCGATTCCACATGTAGAGCCAGTCAGAGAAGTTATTCAGACTTCTCCGCAGCTTGAGGTTCAGCCCCGTATGCCGTCACCGACACCATTAGAGCAGCCTCCCATTCCAATTCACATTGATTTGGACGTAGATTCACCTCCTCGCAGCGATTCTTTTATACATTCACATTCATCAAATCCTCCTACGACTAGTACAGGTCTTTCCAGTGGGATTAGTCGGGATTCATCTTGGCTTGAGAGTCAGCTGGGAAGAAAAAGGAGGCAACCATCTTACATACTTGATCATTCAGATTTTGATCATGACCATCAAGATGTGCCTGAAAAGAGGATCAAGAAGCAGATACATATTGGGAGAAGTGCAGATAAGGAATTCATTGTTGAGACTGCTGTACCTCCAGAAGATAAGAGTCTAGACGAGATGGAAGCTCAAGACTTCGAGGTTATCACAGTTCATTTCGGTAAGAGTACTCGTCAGACAGATATTGATCTCCTACAGGTTGCTACAGATAGCGTCAAAGATAGGATGGTGAAAGATGGTGAAGATAAATCAGCTCTCAAGGCTGAAATACAGCAGCTTCGCCAGTACATTTCTAGCCTTGTACACAGGACAGGGGATGTTGTCACCGCGCTTCCACATATGTTAGAACCACCAGCAGAGCAGGGTCAGATTGATCTCTTGGTTGCATATGGTAAGCGATTGGAGGAATGGGAAGAGGAGTTTGTTGCTAGAGGTCGCCTTATACTTACAGAATTGTATCAATTGCGGTATAATGCACGTGAGCTTCGTTTACGACTTCAAGATGAGGAACGTGATTTGGCTATTAGTAAACCCAGGGATGAGATTCTGATTGCCAACTTGGGAATGTCATTTGATTCAGTCACAGAGGCAGAGGATAAAGAAGAGGTCTACATTTGGAGAACACAGTTGATCTTCAAGGCAGAGATAGAAGGAAAGATCGTATCTGAGGTGGCTGAGAGCAGAGAGCATGTTACTAGTGCACTCCGCTATATAAGAGACTTTGTGTCTCAATTACCATGTGTATATCAGCGTGTGGGTGGTGACTATGTTGAGCTTGCTGACATCCAGTTAGAGCTCCAAGCACTTATTCACGGTATTTTCAGTGGTGAGACCATTGGCTGTAAGATGAATCAGCTTACAGCCATGTCAACATTGTTTGATGAGGCAATCAGGAGAAAGGGTGAGTTCCAGTGTCAGATGACTAATGGAGAAGACATGCTGCACAGACATAGGATTCTTCGCCAGAGCTTCAGTTCCCCAGATGGAGATGCAGTCAACGACCTCGTAGATGGGTTAATTTCTCAAGATCAGGGCCAGTAGACTTCAGTTAAAGGCGTCCCACCTTTTTCCAAGATAGACATTAGACACAGGAGTTAAACTCGAGGCTTCTTTCCGAGTTAACTGGTTGTTACACATTGCATGTCTTGTCTGTCTTGGAAATATCTACAAACACTTGGAGTTTAGATTAGATCTTTCAGTCAACTGATGATAGCATTCCAGTTGACTTGCTTTCAATAAGGACGTGCATGTTGCACCTTGTCCATTTAGATTAGATGTTTCAGTTAACTGATGATAGTTTCCCAGTTAACTGTATAGTTTCATTCAATTAGGGTTTAGGAATAAGATCTTGCATGCATTGCAAGACTTTAGTTGACTCAAGGTGATTTTAGGTTGCCTACACCTTGAAGTCTATAAATAAGAGCTTTAAGCTCATTTGTAATTTAACTTTTGCTTGATAGCATACATGCTGCGCCTACCTTGCCTGTAGTATTGCTATTATTGTATCTGTTCAAAGAGTAATTGCTGTTATAATAAATTGCTGCGCCTACCTTGCCTTCATGTTATTGTCATAGTGTTTATTCGATCTTAGTTAAATGGGGTTGCTGGTTTGATCGTTATTGCATGCGTGTTGCGTCTATACAATCTACTGTCCCAGTTGCTTACCTTTTTGTTTTGTTTATTATAAGCCTATTCAGAAGAGCAAATAGTTGCGCCTACCTTGCCTTCATGTTGCGAAACTGTACTTAAAGCTTATCGTTTGATGTGTGTGATAGTAGACTCATTCAGCCAAGCAAATAGTTGCGCCTACCTTGCCTTCATGTTGTGAAGCTGTACCAGGTTTACCGTTCATTTGTTTGTTTTAATAAACTTCTTCCCGGATTAGCAAATAGTTGCGCCTACCTTGCCTTCATGTTGTGAGCCCGCACCTGGAGTTTATCGTACAATACATTCCTGCTCCATTTCCTCATGCTCTGTTTCTTGAGGAAATTGGATAGATATTAAAGAAGTTAGCTTAGTTGTAGTTACATGATCTGCGAAACCAGAAAATACTTAGCTGCAACGTTCTAGGTTTTCTTAACCTTGTGCCTCTACCAGCTGAGAACAAAAAGATAGGACAGTAGTTTAGTTTTCTATTTCATGCATTCCAGCACAACGAGGGAGCTTCCCCTCCTAATTTGAAGAGCACTCATTACGTAGTGTGCATAGCTGTCCGTACGAACTCACACTCCAGAGGTGTTAGTTCTTACGCCAACATGGTCTTTTGGATTTGGTTCGCTCTCTCTCTGGTCTCTGGCCTTCCGGGGATGTCCTGTCGTTTGACCCAGGTTAAAGTACTAGTTAAGTCTGTGTAATTAGGGTCTTCATCCTTCAGGCTTATTAAAGGTCAAACTGAGTTATAAAATTGAAATCTAAGCTTAGTACAGCCGTCAGAAGACTCCCAACAGAGTCCCCCTAAATTTTCACTGTATTCCGGCAACTTACTATTTTTAGTAAGTATTCAATTTGGGACTATTTTATTGAGATTTTGGAATTCTGTCAGTTCCACTGCATCCGGGTAACATCAAGCTGCCTACACGTAAATTTTGAGCCAGATCAGACGACTTGCTATTTTTGGCAGTTCAGGCTTCAAGAGCCATTTTCAGGGTTTCCACATGAGCTTTTCGGATGCATGTCTGGAGAATCCTTCTGGGTTTTCCAAAACCTTCGCAGTGATGTAACATGCAACCAAGACGATCACTTTCAGAGTTCAGCCTTCGGAGGCTATTTTTAGGGTTCGCATGCAGTGTTTTTCAACGCATGTCGGGTTTTTCTTTATGGGTTTTTCGAGAGCTTTGCAACAATGTGACATGCAAGCGGAGAAGATCGAGTTTTGAGGACTTACTATTTTTAGCCAGTGCACGCATGCAGACCAGTTTTCTGGGTTTTTCTGGGTTTCTTAAGATCCCACGGGCAATATGACATGCAAAACCATCCGGCAGTGGATGAGTCACTTTTTCAGGCAGTTTCTATTTTTAGCAGGTACACTATGGCAGCCGCCCAACACTCCAGTTCAGCAAGCAGAACGACATGCAAAAGGAACGAAGTCAAACGGAGACCGTTCAGGATACATACAGGTCAAATTAGGCTTTCCACTTTTATAGGGGGTAAAATCCAAAAATAGCCGAAACGAAGCACCCCACCAATGTCAGCACACTTCAAGGTACCTGCTGGCAAAATTTGAGCGAAATCGGAGAACTTACTATTTTTAGTAAGTCAGGGCACGGCTATAAATAGCAGGTCTGCACCCGAGGTTGGCATCAGAGTGACACTCAAGCTATCAAGATCAAGCGTTGCAACTTTCAGGCAAAACGGAGCTACTGAAGTCGGAAAGTCAAAACTTACTATAAATAGCAGGTGGCTATAAATAGCAGGTCAGGGCAGAGGACTGGCAAAACAGGTTCACAAGGTGAAGAAGATCATATGATGAAATTTTCAGGCAAAACGGAGCCTTAGAGGTTGAAAATCAAGGGACTTGCTAAAAATAGCACAACTTGCTAAAAATAGAATACAAAAGCAATAGCAAGCAGAGACATGAAAATTTTTCTAAGTATGGGAAAATGAAAGCAAGAGCTCTAAAAGGCGCCCACCTCAAGAATGAAATCTAGAAATTTTCTAAGTACAAAATTCAAAGTTGAGCAGAGAAAATGCGCCCACCTTCAAGGTTGATAACTTTGAAATTTTCTAAGTATGAAACGGAAGTAGCACCCCTCAAATGCGCCCTCACCCTCAAGTTGAGAAGAGTTCAAAAATTGTCTAAGTCACAAAAATAAAAGCTCACCTCATGAAATGCGCCCTCATCTTGAAGCTACCCCATCAAAATGCGCCCAAGGAAGATGTTGCCTAGTGAAAAGCGGCTAAGGCATTGAAAATAGAAGTTCACCCTGTGAAATGCGCCCTCAAGTCAAAGCATGGCACATCAAATGCGCCCACCTCAAGTGTAAAAGGGTTGCTGGAGAAAAAGCGGCTAAGGCATTGAAATGAAAGTGGAGGGGTAGAAATGCGCCCTCACATGAAAGCACACTGCCCCATTTGCGCCCATGGTGAAAATAAAAGCAAGCCCTCTAAAATGTGCCAAGGGAAAGAATTGTTAAGTGAAATTCTTCTAAGGCATAAAACGAAAGCTTGAGGTAGTATTTGCGCCCAAGGTAAAGTGAAGACCCTCAAAGAAAGTTCTAAGGCACAAAAATAAAAGCTCACCCCATGAAATGCGCCCTCATCTTGAAGCTCCCCCATCAAAATGCGCCTAAGGAAGATGTTGCCTAGTGAAAAGCGGCTAAGGCATGGAAATGAAAGCTTGCCTATGTATTTGCACCCAAGGGGGATGTGGAAGTAAAAAAACGTCTAAGTGTTAAAACAAAAGCTTGCAACTCAAAATGCGCCCTTGAAGAAGTTGAAGTGGAGTTTTTTTTAATTTTTCTAAGTGGCAAGATGAGAGTAGACATGTCTATTTGCGCCCTCAAGTAAAGGTGAAGCATGAAAATTTTCTAAGTGAAAAACGTCTAAGGCAAAGTGAAGGCTTAGCATATCAAGTGCGCCCAGCTTGTGGGTGATTTAAAAAATCCTCTAAGACATGGAAATTAAAAGGTACCAAGAAGAAATACGCCCAAGAAATGAGAGGGATTTAAATTTTAATTCCTAAGGCATGGAGATAGATATTTCACCAGAGAAGTATACGCCTAGGGGGGATGAAAGTTTAAATTCTCTACTAACCGTATGAAGTGGAGAAATTCCTAGGGCGTGAGAATTTGAAAAATTGAAAGAGTGGGTGAACATGAAAATTTTCCAGACATTTAAACAGGGTTGGCGACTTGATAAAATATTTTCTAAGTGAAAATCAAATGAACCCGTTTAAAATGCACCCATGAGTTAACAGAGTTTGAAAATTAATTTCCTAAGGGAAATTATAATATTTTCAGAGGAAATTTGTTTTGCCTAGATTATTTTCCTGACGGAAGTTAAATCTCCAAGGATGAATTATTTCGAGCAGGCAAATAATTTTTAATCACCCGGAGTTGAACATTTTAAAGAGAGAATTTAAAATGTCTAAGGCAAATTTTATGAAATCAAGGATTTAAATGACAGACATTTTAAAAGTTGGAAATAAATTTACAACTCCCACAAAATTTTTCGAGTTGAATTTATTTAAACACTACGAGATTTTAAAATGGAATTTTAAATCGAGTCAAGTGATTTTTTTTTCTCGCGAGTTGTTTAAATCACCAAGAGTTAACTGGCAGACTAAGAGGAAGAATTCGAATTTTTTTACAAAGAAGGAATCATTATTAATGGCAACTGCCATAATGACCGGCTGACGACTAGCCCACTACTGCGCCTGAATTAGAAGATTTTGAACGAAGAGAGTGGAAAATTGATGAAGGTGCTAAAAATAGCCCCAGCACTACTTAGCAGGATTCTCCGAGAAGAGTTATTTAAACAGTCTCTTCTCTCATTTCTCCTCACATTTTTCGAAGTTGAAGTTGCTGAAGAAGAGATTGAAATATTTTCGAAGTTGTTGAGGAGAGAATTTCTTTGAGAGTTTATTTTATTTCGGAGTGTTGAGTTGCTGAAAGTGCGAAGTTGCTGAAGAAATTTCTATTCGCCGAAGAGCTGAGAGTTTGTTGCTGCAATTTCGAAGTTGAAGGTTGAAGTTGTTTTCCGGAGTTGCTGGAAGATTTATTTTCGAAGTTGCTGCAAAGTGTTGAGTTGCAGAAATTTATTTTGTGCTGAGGATTTATTTCGAAGTTGCTGCAGTTTTGAAATTGAAGGTTGTAGCTTGCTGCAGATTTTATTTATTCGAGCTGCTGAAAGTCGAAAGTTGCTGAGGTTGACGAAGTCGAGACAAAGGATTTAATTCATTTTGTGCTGAGAAAGTATCCACATTGCTGAATGGTAGTTGGCTGCAATTTTCTTCGCCAGTCGGAAGTGCAGCCGTTGAAAGCTTCTTTATAAGCTTGAAGTTTTTTTTATACAGTACGAGGTTTGGAGTTAGTAATTTATGCTGAGAGTTTTTATTTTCAAAAAGCTAACTCCACGTTCGCAGCCGTCTCGGAGGTTACTTCATTTTATTTAAATAATCTGCAGCCTAGCTTATTGCTATTCTATTTTATTTTGCAGATGGCCGGAGCAAAGGATGTTGCAGGAACAAGCAGAGCCGCAAGCAGAGCTGCAAACACTGAAGCAGGCAAGGCTAGCTCATCCCGGCAGGCAATGATTAAAAGGCTCGCTAAGCCATTTCTCCCAAAATCAGCAATAGTTTCAAAGTTGGCGGGATTAAATGACACCAACCTTGGTTCATTTAATCTAAATGCACTCAAATCGAGGATGTTCGGGCTAGGGGGCCATCAACCATCAGTCACGGCACATAATATAATGAAGAGTGGAATCTACACAGCTGCTGGTTTTCCGCCAGCAATTCAGTGTCCGGAGCTAATTATGGAGTGCGCCAATCACTACAAGCCAGAACGTAGGACGATTGTCTCTCCGGATGGTAAACTGCTCGCCAACTTCACACCGGATGCCATCGGAGAGGCATTTGGGATTTCGACTGCTGAGGAGATGTTATACAGGACAAATAAGAGGGCAGATAAGATGTACTCTTCCTCTTTCGAAAGAGTCACTGCAGTCATCAACAGAGTTTGGATGCAGAAGCCGAGGCCACCCCGCACTAAGCTCCCAAAGCAAATAATTGCCGAAGACGTGAAACAAGAATACTGTGATTTGATAATGATGTTGAGCCGGGTAAATGGGAGTGCACAGGCTTACATTTTCGAACCTTGGATG
Organism: Sequoiadendron giganteum; assembly: GCA_007115665.2. Taxonomy (NCBI): domain Eukaryota; kingdom Viridiplantae; phylum Streptophyta; class Pinopsida; order Cupressales; family Cupressaceae; genus Sequoiadendron; species Sequoiadendron giganteum. The sequence continues at coordinate 328,907,787 of CM021101.1, read as the reverse complement.
TTCTACTTCATCGAGATCATCTTGGAGGGAAAGGAGTGTGTCGATTGGGCTAGGATGATTAGCAACCACATCGATGAGCAATTCAGAAGCCTGAAGGTGACGAAGACTTTCTACATGAGCTCATATGTAATTTACATGTTGGCCAGAATGACTAAGTACAGAGGGATTTCGTACAAGGAGCCAATCGGCTGTGCCCCTGGTCAATTCAAAATCCATGAAGCCTGCACACAGCTACATTTAGTTAACATTGCCAACTATAAACGGGCAAATGATGCATTCACAATGCACATTGCGAGGACACTTCAGCAAAGGACGCAGCAGAGAATATCTAAAGAAGCACAGACATTGATTGAGGAATATGGGTATTGGCTCATCCAATTCCCGAAATTCACATATATTAGGCTGCAGGGGTTCACTTTGTATCCGTATCGGTTACCACGATACCCCACTGATCACATAGTAATGCTTGAGATATCTAGGCAATTGATTGCCTATGATAAGATTCAGAAAAGGAAAAAGAAGGGTGGACTTGATTTCCCTATCACCATGGGAAATTCCATTGAGGTGTGTCCCTCTTTGCAGGCAGCCCGAGAGGCAGAGGACGAGCTGCAATCTTATCATTTGTCATATCACACAGGCAGGCAGGATTTCGATCCTTACAGGAACATCCGGATGATACAAAACGTTGAATACCGGCACAGAGCTCATCTGGAGGACTTTTGGGCAAATGCAGTGGATGAGACTAAGATAAGAAGAAGGATGTTTTCCAAACTTCCTCTCAAGTTGATTAGAGAATGTGAGATTATTCCAGTTCCCAACCAGGTGGAGGAGGATGTCAACGTCATGCAACCCGACTATGGTTCAGTTAGGGATACTCCTGTCCCACCACCTGATTGGTCCGAGCCAGAGATCATGGACTTGGACACGCCTTCTATCCCGGTGATGACTTTTACCAGGACTTGGGTCGACAGACATGTATGCAGACTCAAGAGCAAGTCGATCGCCCTTACTTATAGCTTGATGGGTGACCCAAGGCCGTTATCGGTAAAAAAGGGGAAACAAATTGCTCAGATATCGAGGGCACAAGTAGAAGTGCCAACCCAACCAATACCGTTGAGGATAGAACAAGCATCACCCGTGCACTCACAAACTCAGTCTTCGAGTTTGAGAGTGGTTTCATTATTTGCCGATCAGAGGGCAGGATTGGAGGAAGAGCGGGGACTTGAGGAGGTAGATCAGCCCAACGCCCAGGAATCAGCTAGTGTCAGTCTATCCAGGGGCGGCCAACAGGAGGAAGAAGAGGAAACAATGGTCGACACCCATTTTCAGCAGATGTTGGACACGGCTTTGGAAGAAGAAGAAAACACCGAACAGGGGACCCAAGGGTTGGGAGATACCCAGCTTATGGAGGAGGATGAGCCTGAGCAAACCAGTGCAAGAAGGGAGGAAGTGCACGAGATGGAGGCAACAGAAGAACAACCCCTTGTCATTTGTAATCCACAG
>CM021101.1:328749336-328906184 GCA_007115665.2 Sequoiadendron giganteum | reverse complement strand
GTAACTATCGTGGTTTTGTGGCAATGGATGCAGGAACATGAACCATTCCTCCAGGCGGAGGGGAAACATCACTCGGGAGAGGAGCTTGGCCGGGTAACCGGTAAAGTGAACTATTTGAGCATACACACACTCACCTTAGACTGAGTAAACCAAGTTAGTTTTGTATGAGTATAAGGTAAGTCATCCATAGCTTGTATGTCTTGCAAATAGAGGTCTTGACTGCTTTTGTGTGTGAAGTTTATCCTTGTGCTTGATTGTGAGATTATGATCATCATGGTGGTATCATGTTTGGATGTGAACATCGGAAGTATGCATATAAACACATGTATAGTATATATACGTATCCGTAAGTATAAACATATCGATACAGGCGTAAGTGACTAATGGACTTGTCATATGGTTTACTGCGGTATATATATGTTTATAAGCATACGTCTGATAAAGCGGAAATATTAAATATTTGCCCTGGAATTTATATATACACATATACATAGATATATATGTTGAAAGTATGCTGACTGGCTCACAATATATGTATTCGACAATTAAATATGTATATGTATATATATTTATATTTGTTAAATATAAATATATTTATATATGTAATTATATATAATATTATTATAGTTATATTAAAATATATAAGTATATTAAATACTCGGGTATTTAAATATTTGTATGTTTAATATATTTACAAGAACTATAATAATATTTATATAATAAAATATATAAATATATTTAGTTAAATATTTTAAAACTCTTAAGTGTAAAATTAAAAGATTTAAATCTTTTAATTAGAGAAAATATTATAGTGAACTTTTAAGAAATAATATTATATATATTAAATATATATATTTGGAATAAAAAAGAAATTAAATACTTAATTTTATTAAGTCATTTGGTAAATATCGAATAAAGTTTACCATGTGAAATAAAAGAGTTGACATTTTTAAGTCATTTGATGATTATTGAATATTTTTACCATAGGAAATAAACTGATTTGCGTTGAAATTTATGGAATTCTTTTCACCGTGGCTAAATCTGGGAATGAAAATATTTCATTCATCGATATAGTTAAACTTTAGAAAGTGAAAAAAAAACTGCTGCAAACGCGCGCACGGGAAGAGAATTGGTCGCAGCTCCAGGAATGAAAGAGGAAGCCTGAAACTAAGGCCAGGTGGGACGCATTTGTGCTGGGACACTTTCCCGCAATGAATAACAATCCGCCAGTTTTGGACGCCATTATAGGAGGACGCCTATAGGTGTCACTTTGCCATTTTTACCATGTGATGTTTGAATCATTCTTCACGAATGGAGGTCGACTCAACTTCAATTAGCTGAATAAGCTTTTGGAATGCTGCCACTACGAATTTGATGTTTTCAAATAAATGGAGGTGTCAATTCTCATGCCAAAACTGTAGCATGGCATGAGAATCTGAACTTTATAAATAAGAGTTCATTTGCTTATCATTTCACCAATTCACAACTTGCCTTTTCAAAATTCCGAATTTGCATTTGAGAAGCCACAATTCACCATTGCCATTATGGACAAGCCTTGAGCATTTCATATGCTGCATATATACATGTACACACCTGCTGTAGAAATCAATTTTGAGAAAAGTAGTAACCAGCATTACCCGAAATTATACTCCAGTCATTCTGAGCTTCAGCTAAAGGATTAGTATCTGGAAAGAACAGTAGGAGAGAGGGATTAATTTAAGAAAGGAACAAAGGAGCTTATACTAAGTGAATCAGAAGAATTCAAGAGTAGGCAGGAGGCCAGCTTAAGGAAACAGGCATGAGAGTCACATTCTTTAATATCTCTGTTTTTAGTTTATGAATAGAAGAAAAACCATATGTTTATTTTATGCATTAAATTGTATTATAGCATAGGCGGATCAGTCAAGTAAAAGATAAATTTTGTTTCCTATTTATAACTGCATAGACTAAAGGGAATGGCTTGTCTGCAATTTAAAATAAAAAGGAATGGCTTGTCTACAATGAAATATAAGGGAAAAGGGGGAAACTGTTATTCCACTTCATTTGGAAAAGGGATTACTAAGCATAAGGAAATATGTTTGGATAGATTGCATTTTGTATGTCCATAGCCTATACTGTTGTTGGGTGAAAATAGTGTAATCAACTTTTCAATAGATTACGCCATCTAGACTTCAACCACAGCTATGTGAGATATAATCTCTCCTCTCAGAAAGGGGAGGCGCCCTTCTTACTACTAATTAGAAGCTATAGTAAACTTTAAAGAATACTTACAAAATGTACACTGTACTCATGAAATGGGGGGGGTGTGTGTTACATTCATGCTTCTCTCTTTTTTCAGAGAAGACGTTTACAATGCTTCACTATGAAAAGCTTTAGATCTAAATAACTTAAACTTAAACAACAACAGTAATGCCAATATTTCTATCTTGACAAAGCAAAGCTTAGAAATACCAAGTGTGATTTATAATAACAAAAGTTAAAAAGAAAAGGGAAGGCTCACGAAGGCACAAAGTCGTTCCGTAACCTTTTCAATGTTGAATCCGGTAGTAGTATCGTTCATTGTATTAGAAGCACAAAGTCTTCTTAGACACAACGATTCCTCGAACAACAAGAACGATTACAAGCACAAAGTCTTGTAGATCCTTCAACAAAAACCTTCAAACATAAACAAATCCAAACGATAAATGTAACACAAAGTTTACATCAACCACTTGAAGCCCTTTCAATCTCATACACCAATCACTACTGATATAATCAACACACAAAACAATTGATTCCAACACAAAGTCTGGCATGCACTCTGCTTCTTTATTGATTAGATCTGAATTCACAATATTGAACACAAAGTCTCAATGCTTGTTTCAAAATAGCAGCACTTCGTTGCAAAATCTCAAAAGGTAAATATTACAAAAGAAATCCCTCTTATTTATAGAAAAGAGGGAAGAGCAAAATTAGGGAATTAGATGAGAAAAAATAGGAAACCCTAATCTAATTGAGTATAATTTATTTCTACGTAATCGCACCTCATATTTTGGTGTAATTACATTTTACAAAAAGACACCTAAAGTGTCAAAAACTATTTACAAGATGCATAAAGAGAAGCATCAAAATGTTCAACACTGGGAGATCAGGAATCTTCATGGTTCCTTGCTTGGGCGCAAAATCTTCATATTTCTTCTTGGTCTCCTGCATGAACGCATCATTTGGGCCGACTGTGTAATCAACAAGGGTGTGAACTCTTGTGATCGACCTTCTAGCGGATGAATGGATTTTCTTGCACCTGTGAAGATGCATCTTGATATTATCAAGTGTTAGTCGTATATCGCAAATGACATGTATTGAGGCTTTTGAAAAACTGGCATCCTCAACTTGTAACATGACTTCTTTGTAGATCTGGGATAGTTCACTGGATCAAAAAATGTCACCTTCGAGATCACTTGATGAAATTTGGAAAGAAACTGCAAGGATGGTGAATCAACAGACTCTAGCAAAATAAGTAGCATTGGGAAGCGTGAAGCAAGAAAACGATGTTGAGCAAGCGTGAAAAGAGGAACTAGGCATGGAAAATGATTTGGGAGTGGAGAAACATGGTCTGGAGCGAAAACGAAGTGATTTGGAAGTGTTTAAGGCAAAAACTATCAAAAATGTAATGGCGCTAAAAATCAACGCCCTTGCACTTTATGTGTAAATTTGGCAAAAAATATGTCAGGGTGCTGAAAATCAGCACCCTGGCACTTGGGCTCAACACTTAGTGAAAAACTGGGAAAAGTGTACTCGAGTCAAAAATCACTGCTCTAGTAATTTTTTACTAAGTCTAGAAACGGTGCACTTGAGTCAAAAATCACCGCTCTGGTCATTTTTTACTAAGTCTGGAAACTTGGTGTACTTGAGTCAAAAATCACCGCTTTGGTCATTTTTGACTAAGTCTGGAAATGGTGCACTTGAGTCAAAAATCACCGCTTTGGTCATTTTTGACTAAGTCTGGAAACGGTGCACTTGAGTTAAAAATCACCGCTTTGGTCATTTTTGACTAAGTTTGGAAACGGTGCACTTGAGTCAAAAATCACCGCTTTGGTCATTTTTGACTAAGTCTGGAAACGGTGCACTTGAGTCAAAAATCACTGCTCTGGTCATTATTGACTAAGTTTGGAAACGGTGCACTTGAGTCAAAAATCACCGCTTTGGTCATTTTTGACTAAGTCTGGAAACTTGGTGTAAGGGCGGGAAAAATCAACGCTCTTGCACCAAGTCATCATTTCACTTAGGTGCAGTGGAACTAAAAAACCCCGACCTTGCACTTTCAACACTTAGATTTTTTTGTTGGAGACTTGGTGTAAGAGCGGGAAAAATCAGTGCTCTTGCACCAAGTCATCATTTCACTTAGGTGCAGTGGCGCTAAAAAACCCCGCCCTTGCACTTTCAACACTTAGAATTTTTTGGAGACTTGGTGTAAGAGCGGGAAAAATCAACGCTCTTGCACCAAGTCATCATTTCACTTAGGTGCAGTGGCACTAAAAAACTCCGCTCTTGCACTTTCAACACTTAGAACTTTTTGTTGAAAATGTTAGAGTGCTTTTTTCTAGAACATTTGCACTTTCCGCAATTTTGTGAAGTATGAACGAGTGTTCGTGAAGATACTCGTTTCAAAGGTCTTCGCGAGACAAACGCAGAGGGATGCTCAAATGGACTATCAGAGACTTTGGAACGTATTTCGAGGTGGATTGAAAATCACCTCATTTTGCATGCATGAACATCATGAACCTAGGAAACGAACAAGTTTTGTAGGGGGGTTATCCGTGGAATGAGCGCTGCTAATTTCCATGATAACAACTGTATGATCTCCATATAAAGAGAATATGTGTGATGTACATACTAGATACTAGGAATGAAATGAAGATAGTGGTCTAGTAAGGTCTTTTTCAGCTTAAGTTATAGGGATAACTGAGGTAAGCTAAAAGTACTCCTAGGATAAAGATTTCCTGATTAGGAGGAATGGTATAAGACACTTGTAGACTATTTCGTTTCTAAGTAGATTGTTGAAGGTAGGTTTTCTGAAACAGGATATACCTCCCTTATGTAACTATTTGAAGTAGATTATCTAAAGGTAGGTAATCTGAAACAGGATATACCTATCTTGTGTAAATTACTTAGTAGAATGTTGTAGGTTAGTCTGGGATAAAAGATTATCCAAAAGTAAAGGACGATACCTATGCATAGTGTAAGATAGCTTTAAGTCAAATTGGCCCTGAGTAGTGTATATGATAGAAGATCTTCATTCGAAGTACTGAATGAGAATACTTTGGCCAAAGTAGTGAAATGTACAACATCCACTTAAGTATGTGTGATGCTTGAGACTACACAGTCAATTCATCATGATCCTTGTAGTAGTATGATATTGTGAAATAGCAAGGTTCTAGTTGTGAATAGGACACAACACTATGCTCAGTTGGGTTGTCGCAGCCAGATACTTTACCAATCTCTTTATTCGAAGGGAGGGCCATCTATCGAATGATAGATGTGCGGGAGACCGCATTAATAGTCCGTTGTTGGCGGAAAAGCGCCCAAGTGATGTTTCTCCTCCACAACAGGCGACAGATACACCAAGATTTGAAAGGAAGGGAACTTGGACCGTCTTACTACTATTTGTGCAAAATCTTACGAGCTATGTATGTAATTGTTTTACTTTTGTACTTTGATTTATATTCGCAATGAAAATGGAATTCATGTGGAAATATATATTGTATCTGGCATGTATTTATCAATAAAGAAAGGAATAATTTTATTGTAATATTTTGTTACTTGTTACTTTTATATGCTTGAAGTGAAATGTTAGAAAAAAAATTAATTACCCAAGGATGGGGTCGTTACATGTTTGCCCATGTATATCCACCATTCTGCATCCATCACAGACTCCTAGACTAGGAAATAAGATTAATGAATTTGTCTAGCTCTAGAATGACCAGAAATTAATGATTTCAAATCTCACACCCATCTTAGAATAAGTTCAATGCATTCTTTAACAATATAAATACCGCTATGTCATTCGAACAAAATTAGGGTTGATTCAAAGCATATTGACTAGCAATGTAAACACTTCAATACATTTGACCAACACATAAAGTATTTCCAATCTCCAAAATAACAATCGTTACTCCCCAAATTGGCCTCCGCAAAAGACTCATAAATTTGGAACCACTATGTTATCATGCAAGTGCAAATCCTAAATGAATCCACTTGAATCCAACAAGGGTGGAATCTTTCACCACCTAAACTATATACCCTAATTTCCAATTCTGCTTAGCCTATGAGTTTTCAAAAATAGGCTAAATCCAACTGAAGAGCGTAGGGATAAATTGGGGACATTACAAGGTCGGCACGGACCTATATTAGATCCCACATTAGACTACAACACTTAACCTTTACATACCTTCAAACTTGTTCAGTCGGCACGACATAAGACCTAATAACAAAATTCTTCAACCATGTATCCACATACGAACATGTAGACCTCAAAACTCGATGCCAATTGGAATTCCTATGAAAATGCCATCTGTCAACATCTCCTTAAATCTTCAAAGCCAAAAACTTATCCGTGGAGAAGTGCGGACTCTCCCACACAAATGCACTATAAAAAGAATAACCGTAATTTGCCAGGTCGAACTCTATTACTCATATCTTTCAAACCACTTGTCAAAACATGATGAAATCTTGGAATTAGATACATCTAACATCTAGCACAATAATCTTAGAAGGCGCAAAGTGAAACCTTCATTTGTGGAATGGTGCAGACCCAAACACAGATGCTCTGTTACACTAAATTAGCTGAATTGACATTTAGTCAATTTCCCACACAACTTACTTTTCCGGATCAGACCATCTTGCAAAGATGTCTTCCTCAACAACTCAAAAAATTGTTAGAACTGATCAAAATGGTCTACAACTAAAATCTTCACATAAGCTACAATGTTGACATCAATGACAACACTACAACACATCGCTATTTACCTTTGCTTGTTCCTCATGCTCATGTTGCCAACTTCCAGCAATCTCCCTAAACTTCCAACAAAGTCACTAGGTCCCAAGTGTTATTTTTTATCAATAATCTCATCTCCTCTCTAATTGCATCCATCCAGAGTTTGCAATATTTGTCATTACACGCTTCTTCAAAATTAGTGGGCTCAATTTGATTAGAAATTAACAAATGATGAATAAAATCATCATATTTTGACGGGGCTCTACACTCCTTGGTAGAACTCCTCAATTGAGGAATTGACTCCTGTGAAATCATCTACCCTTCATTATTCCAAGGGGACTTACGTGATTTGCTCATTCGGAAGAAAATGATTCTCAAATTTCGGGAGATTTGTCGATGAGGCTCAGGTTCTTAAACTAACCGGATAATGCTGAATGTAAAAGGATATAAGGATTAGAGAGGCTACCATCTACTCCTAAAGGGTGGAGGACGAGGATCGGCTTAAACAGTCTTCAAACCAGACTTTGCTTCGTCTCCCTTCGGACAACTTTGACAAAGTTGGTGCAATCTTCAAAGGATGAGTAAGATGTTCAAATTGTGATTCAACATGTGCACCCCGTCACAACGACGCAAATGAACACACGAATCACAACCGAAGTTAGGTACTGATATTCCAGTTGACCACACAAGGCGAACTTACCATCAGCAAGCCCGCTAGTGGTATGGATGAAAGAAGATATGCTCAAACCACAACGCCACACTCCACAATTAACAACTACTTGCATAAAATAAAGTCTACTCTACTCTATCAATCTGAATTGGAAAGACGAAAAGGCCTTGCTAGCTATTCATAACAAAAGATAGAACCACCATGCAATGATAAACTTTTGTATTATGAGAGTTTTCCACAACAACCTCTTACAAAACTTTCAAAGGGAAAGTTTTCTTTCCTTTCCAAACTAAGCTATCTTCTAAGCTATCTCTCTATCTATTCTAACTTCTATCCTCTCTATTCTCAATCTAATGTCTACTCTAATATATTACAAATGAGGGGGGATGCCCCTTTTATAGTTGGCCGAGTCCAACGGACGGTTCAGATTGAATTACAATGAAGGGCTCAGATCGAGCCACATATGCCCTAATTAGGGTTTTTGCCCTAAAAACCGTCACAGAGAGGAGTGGGGCAATGAATGCCTCCGAGATTCTCCACTCCTCTACAGAACCACTATCTTCCTCTAGAAGATTCTCGTCCGAAAACGTGTTCCCACTGTTCTTCTCTGCCAATTCTGTTGCGTTAGGAGGAGGCAACAACACTTGGTTCAAACCCTCCTTGCAAAAAGCTCTTCTGCGTTGATTCCTCTTGTTGCTCTCACATTTCTTTAGCCCACTGCCTTGGGCGCATTTGCTTCTTTTGCATCACGTTCTTAGTGTCTTAGCCAAATCTTCACTGTCGTTTCTTCTTCCCAAAGTTGCAACATTGTCTAGCTTCATCAAGTCCTCATGCCTTGGCTTCAATGTTCATCCTACAAAACAAAAGAAGAGTATCAGAACACTTTATAATCTAAATTCACTTTACTTACCTTATTTCCATGTTCTGACCGCTTGATCTCCAGATCTTGATAGAATTCATCACTTTTCTATCAAACTTTCATCATGGGCACATTGTGTGTTAGGGCACATGCCATCTTGTTGTTTTCGTTCTCCCGCTTTAACAATTTCATTCACTTGCCTTATCCACCTTCCTTTAGGAGCTTGGTGACTTAGATAAAATTCCACTCGTCTTGAGCTTGAATGCACTTGACCCACTTTGCTTTCCTTTTCCATGCCTTAGAAAATTTATCCCTCAGAGCCTTAGGAAATTTGTTAAACGGGCACCAGGCTAAAATCTTTGTCAAAACAACACGAGCAAGGCGTGGAAGAATTTTAAACCACCTCCCAGTTGGAAATGTCCAACACCCAGAAGAAATTTCCCCTCAAAAATTATAATTTCCATGTGTATCCAGACGAAGGGGTAAGTTTAATTTTTTATTATTTTGAAAATAATAAAAATTCCAATGTTTGTTTCCTTTTGATTCTGGGTGCACTTCACACCTGCAGCCTCAATTTTTAAATCATGGCGCTTCTCAATATTTTCCTGAAAAAAGAAATCCACTCCAGTATAATAGCGCATAGCACCTTGCCTCTTGAAAACATTAATTAATACCTCCTCTAGGCGTATCTCACCTTTAGCTCACCCCGCCTTAGGAAAAATTAATTTTTTGATCACTCAAAGTGGACTCATTTTATTTTATCTCCACTCATACCTTGCTTGGGCGCATTTAGCTAGGCCTTGCCTTTATTTCCTCCTTAGGCATTTTCCTTTTTAAAACATTTGACTTTATGTTTATGGGTGCACTTGAGAGGGTTGGCTCTTACTTTAAGGCGCATCTTATACTCTCAACCTCTATCTTCAATGCCTTAGAAATTTTAAGGCTTTCACTATCCCTCTCAAATGGAGAGCGCATTTTGATGTCTCTACTTTCATTTCAACACTTAGGCGCTTATTACATGTGCTACTTTTACCTTAGCACTTAGACGATTTCACCAACCTCCTAACTCTTCTTGGGTGCCTTCAACATATCTAGCTTCCACTTGAGGGCGCGTTTCTATGCAGCAACTCCCATTTTTATTTCTTAACACCCTTTCAATTCCTTGGGCGCATTTGGGGTATGCAGCTTCAAATTTGATGCCTTAGAGATTTTCACATCTTCATCATCTTCTTGGGCGCATTTGAGAGGTGAAGCTTTTGTTTTCAACACTTAGAAGATTTTCCATTCCATCACCTCAACCTTGAGGGCGCATTTAAATGTGCTTACTTTCATTTTGCCTTAGGCGTTTTTAAGCCTCCAGCAATCTTGGGCGCATTTTGATGTGCAAGCTCTCATTTTGCCTTAGGAAATTTTTTCTAAGTCTTCATTCCTTGAGGTGAGTGCATTTCACTAGGGGAACATTCATTTCATGCCTTAGATTATTTTCAAAGGCCTTCACTCCTCCTTGGGCGCAAATGAGGGTGCCTTCTCTCGTTTTAATGCCTTAAAAAATATTTTCATCATCTCACCAACATGGGCGCATTTTAGCCTATGAGCTTTCATTTGTGCCTTAGCATATTTTGACGTCATTTCTCTTTGACTTGGGGGCACATTTTGCCTAGGCAGCTTCTGTTTCCAACGCCTTAGAATATTTCCTCAAGGCTCTTCCAAGGTGGGCGCATTTTGACTAGCTCACTTTCATTTAAATTGGGTGCATTTTAGAAGGGTAGCTTTCATGTAAGGGCGCATTTGACCTCCTTGGCTTCCATTCCATGCCTTAGAATAATTTCAAGGAGCTTCCATCCCAAGGTGGGCACATTTTACCCTTGGAACTTTTATTTTGAATGCCTTAGAAACTTTCATGTTAACCTCTCCATGGTGGGCGCATTTAGGAGGTAGTACTTTCAATTCCAACACTTGAAAACTTTTCCATTCCTTGAGGGCGCATTTTGGAGCCTCTACTTTCAATTCCAACACTTAGAATATTTTTGGAGTCTAATCAAGGTGGGCGCATATTGTATGCTCAACTTTGATTTTTTATACTTAGAAAATTTTCAAGTTTCATCCTTGAGGTGGGCGCCTTTCAAGGTGTCCTCTTCCAGTTCAACTTGCATTCTCTAGGATTCTCATCTGAAGTGTTGCGTAGACCTCTAGAGGTGGCTCTCGAATACTTAGCCAATTTTTTAGCCTGCTTGCCCTCATTTTCTATTTTTAGTAAATTCTGGAGGTATGTGCCTTTTCATGGCTTTTCACCTGTTCTGAACCTAGAGTCGACATGATATGCTTCTTGTGGCCTTGCTACACAATTTATACCTGTTGCCTAAGCTGATGTGCTATTTTTAGCCACTTGCTATTTATAGTAAGCCCTTGACTTTCTGACTTCCACTGCTCCGTTTGACTTGAATTTTTCACCACGTGGTCCTCATCGCTCGGTGAACCTGTTCGCACCCGCCCCTCATGCTGACCTGCTATTTATAGCCCTATTCTGGAGGTGACTTACTATAAATAGTAAGTGCTTGGATTGCGCCCAAATTTCGCCAATAGATTGCCTGAAGGATGCTGATCGCAATGGGATACCTTCGTTTCTCGAAATTCTGGCCTTCTACCCTACTTTTTAGGCATCGAAGATGGAAACCCTAATCTGACTTGCACGTGGCCTGAATGGTCTTCGTTTGACCTCGTTTTTGTTGCTTGCCACTCTGCTTGCTGGACTGAAGTGTTGGGTAGCTGTTGGGATAAAACTGCTATTTATAGTAAGTGTCCGGAAAGTGGTCAATCGGACGTCGGATGAGTTTGCATGTTACAATGCCCGTGGAATCTCAAAAAACCCAGAAAAACCCAGAAAATTGGTCAACATTCCGGCACTGGCTAAAAATAGTAAGTCCCTAAAAACTGATCCATTCTGCTTGCATGTCATATCACTACGAAGCTTTCGCAAAACCCACATGGAATATCCAGACATGCATTGAAAATTCTTGCATGCAAACCCTAAAAATAGCCTCGAAAGGTTGAACTCTAAAAGTCACCATCTCGGTTTGCATGTTACACCATCGCGAAGGTACTGAAAAACCCAGATCGATTCTCCAGTCATGCATTGGAGAATTGTTCATTTAAACCCTGAAAATAGCCTTTGAAGGCTGAGCTGCTAAAAATAGCCAGTTGTCTGAATCTGCTCAAATTTCATGTGTAGGCACTTGGAAGCTGCTTGAATGTGTTGAAGTAGTTAGAATCCCGAAATCCTGATGAAAAGCTCCCAGATTGAACACTTACTAAAAATAGTAAGTCGTCAGAACATGATGAAAATTCAGTGGGAGCTTGCTGGAAGCCTTCTGAAAGCAATGTTAAGCTCAACTGTCAATTTACCAACTTGATTTAATCTCAATCCAGCTTGAAGAACAAAACCCCAACTTCACAGATTCACTTCAGTCTTTAGCCAACATTTCAAATTAGGTCAAATACAGAAACATCCCCAGAAGAATAGAGAAATCAGAGAGAGAGAGACACACACACAAAACAAAAGCCAAAAGACCAAAATGGAGCAAAAATTGGGGGTCCCCATCTGGCATGGGGTGATGTGTGAAAAGGTCACAACACGACTCTTTCTCTTGGCCATTGGAGCTTCATCAATAACTTATCAAAAGTGGTGTGGTTTTGGTTGCAGTCAACCTGTGTGTGGAGGGCATCAATTTGAAAAGCTTATTGCTGCAAGTGTTCATGGTGTTGGGGTGTTGAGGGGCATGGGAATAGTTGTATAGGGATGCACCTAAGTGTAAGGTATTTTCCTAAAGACATATCTGCTTAGAACTCCATTGTTTGAAGATATAAACCTGTGTATGACTGTCCATAATCCAATTGCTCACTCAAGTTAGAAATATGCATTAAGTATTATGTAATTTGCAGTATTAATAGACTAAAAATATTGTGACCTATTGTGTAAGAAGTTCTACGTTTATATGGTGAACTATTTGCATTGTACCCTTGTCAGTGAAATCCATTTGGTATTATTTCCAATGTTATGCATGTCATATGTTTTAAAAAATGTTCATATGTGTCAAACTGGAAAATAAATCATAAAAATATCATTAACACAAGAAGCATATTTTTACAAGGAAGGAAGTTCTCTGCTAAATTTCGGCGCCATTAAGTGCTCTGCTCCAAAACCTTCAATGCCTACTCCTCCTATTGTCTTTGATCCCCTTGGTGTGTGCAGTGATGTCCATGATGAGGATGGGGCCCCCGTTTCTTGGAGCAAGGTAAACTCACCAATTTGCAAGATGAATTTCAAGGATGCAGTGAGAGGTAGATCTAGGGTTTCTAATTTGCAGACAGTGAGAGCACGTAACGATCTGCTTCACCAACCTACAAATAAACTACACCTTGAATTTTTTGGGGTGAGGAAGGGTTTGGAGGAAAGGACTCACGCTTTTCCTCATCCTACCTCTCACAATGCCACCAACCCTGATATTGGCAATAACAAAGCATCAAGTGCGATTGGTGCCAAGATCTGCCATCTCTCGGTTAGACACTCTGAGCTCATCCCCGAGTTATGCTTGGACAGTCTTGCCTGTGATCAAGAGGAGTATCTACAAGAACACACTCTCATATGCAAACTTACAAAATATTGGCCCCTAGATCACACAAAATTGGAAGGAGTATTGTTGTGACCTTTTCACACATCAGCCCATCCAAGATGGGGACCCCCTAATTTTTGCTCCATTCCGGTCTTTTGGCTTTGGTTCTCTCTGTCTCTGATCTTTTGTCCTTCCGGGGATGTCCCGTCTTTTGACCTAGATTGAAATGATTGCCAAGTCTACGAAATTAGGGTTTCTATCCTTCAGGCTTGTTTGAGGTCAAATTGAGTTATCGAGGTAAAATCTAAGTGCAGCAGTACAGTTAGGAGGCTCAAGGCAGGATCCCACTGAAATCTTACTGAAATCCGACAACTTACTATTTTTAGTAAGTACCTAATTTGAGGTCTTCCCCTCAGGATTTCGGGATTCTAACTGCTTCAGCAAATTTAGGCAGCTTCAGAGTGCCTACACATGAAATTCGAACAGATTCAGACAACTAGCTATTTTTAGCAGTTCAGCCTTCGGAGGCTATTTTCAGGGTTTAAACATACGATTCTCCAATGCATGACTGGAGAATAGATCTAGGTTTTCCAAGACCTTCGCGGCGATATAACATGCAAACCGAGATGAGGACTTTCAATGGTTCAGCCTTCAGAGGCTATTTTTAGGGTTTGCATGCAGTGATTTTCAGCGCATGTCCGGATATTCTATATGGATTTTGCGAGAGCTTCGTAGTGGTATGACATGCAAACGGAATGAGTCAGTTTTAAGAGACTTACTATTTTTAGCCAGTGCCAGCACATTGACCAGTTTTCTGCGTTTTTCTGGGTTTTTTGAGATCCCACGGGCACTGTGACATGCAAACTCATCCGACATCAAACTGACCACTTTTCGGACACTTACTATAAATAGCAGCTTCAGCCCAGCAGTTACCCAGCACTTCAGTCCATCAAGCAGAGTGACAAACAGTAGGAATCAAGAGGATCAGGAGCAGTCTGGGGCGCATGCAAGTCAGATTAGGGTTTCCCCTGCTATGTCTAAAAATAGATGGAACAAAATACAGAGATGTCAAAATGAAGCACGCCACCGGGACCAACATCTTTCAGGCTGCCTACTGGCAAAATTTGAGCACGATCTGAATACTTACTATTTTTAGTAAGTCATCTCATGGCTAAAAATAGCAGGTACTGTGCCAGAGACAAGTGTGAACAGGTTACTCACAGCATCAAGAACAAGTGGAACGAATTTCGAAGCAAACGGAGATGCAGAAATTGATCAATTTTAGGGTTCGCTAAAAATAGCATACGCTGTGCCAGAGAAGATATAAACGAGGTAGCAAAGCCAGTGAAAGCACAGCCACGTCAGCTCCAGCTCAAAATAGGGTGAAATGCAAGGAAACCCTAATTTCTCCGAGTTTGCTAAAACTAGAAAGCCAAGGCATGGCTAGGGCATTGAAAGTGTATAAGTGATAATTGGCATAGAGAAACATGAAGTACGCCCAGAAGGAATAAAGGGGTGTAAAATTTGCTAAGGGTAGAATTTCCTTCACACACCCTAAAATGCGCCTTCAAAGATAAAATGGAAGTGGCATATGCTAAATGCGCCCAAGATTTCCTTGAGCAAGGGTCAAATGCGCCCACATGGGACCAAAGCATGGTAAAATTCTCTAAGGTGTTGAAATTCCTTGAGGACCCTTCAAATGCGCCCAAGAATGGAAGCAGCATATGCTAAAGGCGCCCAAAGGAGGTGAAAGGTCACTGGATGATGGCGCTTTCCTTCACATAATGCTAAATGCGCCCAAGACAAGAAACCCACCATGTGAAATGCACTCAAGGAAGGTGAAGAGTCACCATAGGCGTGGAAAATTCCTCTCCACACCCTCAAATGCGCCCAAGGGTGGAAGTTGCCGAAGCAAAATGCACCCTAGAATGGAAGTGTTATGTGTAATATGTGCCGAAGGTATTTTCCTCCTCCATGTGCTATATGCGCCAAGGGTAAAGGTAAGGCTAAGGGTGGCATGATTTTAAAAGGGCTAAGGCTAGATAATTTTCCCCCTCCACATATGATATGCGCCTAAGGTGAAAGTGATGCACAAGCTGAAGTACGCCCCTCATGGGTAAACTAAAATGAATTCCCTGGAAATATTTCCTAAGGCAGATATTTGCTAAGGCATAGAGGATGAAATGGAAGTAGACATACTCAAATGCACCCTTCAAGGGTGATGTGAATAAATTTAAAATAATTTTCTAAGGCATTTTCAAAGGTAAGAAATACGCCTAGGAAATGATGCTAGAATTTCCAGAGGCAAGATGATACATGTCAGGCAGAGGGAAAGTTCTTCAGGAGAAAATCAAAGAATAATGCCAAGGTAGAGAAACTGGAGATTGCAGGTGTGGAAGACGTCCGGAGTAAAGAGAAATAAACCTTACTAAAATTTTATTATTTTTCTCAAAATAATAAAAATTAAAAGTACCCCTTCGTCCGGATACACATGGAAACGATGAATTCTGAAAAGAATTTTCTTCTGGGTATTGAACGTTTTTGATTGCGAGACTATTTGAATTTGATCCACGTCTTGCTCACATCGTTTCGGTGGATATTTTTGCCTGGTGTCTATTTTGATAAAATTCCTAAGGCAAATTTGAAGAATTTCTCTAAGGCAAACAAATAGAATGAATGAGATGTTTCGCTGGAAGATTGAATTGAATGATTTTGCCAAGGAAAGGATGAGATAAATGAATTAAGCAGTTAAATTCGAAATTGATCAATAGAGTGAGTGATTTAATATTTTAAAGGCAAATGACAATGAGGCAGGCCTGTGCAGAGATGATGAAATTTATAATTCTAGAAGCTTGAGATTCTGAGGCTTCAGATGACAAGTGTTACAACTGGAAAAGAGAGGGAAAGTGGAATTCAAAAATGTGCTAAGTATAGCCTCTGTTGGATTTCGACCTCGCTATAATATTCAGAGTCCTCTTCATTCTCCTCACAAGTTGCTGAATGCAGAGCATTTTCTGATGTTGAAGTACGAGTTTGCAGAGAAATAAAATATTCTCAAGTTGTTGGAAGAGTTCGAATTTGTGAAGGAGGCTAAGTAGCAAGTTTGAAGTGGCTGAGACTACTGAAGTACGAAGTTGCTGAGAAGTCCCAATCTCTTGTGAAAGGTACGATTTGATGTGCTAAGGCTGCAATTGCTGAAGGCACGAATTTGTGAGGAGAGGCCCCAAGTTGCTAAAAAATTTGAAGTTGAGAAGCCTTGAAGTTGTTGAAGTTCGAATTCGAAGAGTGAAATCGCTGAAGTTGCTGAATGTGAAGTTTGAATTTGAAGAGCATTTACAAGTTGCTGAAAGTACGTTTTTTAGAGAAGTACGAGTTTGAAGAGGAGTCTCAAGAACTGCTACGAGTACAGAAATTTCACAGTTGAAGTAAAATGTTGAAGTGAACAAGACAATTGAGGTTTGCAGCTGAAAGTGACAAATCATTGCAACCCTTTTTATTCAAAAACTCTGCTGACACCCTCAATAGCAATTATTTTATTATCTTAAAATATTGTTTTCTAACTCTCTTGCCCTTTTTTGCAGAATGGCTGAATCAAGCAAAAGAGCTGCATGCAGAAACAACCACACTGAATCCAGACAAGCAGTGATCAAGAGATTAAGCAAGTCCTTCCTACCGGAATCAAAGTTTTCATTGAAGTTGGGCAAGCTATCTGACACAAATTTAGGCTCGTTCAACCTAGAGGCATTCAGAAGAAGGATAATGGGGACTGGAGGCCATCACCCATCGGTGACTTCACACAATATTGTCAGGAGTGGATTGTATGCAATTGCCAGTTTCCCGCTAGCTATCCGGTGTCCAGAACTCATCATGAAATGCGCCCACCACTACAACACAGAGCAGAGAACGATCACTTCACCAAATGGCAAGATATTGGCCAACCTGACACCTGAAGCAATCGGGGAAGTGTTCGGAATTCCAGTTCATGAGAAGATGATCTATAAGACTAAAGAAAGGGCTGAAAGAATGTATTCATCCACAACTGACCGATGTGCTGATTTGATAAACACCAGGTGGATGATCATGCCCAAGCCAACTCGTACAAAACTACCCAAACAGATAATCTCAAAAGACTTGAGACAGGAGTTTGGTGATCTGATTATGATGCTGAGCAGAGTTGGAGGGTGCCCCCAAGCGTTCATCTTTGAACCTTGGATGTTCTACTATGTCAACTTGGTACTAGAGGCAAAGATCACATGGATTGGGCAGTATTGATCAGTGACTGCATTCACGAGCAGCTCCGTGGTGTGAGAAGAACGAAAACATTTTATATGGGCTGTTATATTGTCTATATGCTAGCTCGCATGACAAAGTATAGGGGGATCTCTTACAAGGAACCAATTGGGTGTGGTTCCCATCAATTTAAAATACATGAGGCTTGTCCACAATTGCATTTGACAAGCACAACTAACTACAAAAGGGTCAATAACGCCTTCACTATGCATATTACGAGGACCTTGCAGCAGAGAACCCATCACAGAATATCCAGGGAAGCACAAGAGATGATTGAGAAATTCGGATGTTGGTTTATCCAATTTCCAAAGTTCACCTACATAAGGCTGCAAGTATTCTCTTCCTATCCTTATAGATTGCACCGGTATCCCACCAACAGAATAGTGATGCTGGAAGTATCTAGGCAACTCATTGCCTATGATAAGATTTGAAAGAAGAAGAAGAAAGGTGGACTTGGATTCCCAATTACCATGGGGAATTCAGATGAAATTTTCCCATCGCTGCAAGCAGCTAGGGAGACAGAAACTGAGCTCCAATTCTTCCACCTTTCCTACCACACCAGCAGGCACCACTACGATCCCCACAGGAACATCAGATGGATATTGTCAGAAGAGTTCAAGCACAAGGCACAGATCGAAGACTTTTGGGCGAGTGCAGTGGATGAGATCGAGATCAGGAAGAGAATGTTCTCTCGGATACCGTTGGTAATGATCAGAGAGTGCGAAATTGTCCCAGCGCCAGATCAGATTGAAGAGGACATAAACGTAGTACAGGCTGACTATGAGACAGTGAGAGATACGCCTCTACCACTCCCAGATTGGTCGGAGCCAGAGATCACCGACTTGGATACACTCTGTATCCCGGTCTTAACATTTACACGAAGTTGGGTGGAGAGGCATGTTAGCCGACTTAAGGGATGATCAATTCCCCTTACATATAATTTGATGGGAGATCACAGATCACCAACAGCTAGGGAGAGAAGGGAGGTGGATCATACTCTAGAGCCAAGAGGAAAAGAGCCAGTTCAGCCTGAGCCCTTGAGAGTTGAGGAGTCCTTGCATACGCCATCTCGAGCAGGCTCTCCAAGTTTATAGGAAGTATCATTGTTTGCTGATCAGAGGGAGAGATTACAGGCAGTGCAAGTGGCAAGTCAGCCACCCCGTAGAGAATCAGTGGGCCAGAGCATCAACATGCCTCAAGAAGATAATCAGCAAGAGACAGATGAGGGGACTGCCATGGATACTCAGTTTCAACAAGAGATTGAGGCAGCTCTCGAGGATGATGGCATTTCAGATCAAGATGCCCAGAGCTCAGGAGACATCGAGCCTGTTGATGATGATGAGCCTCGTTGGAACGATGGAAGAAATGAAGTTCACGAGGTAGAGGCCGAGGTTGAGCAGCCTTTTGTTATATCAGACATGCAGCAGGAGGTGCCAGAATGGCTAAGGGATAGGATGAGGTGTGATCCTATAGATGAGATTGATCCCGCAGTTGAGATGGAGGAGTTGTTACAGAGGATTAGCGCACCTCCAACAAACAAGAAGGCTAGGAAGTTCTCCAAAATATACACAGATGAGGATGGATCTCGAACTTTACATGTGGCAGTGCCTTGGGTAGAGTGTGATCGGGACGAGGCCGTTCCTGAAAATTATGTTGTCACAACTATGGAACTTGGCCGTCCTACTGGAGCACAAGTAGTAGAGGAGTGCAATAATTCCTATCGAGCACTCAAGGATAGATTGTGCTATGTTGAGGGCAAGTACAAGAAATTGAAGGTAGAGCACGAGACATTGATTGACTACGTGCAACACTTGTCCCATCCTTGTGGGCAAGAAAATTCGGCAATTGAGCTTCCAGCTGAATTTTCTAGAGAATCAATTAGTGGGTTAGAAGATTTGAAGAGAATGGCACAACAGGCAGACAAATGGGTTGCCAGCGTCCGTGTCGAAACATGAAAGTTTATGGAGGACCTTGCACATGCCTATCGGCAAGCCTCCAATATTATGGTAAGGATGGATGCAGTTAATCATGCTTGGGGTGAGGCGCGTATCTATCAGACGAGAGTTCTCCGCTTAGGGGCTTTGATGAGCATACCTCGACAGACTTTGGTTGAGGGAGGTGTTATTCAGTAGGGGGATAGATACGACTTCGCCGGATGGTACTCTTCAGTAGTCACAGGCCGAGGATTCTATGATGCATCACAAACAGATTCTGTTAGGGTCAGAAAGGCCATGACGAACATCTTAGATGGAATTCTCAACACCTTGGAGGCAATCTTTGCCAGGAGGTTGACTTCTGAAGAGATAACTGTAGACGGATTGAAGAACAGATTAACGCCATTCTTTTCTGAGGTGAAGACCTTCACATAGGATGACTTCGAGAACACTTCTACGTTCTCCAGTATCATACAGAACACCCAGGATGCCCTTGTTGCCTAGAAGAAATCTTGTGCCCGGCATGGGAAAACAGTTACAGTTTTAGAGTTTCAATTGGATCACATTCCTCCCATTTCGGATCAGGAAGTTGAGGCAGTATTGGCCAAGTTCATCAGGTTTGCACCCAGCAAGAAGGAGAAAGGAAACGCCCTTCTGGACGATGACCCTCTAGAAGGAGACGACGTGCATTGATGGCGGATAGTGGTTCATTGAGGAGGAGTGGAGGGCGCGTTCATTGCCCCACTCCTCTTAGTGGCGGTTTTTAGGGCTAAAACCCTAATCAGGGCTTAGGTGGCTCAATCTAAGCCTTCCATTGTATTTCAATCTAAGCCGTCCACTGGACTGGGCTAGATATAAAAGGGGTATCCCCCCTCATTTGTAAAATAGTTAGATATAGATCAGAGCTAGACAGAAATGAGAGATAGAGTCGAGCTAGATAGAAGTTAAAGTAGAGCTAGGAGTTAGCTTAGTTTGGAAAGGAAAGAAAGACTTTCCCTTTGAAAGCTTTGTAAAAGGTTGTTGTGTAAGACTTTCATAATTTAAGGATTTTCATTGATTGGTGATTTTATCTTGCATTGTGGGCAGTTGACGAGATCTTTTCGTCTTTCCAATTCAAGTAGAGTAGAGTAAAGTAGAGTTTGTTTTCATGCAAGTAGTGTTAATTGTGGAATGTGGCGTTGGTTTGAGCAAATCTTCCTGTATCCATACCACTAGCAGGCTTGCTGATGGTAAGTCTGCCCCTGCGTGGTCAACTGGAATTTCAACACCTAACTTCGATTGTGATTTGTGTGTTCACTTGCCTCATTGTGAAGGGGTGCGCATGTCGAATCACAATTTGAATATCTTATCCATCCTTTGAAGATTGCACCAGCTTTGTCAGAGTTGTCCAAAGGGGAGACGAAACAAAGTTTGGTTTGGAGATTGTTAAAGTCAGTCCTTACATTCCACCTTTAGAGATAGATTGTAGAATTCCTATCCCTATCTCCTTTAAATTCAGTATTTCCCTGTCCATTCAAATACCAGAGCATCATAGCCAAAACCTTTCATTTGCTTGAGTAAAGAAATCGAACAATTACATAAGTCCCCTTGGAATACCCAACATATTCACATCAACCAACTGAGTCTATTCGCAATAAAAGGAACCTTGGAGTCGAACGCATGAACTTTCACGCAATCTTAGCATGCAGAACACTTTGATCAAGAGAGAATAGAGTGACCGTTGGACATTTTATTCTGTGCTGGCGTTGTCATAAAACACACGTCAACACTAGGATGTTAGGGTACCTTGACTAACTTAATAATTGGCCATAAGTTTATTGACCTAGTTATGGGAGAACTACTAATTACTACTATTATGATAAATGATTGATTAAGATAAATGGTTCTAACTTAGGTACAAGCCCTCAATCGGGACCTCAATCAAGTGAGAGGTGCTCCCTAAACCCTTATTTATTTAGATCAAAGATTCAAGACAAAATTAAGGGAAACTAAGATGTTTGATCTCCCAAATTCTAAATTGCTTGAGGACAAACAAATTTTGGGAGGGGAGGACTGTCATGTCCCCGGATTTGGAACCCTAAAATGTAAATACAAAAGGAAATAAATATATATAAATAATTACAACTTGAATATCGTTATAATTATAATTGTCATAGACAATATTATAATTATAATTATTATATTATCGATATTAAAATATAGACATTAACAATTTAAATAGTATAATCACTATGACATAAAAATATATATATATATAAATTAATATAAATAAGTTAACCATATAAAACACCACAATCAATATAATATAATAAATATTAAAAGATATGAAATTAATATAAAATTGTAATCAAGAGATCATACTACAATCATAATTATTATATATACACTATAGATATTAAAATATAAATATTGACATTTTAAAGATGAATATTAAATATATATAAAATGGATATGAAGGACAAACATAAAATAATATTATTATCAAATATAATTAAATAATGATTATATTTTGATATAAAATCATAATAGATACTTTACATCGGGCATGTAGTAAGGTGGAATATACTTCTTATCAAGGCAATATCGATATATTATTCTTGTCATTCTTCCTGTCTAAATTCTAGCATTGTGGAGGCCGCATCGATTGGCAAATATGGCTATCCGTTATATCTATTGGGGATTATGATTCGATAAGTCTTTGGGCGCTGTAGTAAAAAGATTGCCAGGTTTTAGTTCCGTCTTAGGCATAGCATATACTTCCTCCTTTGCATTTGCCACTTCAGATGGTAGCACCAATAATACGGATACTTGATCATAAAAGTGATATTGGACCATTTACTCACTAGCGAACAAATACAAGAGGTGCATTGAAGAGAAAATGACAGCGTGGAGTATTTGCCACAGAGGCATGACTTTACATAGGGAAGTTGTATAATTCATTTCAATTCTCAGAATGGAGTATTCGGTTTCAATCAACGGGAAGCATCAATTATTGGTAGTGATCAAACCCATTAGTGAAGCAGACTCTAATACCCCTAACAGCGAATAGTGAAAGATTAGTGTAAGGCAGTGATTTGGTAGGATGGCCGATTATGTTTAGCAAATAGTAATTAATCGTAACTAAAAGACGTGACGGTTTGGATGGTCATCACACTCCAAAGAGGTGCTTCTCTTATAGATGAGGCATAGACATATAAAAAGGTGTTAAGAAGTGAAGAGAAGGGAGAAAAGGGGGAGATATATATTATATATGGTATTCATGGAGATTGGTATGTAAGGAGTTAGAAGAGATATCAGGAACGGAGTTTAGTATATATATACATCTCAGAACAACAGATCCAAAAGTTCTTAGGAGCCATAAGCATCAATAAGGGAATGAATGTATTATTCAAGTAGGAATCTGAAAAGGCATCGCTGGCTGGAAATAAAGAGGTTCTACAAAGCAGTAGCTTGGAGAAATAGGGATATTTGCATAATTGATTAAGAATAAGGAGATAAGTATTTATGAGCATTATGCTTCTATTAATGACACCATTTAGTTATGGGTAAAATAATATAGCAATACTTATTCTTGTTTGCCCCTGTAACCCTAGCCCATATGCCTTAGTATTAGGGACATTTACACTTACATTGTGTAGTTTTTATGATCAGAAATGTAAAGCAGAAATACAACAACACATTAGACAAATAACACAACAGTTTACCCTGGGAAAACCCTTCTACTCGAGGGAGAAAAACCCAGCAAAAGAATATCTCTTATATATTAAATAAAAGGAGCAGAAATCTGCTTACAACTCAGACCCAACACAAGGCCAAATAATAGCACCTCTCCTAGATGCAAAGATACAAATGAATATGATTCTCTTTGAATTAGATCTGCTGCTAAAGAATGATGATCTGCTGTTGAAGGGCGAACTTCTGCTTTGTAGAAATGAAAATTATGATCAAATGAACTTAATTGTAAAATGATAAGTCTTCTCCTTGCTTATATACAAAGATAAGTGACCTTTTCACTAGGTCGGCTACCTTAGGAAAATATATTATTTAAAATATCATTAAGATATTGTTGTACCCAAACCGAAATTTTTGCTTCATTAAAGCATTTTGCTTAAAATGGTCTAAACCTTGTAAAAGTGGGGTCAAAACTCAATTTTCGGGCAAATAAAGTATGGGCTTTTAGTCAGTGTGATGCCAGGAAGATACTGGCAAAATTTGAAAATTTTGAAAATTAGGGTTTGAAATCTATTTTTAGCCCGAAACCCTAAAAAATAGGAACTTGTCAGAATTGGATGAAATTAATTTTGATTGGCTTATTTCACATCACAATCACAGTGGTGAAGTCAGTTTCAGTTAAAAGTCAGTTTAAGGCTGGTGGGTAGTTTTCACTTTTTAGGAGAAAAGTTAGGATCTTCGGGGTCATCAATGGCAGTTGGCCAGTACCAGGTGTCAATATCTAAGCCTGAAACTCAAAGAGGAACGCTCTACGATAAAAGATGTTGGAAATAATGCTTTTTGATGGAGGGGATTTTCAGATTGGCAAAAAGTGCTAAAATATTCTAAGTCTGGGAACTTTTCACTATGTAACGTAGTAGACACTTGCGCAATCAACGTGCAAATCAACTTTATAGTGTCCGTACATGTGAAAATGATGAAGTATAGTCATCCACACACCTCAGCAGTCACAACGCTTCGACATGGTCAACCGCAGGGATGGATACAGCGTTTGCAAAGCATAAAATGGTGAAAATCAATGAATTCAAAACAAATCCGCTCCCCTGTAGCCTAGGGGCGCCCTTCCATTTGAAGGTCAAGATTTGAGTGTTTTGGATTAAGAACACATTCATTATGTTCATTTTTCAGTCGGCTTTCCGATTAGCCATGAAGCAAGATTATCCGAGTTACAGAACTCCGGCAAACGAAGACAGAAGCAGAGGTTGCGAAGAGTGTTTTCATCAAGGAGGCAGTCTAGAGATGCAAATCCGCTCCCTTCTAGCCCAAGGGCGATTTTCTTTTTGAAGGCCCAGATCTAGATGCATGTGTGTTTTGATGGTTTCAGTCTTTGCAGAATTAGTTTAGCTTTTCAACGAGCTATCAAGCGGAAGCGTATCTAGTACAGAAATCCAGTTATCAGCGTTAGAAGTGGAAATTGCAGGCAGGATACATGTCAGAAGAAGTTTTTCAGAATGCAAATCCGCTCCCCTGTAGCCCAGGGGCGATCCTGAATAAGACCTGTTTGATGGATGAATTTGTAATTGAGGTCTTCCTGAGATCTCTTCCAGCTCAGTCCAGCTTTGCAGTGTATCCGTTCACAAGACGATCCGATATTCTGAGTAACTGTGACAGAGGTCCTACCGAGCATGTAAAACAGAGGATGGTGAAGCGTAGCTACACAAAGCTGCACAGCTGTAGGCTAGGGGCGATTCTCCTTTAGGCCTGCCAGACGGGGTTATTTGCGATTACAGTCTTCACAAGACTTGTGTGCAATTACTCAAGCTATCCAACGAGTCTAGCCGACAGCCTCCGGGATTTGGTGAATGCTCGTACGTGCGAGGTCAAGATGATAATGCTGTGAAGAAGAGCTGATTGAAGGCAGTTCAAAGAACGACTAAGTGTAAGAATGTTATTTTCTTTGAAAAAGGCAATTTTCTTTTAGAGGCCTTAAAAGCAATTTTCTGGCTTCGTCGTCTCCAAGAACATCTCTTGCAAGTTGACCAAACTATACAGCAAGACAGACGGCACGCGTATCGAAACATTCCAGTTCCCGGTATCAAGGGTCAAAGTATGGTGTTCAGTTGAAAATCACACTTTTATCAAAATGGTGTTTGAGCTATCACAGAATAGGGGCGCTCATGCTTTTGGGGTTCTTAATACAATTTTCAGATCCTTCACATACAGTCATTGGATGCAGGATACTTCTAGTCATGCAATGAATCCATTATTCAGTCAGTGGAGTTCATTATTCATTGTCAGCGGCAGTTTGAAACATCAGAAGGCAGAACGAAGAAATGACTAAGTCTGGAGTCAAAACATCAATTTAATCAGAGGCGCCTAATTTTCTAAGGTATCAGATGATGATTTTAGCAGTTGTTGCTCCCAGCAGACATTTCATCCTTGTCATGCAAGCTTCGCAGTGGATATCTCAGCACGGTCGGAGGATCATTCAATCATCCGGAAATCAGAGTTGAACAGGGTCAATTGTAACTTTGCAGTCAGCTACAAAATAGGAGATTCTCAAAAATCTCATAACTCTTGCAAATGGAAGCCTAAAAGATCAAAATTTGACTTTTTAGAATCAGGGAAGTGTGTTGAACACAGCAAGATGCTATTTTTGGCAAAAATGAAAAAAAAATATTTTGCATGCAGAGCATTGAAAAGTGACGAATTTCTTCAAAGACAGATATTGGCGCCATTTTTAGTTTTTGCATGTGTTAAAAATTAAGATATTATTTTTAGTCTGAAGACTCAGAGACAGTGGCAGTTCAACTGGAGAGAAGCCAATCGATTTTCCTTTTTCTAAATTAGGGTTGCATTATGCATGCATGATGGTTCGAATTGTTTATTTAAACAAGCATGGCGCCTTTCATCATTCACACAGCTTTGAAAGTTCGAATTTCTTCGAAGAGATTGGCGAATTTTCATCAAAGGATCAAGTTCGAAGGTGGTAAAATATTCTTTTGCAGGTACAAGTTCAGATTCAGCATCAGATTCAAGGCAGAGTGGCGATTTTGACAGAAGAAGATAATAATTAAATAAAAAATTAAAAAAAATATATCTTTCATCTTCTCTATATTTCTTCCATCTTCTCGTCTTAAATTCTCTTGCATGTTCGAAGTGTTGGCAGATTTTGGCAAAACAAAATATCTGGGTTGATTCAGAAGAGCTTTCTCAGCAAAACCCATGTGCCAGAATTTTTCAGGAAAATTTGTTCCAGAACATCTGTTCTTGAAGCTTTAATTTTCTCAACCGAAATTCTTTTGCATGGCTGAATAAAGGGTAAATTTTTTGCATTTCTGACGTTCTGGGTTGTCTTAGAATCATTTTCTGGACAAAACCCATATCTCAGATTTTTTCGTAAAAAATTCTCATCCGACAAGCTATTTTTAGCCTCAGCAGGCTATTTTTGGCTTTCCAAAAAAGTTGTCAGAATATAGCCGTGTGCACAGTCAACAGGCAAGTTTTTCAGAATGCAGTTCACTCAGCTCGAATTCAAGACCAAATCGGTCTCAACCCATGACTTCATCGGAACAGTTGATACAGATCTACATAAGGTGTTGCCGGAGGTGGTTTTGGATCCACTCAAAGTCAGGGATTCAGTTATCAAGAATATTCAGCAATCCGGGTTGCTTGAGGCCGCTTCCATACCTATTTCGGTGCATTGCGTGGAGTTTGTAATATCTTGCATCAAGCATTACAATTCCGCTACACGAGAGATACGGTCAATAGATGGACGCGTCATATGCAGTCTCAAACCCCTTGATATCGAGCGAAGTCTGGATATTCCTCAACATTCGGATGGGATGGTCATTTCCATGAGTCAGAGCGAGCAGGCATTCAATGCTGGACTGGATAAGTGTCAGAACAAGATGATAGAGAGGTGGCTGAAACAAAAGAAGAGCAAGCTGCCAAACAACTTGGGTCGTGGCGAGTGTAAGGATGAATACAATATTTTGATTACACTGCTTAATCGTGTCTCAGGTCATGCAGATGCAAACAAATTTCACCCGTGGATGTATTATATCATTGGTAGAATCATCTCTGGACAAGAGCATTATGACTGGGCATCCTTCATCAGCGATGTTATTCACGAGCAAATCACCGGTTTCCTAGCTGCGCATCAATTTCATATGTGTTCTTACCTGGTGTACTTGATTGCTTATCAGAATCAGTTTAATGGTTTGAATACGGTGGGCATACTCAGTGTACAAAAAGTCTATCGTTACTATGACCAGCTTGAGTTCACGAAGGCTGAAAGTCATTTTAAACGTGTACAAGAGGCTTTCTTGACTTATACAGTGAGAAACTTGGACCAGGAGTTGCATATTCGCATCTCGACAGCTGCCAGAGCAGCAATGAAGAATTGGGCAGATTGGTACATTCAGTTCCCTACATACACCTATATCCGTGTCTATGGATACACAGGAAAACCAGCTATGTTACCACGTTATCCTTCGGATAAAACAATATTCATGGAGTTTCTGAGGCAGCTATATGAAATTCACAAATGTTTGCGCATCAAGCTTAAACCAGCCGCCGAGTTTCCTTTGCAATTCGGGATGTATTGGTGTAGGACGGCAATTGATGCTAAGACCACAGGTCAAGAGTTAGAAAATTGCAAACTCAAGTACCTGGTGGATACACGCACATATGATCCTTGGGGTCATTACGCAGCTCGCCTGGGTAATCTCTCTTATCACAAACCTATGATGGAAGATTATTGGGTGAATTGTGAGGATGATTTCGAAGTTCGCAGACGTAGCTATAGCAGGTTCTCTCTTCCACAAGTTTCTGTTTTCTTGGCAGAAGATGTGGAAGGATTGACAGAGGGTGAGAGAGATACACTTCCTCAATTTTACAGAGAGCAGGTTGATGGACAACCACTGCCGTTAGTAAACTGGTATGCCAAAGAGTTCGCATCAGTAAAGGAGAGATCGAGCAGGGTCATCCAAAATAGTATGCTTTATTTAGAAAGCAGAAGGTTGAGAAAGGCATCTATGCCTAGAGCAGAGCCGCCAACAAAAGGAATTGTATTGCCTTCTTCTTCAAAACCTAAGCAGAAGAAGAGGAGCAATCCTCCTAAAAAGAATCCAGCGCCTAGTAATTCAAAGGGAAAAGCATCTGTTGCGATTCCACATGTAGAGCCAGTCAGAGAAGTTATTCAGACTTCTCCGCAGCTTGAGGTTCAGCCTCGTATGCCGTCACCGACACCATTAGAGCAGCCTCCCATTCCAATTCACATTGATTTGGACGTAGATTCACCTCCTCGCAGCGATTCTTTTATACATTCACATTCATCAAATCCTCCTACGACTAGTACAGGTCTTTCCAGTGGGATTAGTCGGGATTCATCTTGGCTTGAGAGTCAGCTGGGAAGAAAAAGGAGGCAACCATCTTACATACTTGATCATTCAGATTTTGATCATGACCATCAAGATGTGCCTGAAAAGAGGATCAAGAAGCAGATACATATTGGGAGAAGTGCAGATAAGCAATTCATTGTTGAGACTGTTGTACCTCCAGAAGATAAGAGTCTAGATGAGATGGAAGCTCAAGACTTCGAGGTTATCACAGTTCATTTCGGTAAGAGTACTCGTCAGACAGATATTGATCTCCTACAGGTTGCTACAGATAGCGTCAAAGATAGGATGGTGAAAGATGGTGAAGATAAATCAGCTCTCAAGGCTGAAATACGGCAGCTTCGCCAGTACATTTCTAGCCTTGTACACAGGACAGGGGATGTTGTCACCGCGCTTCCACATATGTTAGAACCACCAGCAGAGCAGGGTCAGATTGATCTCTTGGTTGCATATGGTAAGCGATTGGAGGAAGGGGAAGAGGAGTTTGTTGCTAGAGGTCGCCTTATACTTACAGAATTGTATCAATTGCGGTATAATGCACGTGGGCTTCGTTTACGACTTCAAGATGAGGAACGTGATTTGGCTATTAGTAAACCCAGGGATGAGATTCTGATTGCCAACTTGGGAATGTCATTTGATTCAGTCACAGAGGCAGAGGATAAAGAAGAGGTCTACATTTGGAGAACACATTTGATCTTCAAGGCAGAGATAGAAGGAAAGATCATATTTGAGGTGGCTGAGAGCAGAGAGCATGTTACTAGTGCACTCCGCTATATAAGAGACTTTGTGTCTCAATTACCATGTGTATATCAGCGTGTGGGTGGTGACTATGTTGAGCTTGCTGACATCCAGTTAGAGCTCCAAGCACTTATTCACGGTATTTTCAGTGGTGAGACCATTGGCTGTAAGATGAATCAGCTTACAGCCATGTCAACATTGTTTGATGAGGCAATCAGGAGAAAAGGTGAGTTCCAGTGTCAGATGACTAATGGAGAAGACATGCTGCACAGACATAGGATTCTTCACCAGAGCTTCAGTTCCCCAGATGGAGATGCAGTCAACGACCTCGTAGATGGGTTAATTTCTCAAGATCAGGGCCAGTAGACTTCAGTTAAAGGCGTCCCACCTTTTCCAAGATAGACATTAAACACAGGAGTTAAACTCGAGGCTTCTTTCCGAGTTAACTGGTTGTTACACATTGCATGCCTTGTCTGTCTTGGAAATATCTACAAACACTTGGAGTTTAGATTAGATCTTTCAGTCAACTGATGATAGCATTCCAGTTGACTTGCTTTCAATAAGGACGTGCATGTTGCACCTTGTCCATTTAGATTAGATGTTTCAGTTAACTGATGGTAGTTTCCCAGTTAACTGTGTAGGTTCATTCAATTAGGTTTAGGGAATAAGATCTTGCATGCATTGCAAGACTTTAGTTGACTCAAGGTAACTTTTCCTGGTGATAGAGAATTGCTGCGTTGTCGGCAACATGCCTATTCTCAAGATTGGTTCACCCTTGTAAATTAGAACTTTTGCTTGATAGCATACATGTTGCGCCTACCTTGCCTGTAGTATTGCTATTATTGTATCTGTTCAAAGAGTAATTGCTGTTATAATAAATTGTTGTGCCTACCTTGCCTTCATGTTATTGTTATGGTGTTTATTCGATCTTAGTTAAATGGGGTTGCTGGTTTGATCATTATTGCATGCGTGTTGCGTCTATACAATCTACTGTCCCAGTTGCTTACCTTTTGTTTTGTTTATTATAAGCCTATTCAGAAGAGCAAATAGTTGCGCCTACCTTGCCTTCATGTTGCGAAACTGTACTTAAAGCTTATCGTTTGATGTGTGTGATAGTAGACTCATTCGGCCAAGCAAATAGTTGCGCCTACCTTGCCTTCATGTTGTGAAGCTGTACCAGGTTTACCGTTCATTTTGTTTGTTTTAATAAACTTCTTCCCGGATTAGCAAATAGTTGTGCCTACCTTGCCTTCATGTTGTGAGCCCGCACCTGGAGTTTATCGTACAATACATTCCTGCTCCATTTCCTCACGCTCTATTTCTTGAGGGAATTGGATAGATATTAAAGAAGTTAGCTTAGTTGTAGTTACATGATCTACGAAACCAGAAAATACTTAGCTGCAACGTTATAGGTTTTCTTAACCTTGTGCCTCTACCAGCTAAGAACAAAAAGATAGGACATTAGTTTAGTTTTCTATTTCATGCATTCCAGCACAACGAGGGAGCTTCCCCTCCTAATTTGAAGAGCACTCATTACGTAGTGTGCATAGCTGTCCGTACGAACTCACACTCCAGAGGTGTTAGTTCTTACGCCAACATGGTCTTTTGGATTTGGTTCGCTCTCTCTCTGGTCTCTGGCCTTCCGGGGATGTCCTGTCGTTTGACCCAGGTTAAAGTACTAGTTAAGTCTGTGTAATTAGGGTCTTCATCCTTCAGGCTTATTAAAGGTCAAACTGAGTTATAAAATTGAAATCTAAGCTTAGTACAGCCGTCAGAAGACTCCCAACAGAGTCCCCCTAAATTTTCACTGTATTCCGGCAACTTACTATTTTTAGTAAGTATTCAATTTGGGACTATTTTATTGAGATTTTGGAATTCTGTCAGTTCCACTGCATCCGGGTAACATCAAGCTGCCTACACGTAAATTTTGAGCCAGATCAGACGACTTGCTATTTTTGGCAGTTCAGGCTTCAAGAGCCATTTTCAGGGTTTCCACATGAGCTTTTCAGATGCATGT
This sequence comes from Sequoiadendron giganteum, assembly GCA_007115665.2. Taxonomy (NCBI): domain Eukaryota; kingdom Viridiplantae; phylum Streptophyta; class Pinopsida; order Cupressales; family Cupressaceae; genus Sequoiadendron; species Sequoiadendron giganteum. Next base: position 328,875,019 of record CM021101.1, on the reverse strand, counting down.
CCGGAGAATCCTTCTGGGTTTTCCAAAACCTTCGCAGTGATGTAACATGCAAACCGAGACGACCACTTTCAGAAGTCAGCCTTCGGAGGCTATTTTTAGGGTTCGCATGCAGTGTTTTTCAACGCATGTCGGGTTTTTCTTTATGGGTTTTTCGAGAGCTTTGCAACAATGTGACATGCAAGCGGAGAAGATCGAGTTTTGAGGACTTACTATTTTTAGCCAGTGCACGCATGCAGACCAGTTTTCTGGGTTTTTCTGGGTTTCTTAAGATCCCACGGGCAATATGACATGCAAAACCATCCGGCAGTGGATGAGTCACTTTTTCAGGCAGTTTCTATTTTTAGCAGGTACACTATGGCAGCCGCCCAACACTCCAGTTCAGCAAGCAGAACGACATGCAAAAGGAACGAAGTCAAACGGAGACCGTTCAGGATACATACAGGTCAAATTAGGCTTTCCACTTTTATAGGGGGTAAAATCCAAAAATAGCCGAAACGAAGCACCCCACCAATGTCAGCACACTTCAAGGTACCTGCTGGCAAAATTTGAGCGAAATCGGAGAACTTACTATTTTTAGTAAGTCAGGGCACGGCTATAAATAGCAGGTCTGCACCCGAGGTTGGCATCAGAGTGACACTCAAGCTATCAAGATCAAGCGTTGCAACTTTCAGGCAAAACGGAGCTACTGAAGTCAGAAAGTCAAAACTTACTATAAATAGCAGATGGCTATAAATAGCAGGTCAGGGCAGAGGACTGGCAAAACAGGTTCACAAGGTGAAGAAGATCATATGATGAAATTTTCAGGCAAAACGGAGCCTTAGAGGTTGAAAATCAAGGGACTTGCTAAAAATAGCACAACTTGCTAAAAATAGAATACAAAAGCAATAGCAAGCAGAGACATGAAAATTTTTCTAAGTATGGGAAAATGAAAGCAAGAGCTCTAAAAGGCGCCCACCTCAAGAATGAAATCTAGAAATTTTCTAAGTACAAAATTCAAAGTTGAGCAGAGAAAATGCGCCCACCTTCAAGGTTGATAACTTTGAAATTTTCTAAGTATGAAACGGAAGTAGCACCCCTCAAATGCGCCCTCACCCTCAAGTTGAGAAGAGTTCAAAAATTGTCTAAGTCACAAAAATAAAAGCTCACCTCATGAAATGCGCCCTCATCTTGAAGCTACCCCATCAAAATGCGCCCAAGGAAGATGTTGCCTAGTGAAAAGCGGCTAAGGCATTGAAAATAGAAGTTCACCCTGTGAAATGCGCCCTCAAGTCAAAGCATGGCACATCAAATGCGCCCACCTCAAGTGTAAAAGGGTTGCTGGAGAAAAAGCGGCTAAGGCATTGAAATGAAAGTGGAGGGGTAGAAATGCGCCCTCACATGAAAGCACACTGCCCCATTTGCGCCCATGGTGAAAATAAAAGCAAGCCCTCTAAAATGTGCCAAGGGAAAGAATTGTTAAGTGAAATTCTTCTAAGGCATAAAACGAAAGCTTGAGGTAGTATTTGCGCCCAAGGTAAAGTGAAGACCCTCAAAGAAAGTTCTAAGGCACAAAAATAAAAGCTCACCCCATGAAATGCGCCCTCATCTTGAAGCTCCCCCATCAAAATGCGCCTAAGGAAGATGTTGCCTAGTGAAAAGCGGCTAAGGCATGGAAATGAAAGCTTGCCTATGTATTTGCACCCAAGGGGGATGTGGAAGTAAAAAAACGTCTAAGTGTTAAAACAAAAGCTTGCAACTCAAAATGCGCCCTTGAAGAAGTTGAAGTGGAGTTTTTTTTAATTTTTCTAAGTGGCAAGATGAGAGTAGACATGTCTATTTGCGCCCTCAAGTAAAGGTGAAGCATGAAAATTTTCTAAGTGAAAAACGTCTAAGGCAAAGTGAAGGCTTAGCATATCAAGTGCGCCCAGCTTGTGGGTGATTTAAAAAATCCTCTAAGACATGGAAATTAAAAGGTACCAAGAAGAAATACGCCCAAGAAATGAGAGGGATTTAAATTTTAATTCCTAAGGCATGGAGATAGATATTTCACCAGAGAAGTATACGCCTAGGGGGGATGAAAGTTTAAATTCTCTACTAACCGTATGAAGTGGAGAAATTCCTAGGGCGTGAGAATTTGAAAAATTGAAAGAGTGGGTGAACATGAAAATTTTCCAGACATTTAAACAGGGTTGGCGACTTGATAAAATATTTTCTAAGTGAAAATCAAATGAACCCGTTTAAAATGCACCCATGAGTTAACAGAGTTTGAAAATTAATTTCCTAAGGGAAATTATAATATTTTCAGAGGAAATTTGTTTTGCCTAGATTATTTTCCTGACGGAAGTTAAATCTCCAAGGATGAATTATTTCGAGCAGGCAAATAATTTTTAATCACCCGGAGTTGAACATTTTAAAGAGAGAATTTAAAATGTCTAAGGCAAATTTTATGAAATCAAGGATTTAAATGACAGACATTTTAAAAGTTGGAAATAAATTTACAACTCCCACAAAATTTTTCGAGTTGAATTTATTTAAACACTACGAGATTTTAAAATGGAATTTTAAATCGAGTCAAGTGATTTTTTTTTCTCGCGAGTTGTTTAAATCACCAAGAGTTAACTGGCAGACTAAGAGGAAGAATTCGAATTTTTTTACAAAGAAGGAATCATTATTAATGGCAACTGCCATAATGACCGGCTGACGACTAGCCCACTACTGCGCCTGAATTAGAAGATTTTGAACGAAGAGAGTGGAAAATTGATGAAGGTGCTAAAAATAGCCCCAGCACTACTTAGCAGGATTCTCCGAGAAGAGTTATTTAAACAGTCTCTTCTCTCATTTCTCCTCACATTTTTCGAAGTTGAAGTTGCTGAAGAAGAGATTGAAATATTTTCGAAGTTGTTGAGGAGAGAATTTCTTTGAGAGTTTATTTTATTTCGGAGTGTTGAGTTGCTGAAAGTGCGAAGTTGCTGAAGAAATTTCTATTCGCCGAAGAGCTGAGAGTTTGTTGCTGCAATTTCGAAGTTGAAGGTTGAAGTTGTTTTCCGGAGTTGCTGGAAGATTTATTTTCGAAGTTGCTGCAAAGTGTTGAGTTGCAGAAATTTATTTTGTGCTGAGGATTTATTTCGAAGTTGCTGCAGTTTTGAAATTGAAGGTTGTAGCTTGCTGCAGATTTTATTTATTCGAGCTGCTGAAAGTCGAAAGTTGCTGAGGTTGACGAAGTCGAGACAAAGGATTTAATTCATTTTGTGCTGAGAAAGTATCCACATTGCTGAATGGTAGTTGGCTGCAATTTTCTTCGCCAGTCGGAAGTGCAGCCGTTGAAAGCTTCTTTATAAGCTTGAAGTTTTTTTTATACAGTACGAGGTTTGGAGTTAGTAATTTATGCTGAGAGTTTTTATTTTCAAAAAGCTAACTCCACGTTCGCAGCCGTCTCGGAGGTTACTTCATTTTATTTAAAAATCTGCAGCCTAGCTTATTGCTATTCTATTTTATTTTGCAGATGGCCGGAGCAAAGGATGTTGCAGGAACAAGCAGAGCCGCAGGCAGAGCTGCAAACACTGAAGCAGGCAAGGCTAGCTCATCCCGGCAGGCAATGATTAAAAGGCTCGCTAAGCCATTTCTCCCAAAGTCAGCAATAGTTTCAAAGTTGGCGGGATTAAATGACACCAACCTTGGTTCATTTAATCTAAATGCACTCAAATCGAGGATGTTCGGGCTAGGGGGCCATCAACCATCAGTCACGGCACATAATATAATGAAGAGTGGAATCTACGCAGCTGCTAGTTTTCCGCCAGCAATTCAGTGTCCGGAGCTAATTATGGAGTGCGCCAATCACTACAAGCCAGAACGTAGGACGATTGTCTCTCCGGATGGTAAACTGCTCGCCAACTTCACACCGGATGCCATCGGAGAGGCATTTGGGATTCCGACTGCTGAGGAGATGTTATACAGGACAAATAAGAGGGCAGATAAGATGTACTCTTCCTCTTTCGAAAGAGTCACTGCAGTCATCAACAGAGTTTGGATGCAGAAGCCGAGGCCACCCCGCACTAAGCTCCCAAAGCAAATAATTGCCGAGGACGTGAAACAAGAATACTGTGATTTGATAATGATGCTGAGCCGGGTAAATGGGAGTGCACAGGCTTACATTTTCGAGCCTTGGATGTTCTACTTCATCGAGATCATCTTGGAGGGAAAGGAGTGTGTCGATTGGGCTAGGATGATTAGCAACCACATCGATGAGCAATTCAGGAGCCTGAAGGTGACGAAGACTTTCTACATGAGCTCATATGTAATTTACATGTTGGCCAGAATGACTAAGTACAGAGGGATTTCGTACAAGGAGCCAATCGGCTGTGCCCCTGGTCAATTCAAAATCCATGAAGCCTGCACACAGCTACATTTAGCTAACATTGCCAACTATAAACGGGCAAATGATGCATTCACAATGCACATTGCGAGGACACTTCAGCAGAGGACGCAGCAGAGAATATCTAAAGAAGCACAGACATTGATTGAGGAATATGGGTATTGGCTCATCCAATTCCCGAAATTCACATATATTAGGCTGCAGGGGTTCACTTCGTATCCGTATCGGTTACCACGATACCCCACTGATCACATAGTAATGCTTGAGGTATCTAGGCAATTGATTGCCTACGATAAGATTCAGAAAAGGAAAAAGAAGGGTGGACTTGATTTCCCTATCACCATGGGAAATTCCATTGAGGTGTGTCCCTCTTTGCAGGCAGCCCGAGAGGCAGAGGACGAGCTGCAATCTTATCATTTGTCATATCACACAGGCAGGCAGGATTTCGATCCTTACAGGAACATCCGGATGATACAGAACGTTGAATACCGGCACAGAGCTCATCTGGAGGACTTTTGGGCAAATGCAGTGGATGAGGCTGAGATAAGAAGAAGGATGTTTTCCAGACTTCCTCTCAAGTTGATTAGAGAATGTGAGATTATTCCAGTTCCCGACCAGGTGGAGGAGGATGTCAACGTCATGCAACCCGACTATGGTTCAGTTAGGGATACTCCTGTCCCACCACCTGATTGGTCCGAGCCAGAGATCATGGACTTGGACACGCTTTCTATCCCGGTGATGACTTTTACCAGGACTTGGGTCGACAGACATGTATGCAGACTCAAGAGCAAGTCGATCGCCCTTACTTATAGCTTGATGGGTGACCCAAGGCCGTTATCGGTAAAAAAGGGGAAACAAATTGCTCAGACATCGAGGGCACAAGTAGAAGTGCCAACCCAACCGATACCGTTGAGGATAGAACAAGCATCACCCGTGCACTCACAAACTCAGTCTTCGAGTTTGAGAGTGGTTTCATTATTTGCCGATCAGAGGGCAGGATTGGAGGAAGAGCGGGGACTTGAGGAGGTAGATCAGCCCAACGCCCAGGAATCAGCTAGTGTCAGTCTATCCAGGGGCGGCCAACAGGAGGAAGAAGAGGAAACAATGGTCGACACCCATTTTCAGCAGATGTTGGACACGGCTTTGGAAGAAGAAGAAAACACCGAACAGGGGACCCAAGGGTTGGGAGATACCCAGCTTATGGAGGAGGATGAGCCTGAGCAAACCAGTGCAAGAAGGGAGGAAGTGCACGAGATGGAGGCAACAGAAGAACAACCCCTTGTCATTTGTAATCCACAGCAGACAGTGCCTGATTGGCTTTCCGACAGAATGAGGAGAGAACCCGAGGATGATACGGATCCGGCCATTGAGATGGAGGAGTTCCTCAGGAGGATCAGTGCGCCACCAGAGAAGAAAAGGGCCCGAAAGTTTTCAAAGATCTCGACCGACGAGTCAGGCTCTCGCACGCTTCAGGTGGCTATTCCGAGGGAAGATTGTGATCGAACCGAGGAGAGGCCTGAAAATTACGTGATCACCACAGTAGAGTTGGGTCGTCCTACGGGAGCCCAAGTTATCGAGGAGTTCGATAACTCCTATCAGGCATTGAAGGATCAGTTGCTCCGCACGGAGGGGAAGTATAAGAAATTGAAGAAGGAGCACAAAACCTTGATAGGATACGTGCAAAATCTAGCACGTCCAGGTGAACCAGCAAACCCAGCAGTAGAACGTCCATCAGAGCTTCCGAAGGAGTCAGTTGTTGCCTTAGAGGATTTGAAGAAAATGGAAACGGAGGCAGACAAGTGGGTTAGCCGTGTTCATACTGAGACAGGGAAATTCATGGAGGACCTCGCCGATGCTTATCGACAGGCCTCAAGTATTTTGGCACGGATGGATATAGTAGATCAGGCCTGGGGTGATACTCGCATCTATCAAACGAAGACTGTACTTCGTTTGGGGGCTTTGATGCATATACCTCTAGAAACCTTGGTGGATGGAGGTGTAATTCAGAGAGGTGATAGGTATGATTTCACCAGTTGGTACTCCTCGGTGGTCACAGGCCGTGGATTTCACGACGCAGCAAGGGCAGATTCAGCTAAAGTGAGGAAAGCAATGGGCAACATCTTGGGGGGAGTCCTCAATACATTAGAAGCCATATTTGCTAGAAAGTTGGTCCCAGAGGAGATAACTGCTGATGGCTTGAAAAGTAGACTGCCTCCATTCTTCTCAGCTGCGAGGTCACTTGTCCTAGATGACTTTGAGAATGTCTCCACGTTCTCTAGTATAATTCAGCATACCCAGGACGCCTTAGTGACATGGAAGAAATCTTACACCAGATACGGACAGACGGTAGCAGTCTTGGAGTTCCAGCTCAACCATATTCCACCGATCTCTGCACAGGAGGTTGAAGCAATATTGGCCCGGTTGATCGAGTTTGCTATCCGGGAGAAGGCCAGTGGGAACGCTCTCATGGATGAGGATCTTCTTGATGATGGTAGTGGGCATTAATTGCTCATTATGATTCCTGCAGGGGAGTGGAGAATATTCTGTGCATTCATTGCCCACTCCTCTCTGTGGCGGTTTTTAGGGCAGAAACCCTAATCAGGGCATAGGTGGCTCGATCTGAGCCCTTCATTGTAATTCGATCTAAACCATCCACTGAATTGGACTTATTATAAAAGGGGCATCCCCCCTCATTTGTAAGATATTAGATAGAGATTAGAATTGGAATTGGATCAGAGCTAGAGAGTAGAAGGCATATAGCATTTAGCTTAGAAGTTAGCTTTAGATTGAGGAGGGAAGAAAACTTTCCTTTGAAAGTTTTGTAAAAGGTTGTTGTGAACACTTTTCATAATACAAAGAGTTTCATTGCTTGGTGATTTCTTCTTTGTTATGAGTAGCTAGCAAGGCCATTTCGTCTTTCCAATTCAAGGTAGATAGAGTAAAATAGATTTTTATTTCATGCAAGTAGTTGTTAATTGTGGAGTGTGGCGTTGTGATTTGAGCATATCTTCTTTCATCCATACCACTAGCGGGCTTACTGATGGTAAGTTCGCCTTGCGTGGTCAACTGGAGTATCAGCACTTAACTTCGATTGTGGTTCATATGTTTGTATGCGTCGTATTGACGGTATGAACATGTTGCGTCATAGTTTGAACACTTTTCTCATCCTTTGAAGATTGCACCAACTTTGTCGGAGTTGTTCGAAAGGAGACAAAGCAAAGTTTGGTTTGAAGATTGTTTAAGTCGATCCTCGTCCTCCACCCTTTAGAAGTAGATTTGTAGAATCCCTATCCCTATCCCCTTTAAATTATGCATTTTCCGAGTCAGTCTAGATACCAGAACAATATTGCCAAATCATTCATGTCCTAATTGCTTCACAGAATCGAACAACTACGTAAGTCCCCTTGAAATAACCAGCAAAACACATCAACCAACTGAGTCTATTCGCGATAAAAGGAACCTTGGAGTCGAACACATGAACTTTCAAGCAATCTTAGCATGTGGGACACTTTGATCAAGAGAGAATAGAGTGACCGTTGGACAACTTTATTCTGTGCTGGCATTGTCATAAAAAGCACGTCAACAAGTGGTACCCATGGTTTGAAGGGGAGAACCCCCAATGATGGTCAAGCACGAGGAGGTTTCAGACTTGCATGAGATTGCAGACCGGTATGATTCTGAGAGCACTTTCAATGTATTAAATGATGTTCTAAAATGCAACATATGCAGTGATCTATTTGATACTACTGTTTCATGTTATTTGCAATCTGAAAACTCATTGAAAACTCAGTCCAATAGCATACATAATGTTTGACAAAATGTCCCATGTGTCAAACTGAAAATTAATCAAGCAAATCACAATAGAATTGTTCCATTTGGGGTGTGACACTACACAAGGCCTTGTACATCTCCTCTTTAAGCATTATGAGATCCTACATTGGTCCTTTTATAGTGATACATGAGGACGTTGTTGATTCCTTTGGCTAGTGCCTTGCTATAAACATGTGACATCACTAGTATTATGTCATAGTCTCCTACTTTCATCTCCATCAATTGCATTCTTTGTAGAGGGATCCTTCTCTAATCCATGATTGTATGAATATTACAATATATAATTCATCATCACGAATCATACTCAGCCTTAATGCCTCGTTGATTGATCAAGCAGCTGTTCCATATGCAAAATATAAGAAACAGTCCCTATGATCTTAAGTTTGATGTTGTTAAGAGCATTTAGCATGAAAGGAAACATATATCAACAAAGTAGAGAGCACAAAACATGCATAAAATATGGACAATAGCAATTCACCTATAGAAGCACAAAAACTAGAGAAAACTCAAGAAGGGTGAGGGATCTACCCCTCAAGCCACTATCTGAGCTATTACAATGGTTTACTACCTTCTAGGAGCCTTCATGGACTTTTATTGCATAAACAACAATGTCCAAACACCACAAAAGACCTGCAACTGCTCTTGCATTTCCCTAATCACACCACAACTCCTCTATGTTTCATAGGTTGCAACAAAATAAGCTTAATTCAAACCAACTTGCAAAAAAAACACTTAGGTGCAACTATTACAACGACCTCTCATGGAGGAATTATAGAGCGAAAGTTATAACCATCAAAAAAGAGACCAAGATTCTTCAACAACCGTAACTCCCAAATCTTGAAGGTTTCAACTTCTTCAAACCTCTCAGGCTCTGTCTTTTTGTTCTTTCTGTGCAGGTTCAGCAACTATAGACTCTGACGACTCTACTACAAAATGACAAATTTCGAAGCTAAAAAAATGGTGACAAACTCGGCTAGGATTGAATCTTGTAATGTCCCCTTTTCCTAAGCGGTTATCAACTACAGAGGTTAGTCCATCACTTGGTTCTCATGGACTAACAAGGTGGTTAGGGCCGAGGGAGTTTGTGGACTTGGTCATTCAACCATTTGAGCTCAATTAGTGTTTCCCAGCTCAATGTTTCCAGGGTTATTGTTGTATACCTTCTAGGGCTTGATTTGGACACTTTGTCCATACTATTTTTAGTAAGTCACAGGGGGTCAACGTCTTGGTCAATTGGCAGTATTTCCATATCAAGAAAGTTGGTGGATTCTCACCATGAGTTATCTTGGCATTTATCATGGTCATGGGTATTAAAGTTAAATAATGTTAATAATAAAGTTAAATTAAATATTTAACCTATTGTGTTATTTATATATTTTAATGACTTATGATAAAAAAGCGTTATAAGGAGATTTAAAAGATTATTATATAATGTAAAGTTGGACACCAACTTAAGGGAGATATAAGGCAAGAAATAAATTAAATAAAATAATTTAATTTACCAACTTGGGCGTGGGAATCAGAGGGAAATATTAAATCCCTTTTGTGAGCTCATTTGCACATTAATGTTGAGAAGAAAATTGATAAGGGTTTGCTAGTTGGACTAGAAAGTCTGAAAATCTTGGCTTCATTGAGGACGAAAACCCTCATGAGGAACAGTATGCTACAAGAGTGAAAGATCTCCCAAGGCTTCTTGCGGATAGCTCCACACAAGGGTTATGCATTGCACATAACAATTTCAAAGGAAGATTCAATATCAGGGTTTGAAGGTTTCATCAGGAACTTGCAGGCAAATATATTGTTCATAATTTTCAGAGTGAAGAATTTGTATCTTGCACCCCGAATTGTAAGCTACTACGTAATAGTATTGCATAGAACCGAATGATTGTAATGAGAATTCAATGATTGAATAAATTATGTGTACCTTGTTATCAATATGAGTGTTTTTACATTTGATGATTGTCTCATTTTAATGTAGTTCTATTGATGTCATTCTTGGTAGATTAATGCATATACAGTTATGAAAATTGTTAATATTCAAACTTGTGAAATGTTATGTATACTGCTTATGTTGTGAACATTTGACTTCTGTGAACGTATGTTGGTGGATGCAGGTATATGTATCATTCCTCCAGGCGGAGGGGAAATATCACTAGGGAGAGGGGCTTGGTCGGTTAACCGGTAGTGTGAACTATCTGAGCATACACACACTTCACTGTAGAGTGAGTAACTGAGTCAGTTATGTTAGATAACTCATCCATAGTCATAGATTGGCATTAGGAGTCGTGTCTCCTTCTCTACGCTTTATGTGAGATGTTTATCTGTTATTTGTCTTGTGGTATTAAGTTCATTACAATGGTAACGTATATGAATGTAAGTGAATAGGGAATGTCCATATATACACGTATCCATATGTATATACATATTGATACAAGCGTATGATTGGCAAACGGATATGCTCATACGGTTGCATCGATATGGTATACATACATATATATGCATATTGAGGTATATACAAACATATAAACATGTATATATGCACATAACCTATTGTATGTGGATATTAATAATATTATATTATTATTGCCTGTTGATTTACATATACACATATATGTATGTATATATATACATATATTAACATATCGGAAACGACGACTGGCTTACGATATGTTTGCAGAAGTTATATATGTGTGTGTGTGTGTGTGTGTGTGTGTGTGTGTGTATGTGTGTACATGTGTATATATATATATATATATATATATATATATATATATATATATATATATATATATATAGATATATATATTAAAGTAAGAATAATATACATAAATATATATATATATATATATATATATTACATAAAGTAATTAAGTATATATATATATATATATATATATACAAATTATTTGTTACTTTAATACATATAAATATATATAATATTTAATATATATATATATATATATATATTAATTTAAATAAAATGAAAATCAATCTTTGATTAATTTATCATCACATATTTGGGGAAATCAAATTATTTCCTAAGTATTAAGAAATTGACCTTCTCTTACTTCATCATGAAAAATAAAGTTTAGATTAACCCAACCAAATACATTAAAACCTTTGGCAAGTCGAATGAAGGAAAAATATTATGTTGGACAAACTTTATACTTCATAAAGTAGTAATTCAAATATTTGGAAAAATGAAAAGAACTTGCCGTGAAATATGAAAATACACGGCTAGGAAATTTGTGCGCCTGTTGAAGCGCACAACCATGAAAAATGCAGACACGGCTTGCAATGTGTCAATGGTTGCCTGGAATTAGGGATTGAAGAGAGTAAATTGAGTAGACTTTGTCTCTGAAAATATCTTCACCTGTTGAATCATGCCAATGCTGAAGGTGTCGATTCTTCCTCATTGAATGATGCAAGCTTGAATCTTTCTTTAATTGTTGTCAATCTAAAGGTTGAATCATCTTCTTAAAGTGCTGAGTATGGGGTTTTCTATCCGCCACATACCATTTGAATCATTCAATAAACATGCATGTCATTCACCGTGCCTTTTTATGAGGAATGTGTTGGGCAAAGCGGCTCTATATAAAGCCGTCATACTGTTGAGAGTGGGCATCGAATTCATTTCCAATTGCAAGTTATATTTGTTTTCATTCGAATTATCCAACTTTGAGCATTCATATTGCAAGAGTATTTTACCATTTTCTGAAAAGAGCAAAATCTTCATAATCTCTGAGTGTCATTTCTTCATATTGCTGAAAGTGCAAATCATCATAATTCTGAGTCATAATTGAGAAGCTAACCAAGCTGTGTATCAATTATTGAGTGTGCAATTTTTGAGAGGGAAACATAGTTTAATCAGAGGATTGTTGTTAGTCTGGAAGTGCTGCAAGTACAAACCAATTCATCATTCGTTGGAGGAAAGCTTAAGCCAGGCATGGGTTATTATTCCTCTATACATTTCATCTTTAAATCTTTGAATTATTATGGAGTCATGTTCAATATCTATGTTTAGATAGATGAGGTTAATTACTACTGTATGTTGAAAAAGGATGTTTTCATTACATTGTCCAATAAGTCTACATATAGTAAAAATGTCATAGAAAATGCACGTTTACTAAGAAGAGTATTTATTTGTTTAAAAAGGTTAGATAATGCATTTTGTGATGTTGCATTACTTGTATGATCTCTATATAAGGAGAGTTCTCGTTACCTTAGATATTATTACTAGGACTATGATGAAAGCTTGAATCAAGTACAATGCAGCCAGCTAAGTTATTAGTTTAACTCAGGAAAGCTAGCTAAAACTCCTAGGAAATATTCATTCCAATATAGGAGAGAATAGGAGAAGTACTTGCGATGTTGATTCATCCTAGTAGAAATAATTGAAGTAGGATGTTTGTGGTACGGATTACCATTATAAGACAAAAGACCTACGCGTAGTGTAAGATGGCCCTAAATCAAATCGACCCTGAATAGTGTATGTGACAGTTGACCCTCAATAGAGATACTATATGAACACTTTCGGCAAAGTAGTGTAATGAACAAAACATCCTCTTAGACTAGGCGATGATTACACTGTCAAGTTCACCGTGATCCCGTATTGCATACTAGATCGAGAGTTTACCGGATGTACAGGTTCTAGCTATGTAGGACACACCACTATGCTCAGTTAGTAAACGGTATTGGTTACCCTACCAATCTCTTCGTTGAAGGGAGGGCCATCTACCGAATGGTAGATGTGCGAGGGACCGCATTATAAGTCTGTGGTTGGCGGAAAAGCGCCTGAGTGATGTTTCTCCTCCTTACCAGGCTACTGAAGCACCAAGATTTGAAAAGCAGATTCCTGGACCTTCTTACCACTATTAGTTCAAAAGCTCAATGAGCTATGTATGTTCATGTATGTATGATTACTCTGATGTTCATTTGAAAAGAAGAAGTTTCCTTGTTGAAATATATTGTCTTATTCATTTGAAAAGGAAAAGATTTCAAGTTAGTAGTTAGAAAGTATTTTCTTTTAATTATCAATGAAAAGAAAAGAAATGTTTTATAGTACTTTCTTTGTTACATGTTATCTATGTTTAATGCTATAGATTAAGAGAAAAAAAATTACATAAGGGTCGGGTCGTTTCATTGTAGAGGTTCATGAAGAATTATCAAAGTTGATTGCTTGCATTTCAGAGTAATAGAGGTGAATGGTTTACTTTGTATGGTGTGAGTTGTGGGTGATTTGTATGATTGAATCATTCACATTGCTGATCGAGGGTATAGAGGTATTTATATTTCTAAAGAAAGTATTGAACTCATATAGAGTTGAGCGTGAGGTTTGAGTTATTTATTGTTGTCATACTTGAGCTGGGCGAATTCACACATCATCATTTCTAACCTAGGCGTGGAAATCTGGTTATCTATGGCCACTAATACTCCTGTGCAGTAGTTGCTTATAGTCAATATGGAGGCGTGGCACTAATACTATGAGTCATGGGTGTTTTCTGGCCGTGGTCACTATACAGGCAAGAATGTGGGTGTTGGGCACCACTTCTAAAGGTAAACATCAACCACACAAGCCACCATTACTTCTCTACAAGCATGGTGACTTCATACTAGGCTGTTCAACACACAAGGATTTGTTATAAGTCTGCAAAAGGGTATTTGAATGCTCAGAACTGTTATTCTGAAAGTTTGATTTGTAATTGTAACGGAGAGGATCCGCTACTCCCAAGGCTCTAAGATAGGGAAGAGTCTATAGGGAGCAGATGGCTCTAGGTTACCTCAATGACAAAAGCTCAAGTGACAGGATGACAAATAAAGGAAAGATTAAACTATGTTTTTGGGTTTTCTGGATGTTTATTAAGTACGACGAAAACAAAGGCTAGGAAGGTTGGTTTTTGCATATTATCGTTTTATTAAGCTCAAGTAAAGGGTGATGTTATGTGAAATTGCATAAGGGTGCAATTTTACGCCATAACAGTAATGTCATGAAATTACTGTCGAACAAGAATTGTATTGCTATTGATTGCATATCCATTTGTTGTCTGGGTGGATGTATAGACTGAAGAAATGCAATGTTTGGGATAGCTAACTACTGAGTATTAATCTTTGGATATTCATAGTGAATTTACTTGTATGATATTCACATTTCCAAAACAGTGGTATTATTTTCATTTGCTTTGTATGTTAGATGTTTGACAAAATGTGCATATTGTCAAACTGAAATAATCGGGAAAATCGCCAATTCCAAATCAAATTTGGGGTGGGACATTACAAATCTATCATTGATGATTATGTTTAATCTGACATCAGTATTTTGAGTGTACAGATCACTTAGAACACCTTTGACTAAACAAACTGTAATAGTTTCAGCTCAGGTCAAATCTATTATTGATGATTGTTTTATTTGACATCAATATATTGAGAGTCTGAATCACCCATAACACCTTTGCCTATGTTCTGCTCTAACAAATCATCTTTCTGCAACTCTACTTAAGTGGCTTTCCTTATAAAATGAGTCTTCAAGAGTGTCTACTACAAGTCTACAAGGTATAGTCTTCGTAAGAGCGTCTATGTTCTGCTTTAACAACTTATCTTTCTACAACTCTATTTAAGTGGCTTTCGTTATAAAATGAGTCTTCAAGGATGTCTATTACAAGCCTATAAGGTATTGTCTTCATAAGAGCTTCTTAGTGACTAAGTTGGCTGACTTCAGGATCACTCCCTCAAGGGCTATTTGTACTTGCACTTTGGTCTTACTTTTCAGGATTTAATCGCTTTACATTTATCATCTTCTAATGTTCACATTTCTTTACTGCTCCATTATTTTCATATCCTTGGTGACCTTTTACCTTAAAATTTCTCTATTGTAACTGAATACACTTTTGGAGTGGCATTGACCTATTCTTTACTATCTGTGAAAATTAGGTAATTTGCTACATCCGTCCCTGCCCTCCTCTCGTCCCTCCGCTATCCACCATCTCCTCCCTTTCCATGCTTTTATTGCTAGATTGTGTAGTTTTGACCTTAATTTTTCAAGTTTACCCCTATCGGGAGCAAAGTATGATTTTACGTAAATTTCTAAGTCTGGACATATTAGTCATTCAAAATATCATTTTTATTGGATGTGGTTAGTTCCAATGACCACTTCCCATGGCACCATAATTTCTTGACTTTTCTTTCAATATTCTACCTTAAGTAACCAAAACCTGAACTTTTGCAATTTGATTCACCAAACTATTTGATTGCAAGTACAAACCCTTTTTCACTTGAATTCAAATCTGCCAAGCAACCACAACTTTCATGCAGCAGCTAAGTTTTTCATTTGAGCGGTATTTTCCCCAAATCAGAGACTGCTTGACCCCTATACCCAAGCTCACATTGATATGATGTTTATATAAAGCCCCCCTCACATGTTCCCAGTTTGGCGTAGAGGCATAAATTTCTGTGGGTTCTATTATAATATAATTGGGGTGTGATATGTACATGTTTTCTCAAATTTTACACTAGTTTTCTCTATTTTTAAAGGATAAAAAAATAAAATAGCAATTTTTAACTTGCCAATTTAAAATTTCAAAGCAAATATAGCTACTAAGGTTTCCATAATAGTATGCATTGCTAGACAATGCTTGAACAAAAAATATTTTAAGTAATGAAAGTTTGAAAGAATTAATAATTACGGCAGTCAAACAGGTTAAGGTCAAGTGGTAAATCAATGGGGTTTCATAGGGAGATCCTTGTTCAAATCCCCAGCAGATATGTTACATTTATAAATGTTAAATGGTTTAAGTACCACATCCAACAGACAAGATGAGGCACAAGTCTGGCATAAATTTGAAGGAAGAGATACTCCTTAGTCATGATATCTTGGCTGAAAGACACCTCACAAGGGGAATTTACCAATCAAAAAAATAGTAGTTACAGATAATAGTTGAGCATCATTGTATAGAACTGATTGGATCACCCACTTCTATTATGCTAAGTTGGCAAATTGGAATCAATACATGTATGTGGGTACAGTATGTCAATACAGCCAAAAAGCATTGCACTGAATATATTTATACATATAAAATCATAAATATATACATATTTACAATCTAAAAACAAAAATTCAATTCAGAATACCACATATCATGCATATACTCAACAAAACTGCCACAAATATTACAAAGTACAGTATACCAACTCAATAGCAACCTCAAACGTCATGATAGATATTCATTATTCATTACTAAAATAATACGATCACTAATCAGCATCATATTTAATGCACTGAAGGGGATCCTTTCTTGGCAGCATGAGGCTAAATTTAACAGTCCACCTGACTGAGAAAGTTTTAATAGCTATTCATTCAGTACTAGCCTTGATGTATGATGACGGCAAAATATCTATTATCAAATACCACTAATAAACCCATCAATGGTAACTATTATTAAAACCCAGTAAATTCCTTCGCCACAACGATTATTAAAAACAAATAAAAAAAAATTGCTTTTGAATTAAACTGAATTACAGTTCTACGAATACTAATAATACTGGAAAATGTACAAACCCAAATCACGAACGGTAGCTCGAACAACATAACCTCTATCGAGGAGAAGCTTGACGAGCCATGAGGCAATGAATCCCGATGCCCCTGTGACACAAACGAGCTTCCCTGTCATTGTTAGTTTGGCCCAGCTCAACCTCAATTGCCTAGTTGCGGTATTTTGCAGTGTGCGGAAAATTGGGTGCTTTAGTGGGTATTTGTACAACCATTTCGGAGATGCCTTCAAGAATGTTAGGATTTTTAAGTGTTAGTTAACGAAATAATGATGTTTTTAGGTTTTAAATATAGGGGAAATGTATCAATTACTAACCATGTTTCAATAGTTGTTTACTCCATGTTTCCCTGTCTCCCCAATAATTGTTTATATTTTGTTGGCATTTCAATTAGCACCTCTGGAGTGCTTATTGGAAAAAGACAGCTATTGTAAGTGTTTTAGTAGCTGCTTTTCGAATTGTAGAGAGGAAGATCCCTCTTTGTTGATGTTTTACGTAAAAAGTACAGTAAAGTAAGGTTTTCATCTTTTTTACTCAATGGCAGGACACAAGGGTGCATAAACACAATGTGTTGCAGCTAAGGTTTTCTCTAGTTTCTACAGATCTTAACTACAATTAGACTAGTTTTTAATCTATCCTATCTCCTCAAGATAAACAAAGCATGAGGGCATAGGAGTGGGAATGAATGGTTGGATTACTTGTGCCAACGGTTTCAACAAAATGAGTTTGAGGCTCTGAACTCTCAGATCTATGTTGGAATAAGGCTTTATGCAAACAATCACTCTTTACGGTAAGATGGATCTCAAACTTGCCAAGGAGGAGGAACCCCTATCTGAGGTATAGGTTGGGAATCAACTCATTAGAAACAACAAATTACAATGAGTTGGCTAACAGGATTCCCGAGGAGGTGACGACACCTGTCCAAAGTGTAGGCTGAAAGACAACTCATTACACAACATCAAACGATAACTATTAACATCAAAATATCCAAGGAGGAGGAACCCCCGTCCAAGGAGGAGATTGAAAAAATAAGTTAAAAGAACAAGACATTTGGAAGAACTTAAATCTTTAGGTCACACTACATGTGCCTTTTGATTTCCTTCTTCAAGATTTCTCAACAAATTACAAAGAATTGGGACATGCAAAGGTATGAAATCATACACAATTGCTCATCAAACCAATTAACTCTCGTCCAAGAGTGAACAAATATGCACTTTCAAACTTGTTGGCAACAATGGCGCAATAATTTTGCGTAGTAAATAAAAATTACAAAATAATGAGCAAAGGCTCTTATTTATAGAACTCAAAGGAGTAAGCAACCCTAAAATCTCCTTGAGTTAACATTAAGTTCTTGCCAATCAGCAAAATTTATTCCTATGTCTAAAAGTAGGTGAGCAAACAGTTAACTGGAAATCTACTTCAATTAACTGAAACTAGACAAAGAGTCAACTAAAAGTCTACTTCAATTAACTGAAACTAAACTACAAATGAACTTTAATTACAAAATATGTCTCCAAAATAGACATTCACATTTAGTGGAGATAGAGATCCATAATTCGTGGAAGTCAAAATAGACATCTTCAATTAGTGGAATCTAACTTGCATGATCTGTGAGATATGGAGTCAACTTGGAAAGGGGCATCAAGTTAAATTTTGTTCACCATTAATGTTATTCTGGAGGGTAGGACGTCCTTTGTGGGTGCTTTACACCTCTTGTCCACTGGTCAACAGCCCTTCTATCCATTCATTGACTTCTTCAGCCTATAATTAATGCTTTGTAGGATGATGACATGGTGTTTCAGCATCTCTTCACCATTCGTAAGCTGCTATTGATATTCTATGCACTTTACAACTGTGTCATCCAACTTGTGGACATGGTTGTAACCTTACTCAACTTGCAACCATTTGGGTCATCAAAAAATGTGCTACAAACAACATCCTGGAATTATTTATGTACTATGCCTAGCTCAATGTGTTCACCTCCTTCGTGTTGATAAAGGCAAGGGATGGATATTACCAATGTTCTTACGAAGTTGATAATACCTACCACAATATATCGATACTCAATCAGTTCCATAAAATTAGCATCATAGGCTTTCACCTTGTATGCTAGTTGTTCTTTCTGAGCAGAGAGATGTTGCTTGTTCTCTACAGTAGTAACTAATTGGTTCGCCAATCATAAATCTATGACTGTGATTTCATCCCCAAGCCTCTTCTTTGTTGTCTCTAGTTTTGACTGTTGAATCTATGTGCATAGTCCATGTGCTTTGTCCCTCAACTAGTATATTTCTGCCAATATACATCGTCCTCTGGCAACAAATTCCTCCACTTGATTTCTCAAGTGTTTTCCATATGAAATTAGCTGGTGATGGTTTTGCTTCATTGGGAGGTCTAGCAACTCCCGTGGCAAAGCAAAGACGTTTGGAGTACCGTGCATCAATCTAGATATGTACATCCTCAACTATTGGTTTTCAACCTTTAAGGTTGTTTTGTCTCTTCCGTCCTTATCCATTCTTTCTTGAACACTCATTGAGGAAATTCCAAGAAGATCTGTCTCCACCTGACAAGTGGTCTTACCAAGGTTGACCTTCGATAATGTGAAGTCCTCAACCTCTACCTCGTCTATATTTTTGTCCTCAGGTAGGACATTTGTCTCTATGACAAATTCATTATCTGCACTCCTTCCTACATGAACCTGCTTCTTCAATTTCTTCGCTAGCATGTCTTGAGGGACATGATCAAACTCTGTGAAGTCAAGTTGGTAGGATGGCCTTTCTCTCTTCCTTCTGAGGAGACCCTCAAGCCAGATTGAATCCTAACTAGCCTGGTTGGAAGGAGGAATGTTAGGCCCTTGAATGCTTGATGAATGAGATTGTGTTGAAGTGATGTCTCATGGTGGAGAGTCCAAGTCAATGGGGACTTGTGACTTCTACAATGGTGGTGAAGTAGGAGATTTTTCCTCTATCACAGGCACTATATCCACTGCAACTGCTTCCATTATGGGCTTTGTCTTGATTGTGATTGTCTCAAACACTGGCTCAACTACAGCAGTTTCCATGACTATCTCAGGTATGTTTGTGGTTGTCTCCACATATAACTCTTGTGCTCTTCCCCTTGTGTGCCCTGACATTCGCATCCCTTTGGGAGGGTTACTCCACTACTTTTGTCTAGGCTTCTTCCTTGATGTGGAAGGTAGTGAAGATTGAACCGATGGCGGCTTTGTACGTGGAATTACTACCTTCCTTGTCTTTTTATTGTCCAAATAGAGTTGACTATGTTTGGCAACCCTACTTGTTCTTTCCTCTATAGATGTGTTTTCCTTGGTGTACCAATCCACTTTTCCAAGTGGTTGTGAGTCTACTTGATCCACAAAGAATGTAGGGAGAATAACCTCCCTGTCATCATTAGATAGGCCCTCCACGTATTATGAAATGAAGTCAACAATTTGTGGGAGCCTAAACCGGTTGTAGTTCTGTCTTTGTACATCAAACTCATCATCATAATTGACCCAATAGTCTTCCATGGAAGACTCGTGTGATGAGTGTTGCTCAAGGTGTGTTGCATAAAGGCCTCTTGGATCATACGACTGTCTCTCAATGAGATATTTGAGATTGAGTCTCGCTGTCTCTTGGCACATGATTTTGGCATCAGTCATTGTTTTACACCTATAGAGTCCCATCTAGATAGGAAAGCTTGTAGCTGTCTTATTTTTGAGGCACAAATGAGAATGAACTTCGGCCACCTGTCGCAAGATCTCCATGAAGACTACCTTATCTAAAGGGTAGTGGGGCATCATGGCAGGATGACCATTGTATCCATATACTCGTATATAGGTGAAGGTTGGGAATTGGATGAACCAATCCACCCAGTCCACCATTTCCTCCTTGGTTGTTGGCGATATGCGTACATGCATTTCATGGTTGAGGTCCCTTACGGTGTGCCTAATGAAATGTTATTTTACTTATGTAAACTCAAGTCGCAAAAAATATTCATGGACCTTCTGCACACCTAAGGTTTCCACAGTGTTTAATGCTTTGAACTAGCCTTGGAAAGTAATCGGGTATACAAGATAGGAGCACATGTGGAACCTGCGAGCCTCTAAGAACCCAATCATTTGTTGGCGGAGTGTATCACTAATGAGGGTGGGCCACTCATAATGCTCTATATTGTTGACAATCTTAGCAATGATGTAGTACATCCATGACTTAAATTGGTTCCTATCCTCCTATCTAATGATCTGGTTGAGTAGAGTGATCATCACTGCATACTTGTCTCAAAATTCTCCTCGCCCAACATTCTTGGGCAAGTTGGCCTTTTTCACTTTTAGCCATTTTTTTGTCATTCTCTTCTGACACTTATCCTTTGCCACTTTGAATGCTCTTTCGCATTCTTTCACAGATATGACCACATTGGTCGGACATGGTGGAATAGCAAAACACCTTTCGACATCCTTTGGTTTAAGGTTGCAAATCACCCGCCCATCCACTGATCGGATTTTTCGTGTGGTAGGGTTGTAATGCTTAATGCAAGCAATTACAAACTCCATGTTCTGTAATGTGGTGGGGATTGATGTAGCCTCAAGCAATTTGGATTGTTCGATGTTTTGTAACGTGATTTGGTCCATGTCTTCCAAATCTTTTGAATTGACCTCTTGGTGCACTTGATGCAAGTTTATGTCTATTGTTTTCAGGAAATCATGGTACAAGACCAAAACTGTTTTAGTCTTGTATTGTACCTGGGAGAACTCCATCCTAAAAAACTTAAAGATTAACTGTGCACACGACCTTGTTCAGAAAACTTCTGAAAACCGTTAAAATAGCACCTATTGAGAAGTATTTTTTCGAAAAAAAATCTGACACATGGGTTTTGTTCGTGCTTCAATGCTGAACAAACCCAGTTCATTGGATTTTTGAATTTGTGAATTTTTTGGAAAAATCCCTAAAAATAGGGGCAGCAAGTTTATTGTTTCTAAAAAAATTCAAGAGATGGGTTTTGCTAAAAAATTGTGCTAATCATACCCAGTTGGTCAGATCTGTGATAGCATGTTGTTTTCTATGACATGCAAGAAGTTTAAGACAAAAGAGAGGAAGAAGACAAGAGGAAGATTGGAATTTATTTTATGCCCTTCTATAAAAATATTCCTTTCGATGCAACCTTTGAGAATTTATCTTTCTGTGCAACTAATCTTCAAAAAATATGAAAAACAGTCAAAACCCTCTGTCAAATCTTGAAAAGATGTCTTGGAGAGTAAATTGTTGTTTTAGCCTTCAACCTGCAAAGAAAATAATGAATTGGAACACCTATGCTTGATTATATAATGAGTATGGGTGCTAACTCATTATTGAGGAGTAAATTGGCCTGATCTAGAGTTCCCAACCCTAATTTCCATTGATTGTGGGACATTTGGACATGAGAAGCCTTCAAAATATCTAACTCAAGTCAACAGATCTTGCTTTTACTTTTTAGGTGTCCTTTTTGAGTGTTGAACACTTTTTTCATGTTGAAGTGCCTCTGTTGGATCTTCGTTTTTTATTGCTCCATTGATCTTAAGTTGTTGCTGATAGATTCATTATTGAGATATGACAAACCTGATTAAGTGTGTCTGGGAGCTATAAAGATCAAAGACTAAATCTGATGCCTCAACTTCAAGGGCACATTTCTTCAACAAGGGCGCTTTTGTCCTCGGACTTAGTTAATTTCTTGACTGTTCTTCAATTTCATCATTTTGACCCTTCGTATTCTAATTTGAGATCACTGCTAACTGATGAGTTTGATGATCTTGTTGAAACATGGGATGGATAACCAACTCAGCCCTAGAAAGGATGAATGGCTTCGTGAAACATGAAGGTAGGTTTAAGTCCTTCAAAATCATGGGTGCCCTTGATCTGCAAGGGCGCTTTTGGTTCTTTTACTCGTGATTTTCATATTGCAAACCTTCAAGAATGATCCCAGTTTGATCTCTATCTTCAGGTGTCTGATTTTTCTATTGTCTTCGCTAACTATGTCATTGTTGAGATTAATCAAAACAAAGGTCATGCTAGAGGTCCCTAAGCTTGCATACAACATCTAACTGCCCAAAAAAATGGACGCATTTTCTCAATAGGGATGTTTTTCCTTAACACTAGCCAATTTCTTGATATTCTTCCTTCAACTTTCACCCTTAGGTGTCTTCTACCTAATCTTTGCCTTTGATTGTGTGACACGTCTTATGGACGTGCAGTTGGATTGATCGTGAAGTTGAGAGAGAGCTGAGCAGATGCCTCATTGAAAGAAGTTGTTGAAAACTTCATCAAGTGGCTTAGTTTCAAGGGCGCCCCTGTTGGCCTTGTTATGCACTGATTTTCCACTAATTTTGCATGCTCTGAGGATCAACTGTTGCTATCATTTGATGTGTCTCACAAGCTGGTTGATAGGTTCATTATAAAGTTGGGTTGATGTCGAGAAGATCGTCTAAGGGTAAACTTTCTAAAACACTGACATCTAGATCTTCTTGTTCAAGGGCGCCCCTGGTCAATAGGGATGCCTTTCCTCATGTTGACTACATAACTACCTTGGTAGCAAGGAGTACTTTCTCTAGAGTTAGTCAGTTTTTGGCATTTTTAGTTTTGAGAATCCCCTCCGTGAGATATCATCTTTTTTGAGTATTTCCACCATGGATTCATCGCTGAAGCTTTTGAAGCTTAGCTTTCAACACTTGGTACTGGCCAATCTGCCATTAATGGTTGTGGAGGTCCTAACTTTCTTCCTAAAAAAGTAAAAATAGACTCACCAAAGTAAAACTAACTTTTTAGTGATTTTGAATTGACCAGTGTGATCGTGAAGTCAATTCATCCTATCAAAATCATTTTCAATGAATTTTGGCAAGGTCCTATTTTCAAGGGTTTTCCTAAAAATAGGGGTTTAAAAACCCTAATTTTCAAATTTTCAGAATTTTGCAAGTATTTTCTTTGACATAAACCCACAAAAACCTTATGTTTTATTTGACCTAAAACATACTTTATGTTACATCCCAAATTGTGAGGTTACTATTTACTATTACTATATAGGGTAAATATGAAAATAATATGAAAACTGGAGATGCTTGTACCTTGTTATCAATATGAATGTTATCTCATTTGATGTTGTTTGATGTTATTCATGGTGAAATACTGCATAGATCGGTATTGCATTCTAGTTATTCTAACTTTGAAGATGTGTATATATATGCTGCTTACTATTGTGAACAAATAACCGCAGAAGGAATGTGTTAGTGGTTGCAGGGAAACGGTCAATCTCCAGGGGGAGGATGAGTATCACTCATGAGAGGAGCTTGGTTGGGTAACCATTAAAGTAAACTATCTAAGCATACGCACACGTCACCTTAGATTGAGTGAACAAAGTTAGTTATGTTGGTTCTAGATAAGTCATTTGTAGCTCGTATTTTGGCATTAGGAGTCTTGTCTACTTCTTTACGCTTTTATGAGTGATGTTTATCTACATATATGTCTTGTAGTATTACGATCATTATGATGGTAACAATGAATGAATGTCAGTAAATAGGCAATGGACATATATACATATATATAATATATACATGTATCCATATGTATATACATATCGATACAAACGTATGTTAGCAAACAAATGTGCTCATACAAATGCATCGATATGGTATACCTACATATATGTGCACATAGAGGAATATATATGGACATATATACATATATATACACACAACCTATATTACGCGGATATTAATAATATGATATTATTATTGCCTGACAATTTACTTATACATAAATATGTATATATATACATATCAGATATGTTGACTGACTTATGATATGTTTATAATGGATATATATATATACATATATATTAATATTATGAATATATATATATATATATTATAGTAAAATAATACACACACACACACACACACACACACATATATATATATATATATATTATACCATGGTATTTAAAGATATATATATATATATATATAATTTAATTACTATGAATATATATATATATAATGTAATATATATTTCTTATTGACTCTTATTTGGAAAACGAATTATTTCCATATTGATTTTATACTAATATTTCAACTTAGGAAATCAACTTATTTCCTATTCAAATGTGGAAGTTGAGATATTTATCTCCAAACTATGGAAATCAAATTATTTCCAAATTATTAAATATTTGCATTTGCTAACTATGGAAATCAAATTATTTCCAAAACAAATGATTTCAAATTATAGAAATTGAAACATCATTTAATTAGAATATTTTATGAACTATTGAATCTCTTGAATGCAGAAAACGTTGCACCTGGGTATTGTGTGCAAGAGTTAAGGCGGCTGACCAAATCCAACGCAACTTGAAAGGAAGGATATGTGTTCATCATTCTGGAATGATTTTTTCTCTATGTCCTCACAAACCCATCATAACATGAAATTGGCACTACATCTAAAGATTAGACCTGTAGGTATCGATTGACACCATTTTCACCATGTGATTATGAAATAGTCTCCTTTTTATTGTCAATCAATGGAAGTTGACTCACCTCATTGAAACTGAGTATGGAATTGAAATTATGCCACATACTGAGTTGAATTATTCAAATCACAGTGTTGACAAATTATATGCCTTATTAGAAGGAATTCGATGGGGGTTGGGGCTCTATAAATAGCCGCCCAATTCTTCATTCTTCACTACTCATCTTTAGAGAACTTATCATTTGTATACTTATCATTTTGGAGAGCAACCATTCTAATTTTATTGAGAATTCATCATTATTTTCTAAAGACATATTATTTTGAGAATTGAGTCAATTCATTATTTCCATACTTCATTATTATTATTTTATATGCAAGTATAGCTTTATATTATATAAAAAAATTAGACTACAAACAGCTGCCAACGCAGGATAAAATATTCACCTTTAATCACCAGGTAGTAATGCCAAAAAAACCAAATAACCACCATGAAGTCCAACCGCCAACCAGCCCATCCAAAAAAACCACCTAAAACTAGATTTGCCAAAATGGCCTCCATGGCCAACGCCATCAACAGAATGCATTCCTGGCTTTTAAAGCAAAAAACCTAACCTACTAAACTAGGGCCCTACCTAACTAGACTTACAAAAAATGGTTCATCTCTGTAAATTCTTTGAAATCTTTTTTCCACTCCACACCCCCAGCTGCCAACAACCTGAAGAATTTATTTAGGAACTCCACTTCCACCGTCGCTACCATCCTATGCTTCATGAGAGCAGATATGCTCAAGTCAAGAAGAAACGGGCACAGTTTGATAGCCTCGTCCGAACCCCATAGGAGATCCAAGTTACAGGGATGCAAAATGCCTCTTCCATCCACCACAATGCTCAAAACTTCATCAAACCCTTCCACCAAATCTTCCCTGAACATGTTTTCAAGCAACAATTTTTCCTTAGCTTTATCGACCTGGTTATCGAGGAGAGAAGCCAAAAACCTAGATGAAATATGTAGATTATCCCTTCCATATTCCTTTTTCATCAAATGCCCGACACCTAGGATCATTTTGGTTGCCACTACCATCAAAGGATCATTATTGAGAAGGACCCTTTCCAGTCATTGATCTGTTATTTCTTTGAAAGAAGCTCATCAAGCCGATGACTTCAATGAAATCTGGGTATCCACCCCAAATCTTGCCAACCCATCCACTGACACCTCTATCACAAACCTTGAGCGCTTGGTCATCGACACCCAAGCATAGACCACACACTGCCAGAAAGAAATTGAGCACCATCCACAGCCGAAGATAATAAAATGAGAAAGAAATCATGCCCTACTCAGTCTTAAATCCAACCCATCATGAATTAATTCCAAGTACTTAACAACCGCCACCTCCACTAATGAGGCATCTCCAAATGTGTTGAAAACCTGCTGAAAGGACTAAGTCCATCAAGCCAAAGCACTCTAGCTGCCCTCGAAAAGGGTGTCAACACCTCACCATCAATACTCGTACTAGTAGGACATGACGTTCCCTACCAACTCCAACTTGTGAAATCCCTCCCACATCACCCACCTGGTCCAACTCACCACACTACATGGCACTTTTGCCATGTCCCCTCCACCAGGTTGGAGGGGCACCCTCCCTACCACCCACAAGCATTAGGCCCTAATTACACTTGTTTCTTTTAAATATGATCCCACAACTCCCAAATTAGAAATAAAATATGCCTCTAAATTCCCTTCTCTCAAAGTATGATTGAACATTACTTGATCGAAATTCTCAATCAACTCCAATGTTGCATCCAACATCTCCCCTAGCTTCCAATTTTGAATCCGTTTAGACCTTAAGGCATTAATCACTAGCAAAGAATCCCCTTCTATTATTACTCTCTTCACCCCCAATTATTTAGAGAACTCCATACCAAAAAGAAGGGCTTGAAATTCAACAACATTATTCGTGCCTTCTGGGAGAGATCTTGCTAATTTCCCCAAAATCAACCCTTTGCAGTCTCTAACAATGCATCTCGCCCCAAAGGGGCTAGGATTCCCTTTCGACACTCCATCGAAATTTAGTTTTACCCAACCAGGAGTCAGAGGAGACGAAACAACCTTACTTCACTCCTCCGAAGAAGCTGCACACCCAATTCCTCCACAAGAGGGAGCTTTGATTCCAAACCATTGCTTTAAAATCCACAAATCCCAAATTGAAAAATTTCCTTTTTTTGGATTCAACTCCTCCACTCTAGCATTAAAGAGTTCCACAATGCAAGCCTCAATTTTGCATTGCATCCTGGGAATTGACATCTCTTTATCCTAAAAAATGCACCTATTGCGCTCCTTTCATACTTCCCATAGCACTAATGACATACTCGACACCCATAAATCACCAAAAACTAAATTCTTTACTAGAGCAGGCCAGGCCTTTAACAAATCAATCAACTTATTAGGGAGAGTTGTTTTCCAATGAAGTTTTGCACTTAACCACCTCTAAATACCCTGCGAAAATTCACAATTCAAGAACAAGTGATCAACAGTCTCTTCAACTTCATGACATAACGGGCATCTAGATAGACCATAATAACCCAATTTGGCAAATATATCCCCTGTAAGAACTCTGCCTTGTGCCAGTGCCCAAGTAAAAATGTATGCTTTGGTAAGACATGCCTTATTCCAACATAAGTCAATTGGTAAACTTGGAACATCCACCCCTTTCGAAGCCATAACAACATAACCAATTTTAGCAGAGTAAACCCCATTTGAAGAAGCATTCCACCTCAACCTATCCCATCCCTGCCTTCGCCAAACACGCCTTTTCTTCATCACTTGCTCAAAAGATTTCACTTCTTGCTCTTGCAAACCTAGTTGTCTGATAGACTTCCATTTATAAACGCCCTCCTCACCAGAGGAAGGGTCATCAAAGTAATCTTTTACTTTTACTCCCCTTGAACTATCCTTTCTCAAACAAGAGCTAGTGTAGGATCCTCTGCCAAAATAGGGAAACCTTCCCAAGAGTCCTCCCAAAACAATGCTTCACCTCCAACTTTTACCTCCCAAGTTAATTAATCCAAAATAAGATCTCTTGAGTTTTTAATGAAATTGAAAATATGAGACCCATTAGGAAGGGACTTAGCAGTAAGAAAATAGTTTGAAGCAATATCCAGATACTTATCCCGAACTAATTTCACCCATTTTAGTTTAGGTTGGGAATGAATCACCCACGCCAATCTTTCCCCTAATGCCTTATTCTGCAATAGGAGATTTTTAAGACCGGCCCCATATTTTTCTCTTCTTTCACAAACCTTCTGCCACTTGACAAGGGGAAATTTCTTATGTTCTAAATTTCCTTTCCAAAAAAAATATTTCATAGCTCTATTCAAAGACTTGCTAGTACCTACGAACATTAGAAACAAGACATCATGAAAATAGGAAGAGCAAAAATAACCGATTTAAGCATTGTTAGTCGACCAGTCCAAGACAGCCACCAGTTTTTCCAGGAGGAGAGATGCTCCTTACACCTTTCATATAGGGAGTTCCAAATACTCCCATTTTGAACACCCTTAGCAAGAGGGAGGCCCAAATATTTGCATGGCATTTGACCCTTCTTGAAACCCAATACTCTCAAGATCTGCATTTCACTTAAGTAATTAGTATTAAAGAAGATTTTTTATTTATTTTGCAACACTAACCTCCTAACCTAAAGCAAGAAACTATTTATCAAGAATTCCTTTCAATATTCTAGGTTCCCTAACCGAGGCCACACCAAACAACATTGTATCATCGTCAAATTTTTGATGCATGATAGATGGAAGGCCACATGTGACCTGAAGCCCATCCACCCAACTAGTCCTTCTTGTTTCTTCCAATGAACACCCAACGCTTCTGCCATGATTATAAAAAGGAATGGTGACATAGGATCTCCTTTCCTTAAACCCCTAGAAGCCATGAAAAAGCCTTCTAGTGACCTGTTTATTAAAATTGAGTAATGCGGACTTTCCACCCAACCAAAAAACCAATCCAACCAACTTCTCTGAAAACCAAAAGCCTCCATTACTTTGAAAAGAAAGCGCCAATTTACCATGTCATACAATTTCTTGATATCCAATTTCCAAAGCATTGTAGATTTTTTTGTTTTTTGAATTGAATGGATTGCCTCCTGTGCAATTATCACCCCATCTAGAATCAATCTTCCAAGGACAAAACCAGCTTGTTCATCTAAGATTATGGATGGGAGAATCAACTTAAGCCTATTGGCCATTACTTTTGCAATAATTTTATAGTGTATTGCAAATTGCAATAAGGAGAAATTCATCCCAAGACTCGGGCTTTTCTTCTTTGGGAATAAGGGCTATTAAAGTATTATTTATCTCCTTGAGAACCTTACCTGACCCCCTAGAATCTTTGATTGCTTCTGAAACTTCCTTACCCACAAACATGCAACACTTTTGAAAAAACGCAGTCGGGAAACCATCCAACCCAAGAGCCTTCTCAAGCTACAAGTCAAAAGTTGCAACATTTATCTCTTCCTCTGAGAATTTGACATTCAAATATTTTAATTGAGAATGAGAGATCGATTTTGGAATATTCCTTAAGATCGCCTTCTGAGTCTCCAAATTAGAACCATCCCAGTCATTAAGGAGATTTTGAAAGAAGGAAACCGCATAAGCTTTGATCTCTAATGGGTCCTCAATTAAATGCCCCTCTGCATCCTTTATACAAGACACCATATTTACCTCCCGTTGAGCCTTAGTTCAATTATGATAGAATTTTGTGTTCCTATCCCCCACACGTAGCCACAACTCCCTTGATTTTTGCCTCCAAAAAATTTCCTCTTTCGCCAGAGCATCATTTAGCTTCTTCGTCAACTCGTTTTCTCCCATAAAATAGACATCATCCATCCCATTCTTAAATATATCTTCTAACAAAGCATCTAATTTTTCTTCCACTTTAAACCTCTCCTCAAAGATGTTCTTGAAACCATCCTTGTTCCATTGCTTTAACTTTTGCTTTATATGTTTCAACTTAGCGACTAGATTAAACATTTTAGATCCACCCAGGGTGCATTCCTTCCACCAAGACTCTAATAGATTCATAATGTTGTGATCCTTAAACCACATCATTTCAAACTTTAAGGGACACCAAAGAGGCCCCTTTTCCCCATCAATTTGAAGTTGATCTGGGAAATGATTTGAACCAACCCCTGAATTTATTATGTTGTCTAGATTAAAGGGAAAAGAGCTCAAATTACCTTTGAAGAAAAATCTATCAATGTTTTTTGCTATACTGCAAAACTCCTTTCTACAATTCATCCACACAAAACAACCATTACCCATTTGAATCTCCATCAACATGTTTCTCTCTACAAAGCTTTGAAAGTCAATTTGTGACTAGAGAGATCGACCCACACTGCCTCTTTTGTATTTCAAACAAAAAGTAGAATTAAAATCACCTCCCAAAATGCAAAAATATTGGTTAAACTTATTAAGTACCTCATCTAACTCTTTCCAAACAATCCTTTTATGAACACACAAAGAGGGACCATAAACGTTTATAAGAAAGAATTGAAGATTTGGTATCAAGCTTCTTACCCTACAAGCCAACCAATGTCGATGAGAGACAAGTTATTCTACCAAAATAGCTTGGGGCTTCCAAATGATTAACAAACCACCTAAAGCCCCCTCAACGCCAACACCCAACCATTTTCATTGCTTCAACTTTCTACTGAAGGCTACCAAATCGTGATCCCCTAATTTTGTTTCTTAAAAAAGTCAAATATCCGCTTGAAAAAATTACAAATGATGTCGGATAAGGCACCATTTGTTAGGGGAATTTAAGCCCCTAACATTCCAAGTTAAGATCTTCATTGTTGTTCAGGAAGAGCATCACTCTTCCCTAATTTCATCATTGTGTCAATTTTGTTTTGATCGTTAGCATCTCCATCCCACCTGTGTTTTTCTTGATTTGAAATCCTTCCTCTTTTCTTATTCTTGCCATAATCTGGCATTGTTTTAGCCATTTCCCTCTGATGAATTCCCAATTTATCTCTAGCATCTACCAGACCTTGTGTTGCTTTCCTTTTTTTCCCTGATTGAGGACTAAAAATCTCCAAGCCCGCTTCAGCCCCTTCCTAAAACTCATCATAATAAATTCCTTTTGGCACACCTTCTTCCACTAAATCCTAGGGACTTGCTTTGGCTACCTCCGCCAGATCCACCAATTCCTTACCAACTTCTATCAAGGAGTCCAACTCCACATTTCTGCAATCTTCTCCTAATAAATCCAAAGCCTTTGAAATCTTACCTTCCAAAGCCAAATTATGTGCTACCCACTCCTCCTCCTCCCCGAGATTTTTTTCCATAGCTTGTGGGCTTGAAACAATCTGCATAGGTCTACTAGGCGACCCAGAGCTAGCACCTTGCTCCTTCTCCTTATTAAATTGTAAGGCCTTAATGGGAGCTTCTATGTCAACACCATTGGGAGCTAAAAGCTTCTCAGAAGGATTACTCTTAAGCACTATAGTCTCCCTCCTTTGGGGACTCTCAATGATTGAGGTAGAACTAGATTTCCCTACCTTTTTGAGGGCTGCTCTATAACCCAAATGGCACACTAAACTTCTACGAGTGAAAGAGTCGCATTCCAGTTTCTAAACCCAATTCCCATAGTTGGTGATGAGTTCAATCTCTTCACAAATATGTCACACTGGGTTGTTCTCGATGCAAATCCTCACATAGGATTGGGACTCATCCACCTTCTTCCTTTCTTCAGCACAGACAAAAGTCCCCAAATGATTCCCAATCTCCTCAAGAATGTTTGGTGCCCAGTATTTCGAAGGAAGATTAGGAAGACCATACTAGTCTTGAAGAGTGTCTAAGACATGCGTTTTAGTGTTGAATCCAACCTTCCAACGCCTCAAATAAAATCCACAACCATCTAGAACCCAAACACCATTCAAAATCTCATCCCTTAGATCTCTGGATGGACAAATTATCAAGAAAATTTTGTTTTGGAGTGTTTTAAACTGGAGGTCTTGTCCCCAACAATCTTTCCACCATTTAACCAAATAATCCTAGTTAAGAGTCATGCCATACCATTTTCCAATCAACCCCAGATTTTCTAACCTTAAAACCTCAACTTGGAGCTTCACAGAGCTAACCACTAAAGTAGCCCGACCACCTAGAATTCCATTACCATTATGAGAAGTGGCTTAGTGAGAATCACCTCTTTTCTCATCTTCCCTGTCCTCCTCCCATTCTCATTCCACTTTTTTCCTTTGCCAAACCATCCTGTTAGGTCCATTTCTTCTATTAGGTTTTTGACCTTGACCCGATCATTCCATCCATGGAAGGCCACCAAAAGCTCTATTTCCACCATCTTGTTAATGAGGTCTTCAAAATTCAGCATTTTAATAACCCCCTCTGCCTTGGCGACCCCTAAAAGCCAACTCTTCCTTTCTTAAACGACGCCCATCATGACCACGGTGATTTTCCCTAGGGTCGAAATGGTCATTCATGGGGTGGGCCCATCTTTCCGGCTACTAGATGCCTTCAGAATTCGCCTGACAAGAATCTTTGTGGGCCTCTTGTCCTCTTCCTAAACGACGGCCAACACCAGACTATTGTAGTTCGCCATGACCGTTACAGACCGCTTTCACCATTTTTTCTTGATATTTCCATACTTCATTATTAATTTACTAGAGCTTCATAATCTTAATTAGATACAACCATTACCAGTCTAATTATCCATTTCTGAGTGCTTAATTATGAGTGAGAAAAGTAGAGTTTTGAGAGGGAATTGTCTATGCTGGAATTGCTCTAAGTATAGGTTGTGTCATCAACATATGAGGAAAAGATGGTTATAGGAATGGGATATTGTTCTACTATCTTTTATTATGATTTTATGTTGTTGGAGAAGTATTTTTTATTTCGCATAGAGAGGTTATTATGCCATTTGTAGTGCATTTTTTGTATGTGCTCAGGAAGTAAAATGATATTATTTGGAAAAGAGAAATTAAAGAAATTTCTATCTATTTGTTACATGTTTGTAATTATCTCCAAAATAGGATAATTCTAGTTGCTTATGTATTATTCTATTAGGCTTGATTGAATGCAAGAGTCTTTTGAGGCACTCTTATCTAAGTTATTTGTTTAACTAGGGAAGTTGGTGTTTACTCTTAGGAGAGGTTACCCAATATGGGAGAGGTTTAGTATACTTATGTGAATGTAGATTGTTTGAGGATATGATATCTGGGATGACTAACTATCCAGTGAAGGATATACCTATCCTATGTACATACTTAGTTGAGTAGGTTATTACCTAGTAGATTATATGGTGATAGGTTATCTGGGATGATTGACTATCCATTGAAGGATATAACTGTCTTGTGTAATTACTTAGTAGATTAGTATGTTGTAGGTTAGTCTAGGATGACAAATTATCTAGTGAAGGACCACACCTATGCGTAGTGTAAGATAGCCCTAAGTCAAATCGGCCCTAAGTAATGTATATGATAGATGACCTTCATTTGAAGTACTGAATGAGAACACTTTGGCCAAAGTAGTGAAATGTACGACATCCACTTAGACTGTGTGATGCTTGAGACTACACTGTCAGTTCATCGTGATCCTTTATGCATGCTAGTTCGGGATTATGAAATAGCAAGTTCTAGTTATGTAGGACACAACACTATGCTCGGTTGGTTAACAATATCAGTTACTCTACCAATTAGTTCGTCGAAGGGAGGGCCATCTATCGAATGATAGACGTGCAGGGGACCACATTATAAGTTTGTGGTTGGCAAAAAAGTTCCCGAGTGATGCTTCTCCTCCACAATAGGTGACTAAAGAACCAAGATTTGAAAGGACGAATTCCTGGACCTTCCTACTACTATTTGTTCTAAAGCTCATTGGAGATGTGTTAGTTAAGGTACGTTTTCTCATTATTTATACTTGTGAAGTTATTGTAATGAAATGGAATCTTTATTGTAATTTTAATATGATATCTTGTTCATATATTATCAATAAAGGAAAGAAAAATTAGATTGCAATGACTTGCAAGCACATTTATTTACTCGTTTGATGTAAAATTAGAAATTTTTATTTTACCAAAGGGTAGGGTCATTACATGTGGTATCAGAGCTATCAGGTTCTACACTGAAACCTATGAGCTTATTATGCAACAAAGTGTAAACCTTATCAAAAGATAGTGATTGAAAAGTTCTTATGCCACAACAACAAGAGAAAAGAACTTAGCGAAGTGAAAAGGAAGATGAGAACCTTAGTAACATGTAAATTGGGACTAATTAAGAGTTGTCCTTGGAGTTAGGAACTCATAAACCAACAACTTATGATATTACTTGGGGTTGCGTAAGATTATGCAATTAGGTCATGTAGGAAAGTTAGGAAGAATAACCAGTATATACCTGTTGTGCCCTCAACACACACGCCCTATTTGGAATGGGGACCCTCTCCTTCTTTTGCCTTGCTGGGTCATTTTGTCATTGCCTCATTTTGTGTGCCCCTATTTTGAATTCCAAGTGGTCAAGGAGTCTTTAGGATGTCATCTCAGTGAGTGGGTTCCCCTTGTCTTTTGTTTGTCCTTGGTGTTTTGTCTAGGTCTTAGGAGTTGTTCTTTTCCTCCTAGGACCTTATTTCTTTTGTTTTGCAATTTCAAGGCATGGGATAAAACTAAACTTAGAACCTTCACAACGTTCCTGGTTCCATTTCCATTCTGGGCCCGCCTCCACTTTGGTCTTCCTTTTCCTTCATCTACTTCGGTCAAGGAGTCTTTAGGATGTCATCTCAGTGAGTGGGTTTCCCTTGTCTTTTGTTTGTCCTTGGTGTTTTGTCTGGGTTTTAGGAGTTTTTCTTTTCCTCCTAGGACCTTGTTTCTTTTGTTTTGCAGTTTCAGGGTGTGGGATAAAACTGAACTTAGAACCTTCACAACATTCCTGATTCCATTTCCATTCTGGTCTCGGCTCCACTTTGGTCTTCCTTTTCCTTCATCTGCTTTCCTTTTGCTGGAGGCAGAATCGGGATGAAACTGAACTCAAAACCTTCACAAGGTTCTTGGTTCTGTTTCTATTCTGGTTTTGATTCTGGTTTCGCATCTTGTCTTCGTGTTTTCTTTGTTGTTTTTCTTGTGTTTTGCCTTTGGGTTGGTTTCCTCCCTTATGTCTTCTTTGGTTTTCCTTTTCCTTGCTTTTTCTAGAATTAGAACCGGGATGGAAACTTAACTTGAAACTTTGCAAAAGGTTCCGCTCCCGTTTTGGTTCTACTTCTGCTTCCGCCTTCGTCTGGCTTTGTCTCTGCTCCCATCTTGGTTCCTCTTGGGACCAAGTTTCTTTTTTTTTTGCGGGTTTAGGGCACGAGATGAAATTGAACTTGGAGCCTTCACAAGGTTCTCGTTTCCGTTTCCGTCCCTCCCCCGCCTTTCTCCTTTGTGTTGTGTTCTCGTTCGGGTCTGGTTTTGGCCCTGGTTCTGCCTTCCTTTGCATCCTTTTATCTCCTTTCATTTGTTTTGGTCTTGTTGTTTGTGTTTGGGGGATCTTGTTATGGTGTGTTTGAATCTTCCTGATGGCTCGCTTGATAATAGTGATAAACCTGCAAAGTTGGAGTGGGGGGTGAACTCAGGACGATAGTTGGTTCTAGGTTCAATCCCTGTTCCGAAATTGGGTCCAACCTTGGTTCCGAGCCCGACCCCACTCGCAGGTTACTATCCAGCCTTCGCCGTGCCTAACTGCCAACCCGACCCCGCCTGCCTTAAGAGGCTTCCTATCCTGATTCTTTCCTAGTTCTGCTTCCAGTATGTGTGAAATCTTATTATGGAGGGTCACCTTGAAGGAGTAAAGAGTGATGTGAGCGGCCATCCCATCGCACCAACCTCACCGACCACCATAGCTTCATTTATTAAGGGCATTAATTGCACTTAGGGATATAAATATTAGACTCGGCATGTCACTTTCACATGTCAGGAGCAACATAGAAGTGCAGTGCCTCTCTAGCCTTTACCACCCTCATGTCTGAGCCTCCACTTCACTGTCCTTTGTGGATTCGATGAATTTATTCATCAGGATCACAAAGTAAGTTCGTTGTTCGACCTCCTGGCACATTTTATGGGATTTCATGACTAAGTTATGGGTAGAGAAGGCTAAATCTAAATGAATATGATAAAGGAGGGATTGAAACTCGGGCTTGAACCTCCTCATTGCCTCGACCTTTAAAATGAACTTCAAACTACAAAGTAGCAACGAATTACCTCGTGGGTTCCAGTCCCTGGAACTCTGCCTTAAGAAGATCGTCTCCCATTCACCGTCTTGAGCGTCGTTTCCACCCTGTCTTTTCGGACCTCAAACTCTGGATGACCAGTTGATGCGAGGATTTTGGAGAGGGAATTGAAATTGAATGCATCCAAATGATCCGCAGACCCCTGCCCCTAGACTTCTATCTGCAGGCCACCTTTTCCATTCTGTTGTTTTAAATGGCCATCAGACAACTTTCTTTCAGCCTCCGGGTCTCGAGCACTCAAACGCCCGAAAATGATACAAGGCTTTGACCCGCGCCCTTCTGCCTTCCGAGTTTCATACCCCAGAACTCCACCTCTAGAATTCCATTTCTCCAAGGTTGTTTCAAACAACTAACCCTTGACAGCCTTCCCTCAGTTTGATTCTGGATGCCCTAATAGTGACCCAAATGACCTCTAATCTAAAAATGAGCAATGACCCACATGCTAAGATATGAATTTCTCCCACATGAATGCTTCATTATCCAAATCTAAGATCCAGAGAAGGCATCCAAAACTCCCTGCTCCATTCACCCTTTAGAACAACATTTTGATAGGGGAAGTCCGACCTCTAGGGCCCAGACCATCCAGATTCCCTCCAGTGAACTAGTGGTGATAAATTTGGCTAAGTGTTAGGTTTTCAAATAAAAAACTATTCAATCTAACAATGTTTTCAGGGATTTTGGCTAATATTCGTGTCTTCATGCTTGATTGTGCTCACTTTGCCTCCATGTGCAGAATATATGGAATCAGCTGCAGGAAGCTCCGAAGCAGTTGGAGAGAAAAACAAAGGAAAAAGAGTTGCTAAGGCTCCTCGAGGCAAAGAAGATAAACATAAAATGAAATATCAGTTCGAAGGGGCACCGTTGCACTCCAAAATCACAACCAAATGGAAATATATCTTTGACACCAATATCAAGCATGTTAACATTGATGTTTTATACAAAGGGCTCGGATAAACCCCAAAACGGAAAATGCAAAGTTAATTAGAAGCAATGGCATAGCTAAAGCTGCAGGTTTTCCTCCTGCTTTGATTGCCCTCGAGTTGGTGATGGCCTATAGGGGGGTATATCAGCCATAAACATGCACTATTATTGACAGGGATGGGAACATTTTGGCTGACATGTCACCAAAAGGGATAACGAAAACCTTCCATATTCCTGTCTTTGGAAAGATGAAGTTGCCTACTATCAGGGAATGCAAAGAAATGTGGAATGAAGACCCCATAAGATGCAAGAAACTCATAAACTAGTATTAGCTAAAGGAGAAGCAGGGCAATGTTGCAAAGGTTCCTCAAGAGCTCTTTCACAGCGACTTCTTTGAAGACTACCATGACTTGGTCACCATGCTAAGCAGGGTGATGGGACTCCCTTGTGCATAATATTTTCAAGAATGGATGGTTTAATTCATCGAGCAAATTCTTCGTGGAAAGGACACCACATTCTACTAGGGAGGAATAATTAGTGACCGCTTTCATGAGCAATTCATGAATGTCAAAAAGACCTCCAAATTATATATGACCTCTTACCTAGTATATTCATTAGTTGATCGAAGGCACTACAATGGGTTATTCAGGGCTCTAAATGAAGAGTCTGGCAGAGAACTCAAGGCTTTCGACAAGTACCCCCAACTACAATTCAGTAACTTTAAGAAGGATTACTATAGGGTGAATGATGCATTCATCACTTATATCATCAGGTTGCTCGAGGGTGACTTTGAAAGAAGAGTTTCCCACAGTGCTCGGGCTCTTCTCAGGCAATATTCCTTCTTGTTTATCCAATATCCAAAGTTCACCTACAATTGAGCCCAAGGATTCTCAGAGGAACCAAACAAGCTACCCTGGTACCCTAATGACCAGATGATATTGTTGGAGCTCTCTTGGTAGTTGTGGAATATTCACGTTGTCCTAAGCAACAAGCATCTAGTGGGGATCCCTTATCCCCTTACACTCAATGGGGGGATGTATGAGCTTCATACTTCCTAATGTGCAGGAAATTTAGAAAGGGAATTGGCTGAGTACCACCTCAAATCCCACATGGCCAGACCATAGATGGATCCATATGGCCATCTTAGGAGGGCACTTGGATAGGAGTATGCCCACATCCATAATGTTGAATTTTTTTGGGTAGATTGTAAAGATGATCTCGAAGTGCGAATAAGGCACTATATGAGGATGACCGCATACTTCATAAAAAAGGTAAACTTGTCCCCAATACCAGATTATCTGAAGGAAGAGGAAAACACTGTGATAGACCCCAGGTACAATGACATCGCCAATCTACCACTGCCAATGATTGATTGGGACGAGCAAGAGGTCGACGACCTTGACATTCTCACCAAGCTTGTTAAAGCTCAAACGAAGACATGGATTAATGGGAAGATTGCCTGATTAAGACAACAAGGGGTCATCTTGACCTTTAAAGGGCTAGAAAGTGAGCCAAGTGGTTCTGATGGTGGGGCAATTGTTGCATCAATTGAAGAAACATCAAAGTCCCCTCCACCCACTCGCTCAAGAAAGAGAAAGGAGATTGATGAGAAACAGTCTGATCCTAAGGTGTGCGCAAGAAAATCCTCAGAAGGTGAGTCATTCAAGAGACACAAGAAATCAGGTAGCATCACCGAGATGCCAGTAATTCAAGAGGATCCACTCTGTGAGAGAGATGACATGGAGATAGATCGACCAAGATCTTTGCCTATCTCATATGTTGCTACTACTTCCATTGCCACTCCCCCATTGATCCCATGAGTAGTATTTGATTCCTCTCCACTGGTAGTGGACATTTTTGTCCACCTTGCTTCTACTTCCCCCATCGCGCAAGTCATATTGATGGATTCATCCTCCGTTAATACCTAACCAATCTCCTTATCCTCCATGTCTCCATCTTTTTCTCTCCCAATTGCTACCACCACCACTACTATGTCTACCCTTGCTCTTCCAGAATCTTTCATGAAATATATGTAAAATGTGCCATTCAAGCTTTTGGGAATGTTTGCAAACCCGACAGTGTAGGCTGCCATGTCTCGAGCAATGACCAGTATCCCAATTCCTCCTCCCCCTACTAAGCCACCTCATATGGAAGCCATGATGCAATTTTTTGAGGAATTGGAAAGATGACAATTGGAGGCAGCCAAAAGGTTAGAGGAGGAGGCGGATGACTACTGTGAGCATCCAGTATATGAGCATAGAATAATTGATGAGGTTTCCTATGAATCCTCTAGTGATGGTGGCAAAGGTCTAGACGTAAAGAATATTCAAGAGACCATCAACCCAAAGCTTGACACATAGCTGACTAAGCAAGTCAAGGAGATTGAAGATAAAGAGGTTGAAGAGCAACTACTATTGAGAAGAGGGTCGCTACCATAGTAATAGAGGGTGATAGGTTTCCGGTGGGAGAACATGATTGTGCCCTTGGACTTAATGAGGAGGTATTCACTCATAAGGATGATGAAGGGGAAGGCAACCCCGATGAACACTTTCCCATTAAATCCCCTATTAGACGTGTAGTATTCATACAAGACTCTGATGAGGAGAAGGAGGATGCAAGGACAAAGCAAGAATCTCTCAATGACAAGGCCATTGAAATAAAAAAAAATGATAAAGAAGATATGCATGAAAAACCTAAAGGAAAGTCCTTAATGCCTAATTGGCTGGAAAAGCAACTCGAGAACAAATCTCCTGCTCCTAAGGACCCAAAGGCAAGATTGGAGGCTATATTGGCCTGAGCCTGAATTGGCACCAAGAAGGAGAAGAAGCCCAAAATCAGATCAAAGGTAACAATGGATGCCTCAAGATCCAGGATGGCGCAAGTAGCTGCACCGATGATGGGAGAACAAGGAATAAGTTACAATATCTCCACTATCGACTTGGGATTCACCACCAGGGAGAAAAAGGTAGACCACCTTCAAGAATCTGTTGCCACAGTGGTGCATCTCATTTAGTAGGACAAGGTTTCCAAAGAAGAGCTTAAAGAATAGGTGGTTGATTTGACAACCTACATCCAACAATGGTCATCCGCAGAAGAACAACCTACAACATCCTCGACCCCGCCGTAGTTGCTATCAAAAGAGCAGATTGATAAGTTGGAAAAGAGAAAGAACTTGGACAAGAGTATGAAAAATTGGTTCCGGTAGGTCTTGGACATTGGAAATGTGAGCATCAATCATGTTGTTCAAACAACGAACAAATTCCTGGATATACAAAAGTCTCTTGAGGTTAGGGGGAAGGTTTGTGCTAACTTCCCAATGAAGTATGAGTCTGTCTACCCAAAGATTGAGGCTATCCTCAAGCTGCCAAGTGAGATCTGGGAGAAGGAATTTGCATTTAAAAAGAATGATCACTAGCTGATGGGTATCTGGAAGAGAGACTATGATAATAGGAAGGAAAGGCTAGAGAAAGTACTTGAAAAGGTAAACTCAGATATTGACTGGGCCAAGGATATTTGGTTGGATTGCAGCCAGTATTTGAAACTATAACAAGGTGCGATGTACCCGTTGTCCAGATCGATGCAGAAAAAGTGAAGCCTCACTTCCATAAGAGGATGGAAGGTGGAATGTCAGGCAAGATAACTACTGATTTCATGAGTTTTTCTGCCCGAGCCTTCACCCAATCTGAGTTGTTCATGGATCATGTTGTCAAGTATGATGAAGATTGGGAGAAGCTTGTTCACAATTCTGAGGAGTGGAGCTACCAAGTGTTGAAATCTGACATCATAGAGGTCGATAAGCTCCAACCAGTGATTGTAAAGTTCATGGAATATGCAACCTTGAAGAAGAAAGAGGGAATCCCTATTGATGGCAAAGAGTTACTTCTAGAATATCTATAACAAAGAGCAATCAACAAAAGACAAAATGCTATAGTGTTGTCACTAGAGGCCAAAATAGGGATATGGACAAAAGTGTATTTTAAAATGTAATATATTTTGGGGGTAGGTAAAACCCTAATGTAAGTAAATATTGGCCACACAATGAGATCAAATCTTGGCCACATGATTTTCCTTTTGGACACTATCAATAGGGGTCTCCTCCTCTCATTTTTTAGGAGTTGAGTTGTTGTAAAGACATGCTACAAAAACTTCAATAGAAATACATTGACTTTGGTGCATTTATGAGTTTCTCCTTATGTTTCATGATTCTTCTCTCTTAGTTAGATGATCTAGTTAAATTTACTCTGTTGTTTTAGTTTCCTTTCAGTTAACTTCAGTAGATTTAGTAATGTTGTTCCATGGTTGTGAAGATTTCTACTGTGTAGATGCCTTTCTTGTCCATACTTTTAGCTGTTTCCTGCTGGTAGATGGCTGTGTAAAGTTAGTATGGACTCTAATTTGATGTTGCCTTTAAATATTTATCTTTGTTCATACATGTATGTGGTGGATGAATGGTAAAAAAAATTGCAGTCCATAGAAGATGACACAAGTTTCATGACACTGTGAAATTTTTGGTTAAGTGAGATTTTGTATTTAGGAAGTTGTCCATAGCAGAGACCTCCATGATCACTATTCATTAGTAGTTGCAGATCTAGGAAATATCTCTCTTCCCTACCCTTTTCCTGTTTTTTTTTAACAAGTAACCTATGCTAGGGTTCATTACACATTATAAAGCCAAATCTTAAGTCAGAAATGGAGTTTGAAAATGTTGTTTGAACCTGTAGCCAACGGAAAACAACTTTCATTTTTTAAAACTCTATTTGTAGATTGACCTTCCCTCCAGCTAAGCTTTTGTAAGTCCACCTTGTGATTACTAGCAAGATCACACCAAACATCAACTGAGGTATCCTATGCAAGTCATGACCTAACACTCGAGAGACCTTGGGGTTATTTTCAACAACTTGCTGGATATTTCCTTTCAAGAGAGGTGATGCACCTACACATTACCTGTGTTGAGAAGGTGTGCAAAACCACCTCATCAACAATACCTTATCCTACAATATAGTTATAAGACTCTAAGGGAATGAGAAGGAATGAGATAACCTTAATTGTAGCAACCTACAATTGTGAAGAGTCAAGAATTTTTGGATTTAGTGAAACACCTATGAATATATGTGTATGCAAGTCAACATAATTTAGATTGAAGTAGGATGTCAACAAAGGAAGTATCCACAAGGGTTGGAGAAACTCTTGACATAAACCTCATTCTTGTTTAAAGATAAGATCTTGCAAAGAAAGAGTCAGTACCAAGGAAAAAGGAAAAACAAGAAGACCGAAATAGTTAGAAACAAAGTATTCAACAACGTAGGCATGATTCCACCAACCAAAATCAGTTAGATTATTGGATTTTTTATTAGGATGTGAAAAAGAGTGCAAACAACTTTGGTATCTCTAGAGGATGAGAGAATAGAATTCCAAGCATTGGAATAAAGTCACTTGGAAAGGTGATTATGAGAAAGAAACTTAAAGTGGTAACTAGATTAGCTTGTAAAGTTGTTGATTATTCATTAAAATCTCCTAATGGATGATCCAAGTTATTGAAATAAATGAGATAGAAAACAACGAAGAATCTAACTTAGGGAAAAGTATATTTAATGTATACCATTGAGGCAAAATAAGGTAATGGAAAGTCAACAACAAGGAATGCCAAATTCTTTCAAAGAAGAAAGTGTTTAATAGGAGTTTGACTTTGAGTAGATCAAAAGTTTTGGAAATACTAAGGGGGGAAGGATAGAGAGTGGATTAATACTCAAAATTAGTACCAATTTCTATCAGGGAAAACTAGATTGAGTTAAAATATGGAATTCATATTTGAAGATAATCCAAGGATATAAGAAATCCACAAAATGGATGACCTAAGATTATTGGGACTTATCTCCGCAAAACTTATAACCATTATTACATGGGAATTAATGATGGTGTGAGATCAAAAGAGGTTTTCACTTAGTCAAAGGATAGATTATTATTGGATATAAAAGAACCTATGTATCCAAAAATTTGGAAGATTCAAGAATGGAAACGAGGAAAATAATGTTAGAGTTAGAACATCAGAATGACAAAGGGAATTGTCAGATGAGGATCCACTATAATCTGGAAGAAGAAGCTACACATAATGTAGCAAGGTAATGTCTAGTATGCTAGGAAATGAAGACCAAATGTCATCATCAGTAGGACACATATGCTCTCTTGAGATTCCAAAAGGAAAGTGATAGAACACAAGATAGATCAATTTGTCTATGCTAGTAAGAACTAGCATAATGTTCTAGTGGAAAAAACTCATCAAAGTAACCAACGCTTTTTGGAACTTGACTTGTAGGATTTTTGATCCTAAGTAATATATTGTGGACAAGTAATCAAGAACAAGTACTTTATGATAAGGAAAATGTATGTGCGAGTGACAAACGAACTTGGTTTAAGAGTTGTCTAAAAGTATAAATATAAAAGGAGAAGGATTGGATCCACGATGTAGCACGCAATACATCGTTATTCCTTTTCTATTTGGATTATACTAAGGATAAATTCATGGGCCAATGAATTCTGATCACTATGTCTTAAGTGTTTTGTATAGTTACTAATATTATATATTGGATGTGTATGTGCAATAAAACTCTTTGGGAGAGTAAGTATGTGTGAGGCATACAATTTTTCCCTATATGATAGTGAGGACACTCGAAGCAAGGTCTAGGAAGGACAAGATTGCTACATAGAATGAATTGTAAATCTTACGTATTTTGTGAATTGTAAGTAAAAATTTATTTGACATTAATTCTATGTTAAAAGGATATAGATCATCGAGGACAATGATTCACAAGGGGGGAAGTATGTTACATCCCAATTTGTGAGGTTACTATTTACTATTACTATAGAGGGTAAATATGAATATAATGTGAAAACTGGAGATGCTTGTACCTTGTTATCAATATGAATGTTATCTCATTTGATGTTATCTCAATTGATGTTATTCATGGTGAAATACTACATATATGGGTATTGAATTCTAGTTATTCTAACTTTGAAGATATATATATATACTGCTTACTGTTGTGAACAAATAAATATCAAAGGAATGTGTTAGTGGTTGCAGGGAAATGTTCAATCTCCAAGGGGAGGAGAAGTATCACTCCAGAGAGGAGCTTGGTCAGGTAACCGGTAAAGTAAACTATCTGAGCATACACACACGTCACCTTAGATTGATTGAATTGATTCAGTTATGTTGGTTCTAGATAAGTCATCTCTAGCTCGTATTTTGGCATTAGAAGTCGTCTCTACTTCTTTACGCTTTTATGAGTGATGTTTATCTACATATTTGTCTTGTTGTATTACGATCATTATGATGGTAACATGAATGAATGTAAGTAAATGGGGAGTGGACATATATACATCTATATAGTATATACACGTATCCATATGTATATACATATCGATACAAATGTATGTTAGTAGACAAATATGCTCATACAGATGCATTGATATGGTATACCTACATATACGTGCACATAGAGGAATATATATGGA
The DNA here is from genome assembly GCA_007115665.2 of Sequoiadendron giganteum. NCBI lineage: Eukaryota > Viridiplantae > Streptophyta > Pinopsida > Cupressales > Cupressaceae > Sequoiadendron > Sequoiadendron giganteum. Next base: position 328,830,104 of record CM021101.1, on the reverse strand, counting down.
CATATATACATGTATATATACACACAACCTATATTATGTGGATATTAATAATATTATACTATTATTGCTTAACAACTTACTTATACATAAATATGTATATATACATATCAAATATGTTGGCTGGCTTATGATATGTTTATAATGGATATATATATATGAAAATAAATATATATTAATATTATGAATATATTTATTATAGTAAAATAATACACATATATATATTATACCGTGGTATTTATATATATATGTATATTATTTAATTACTATGAATATATATAATATAATATATATTTCTTATTGACTCTTATTTGGAAAACGAATTATTTCCATATTGATTTTATACTAATCTTTCAACTTAGGAAATTGACTTATTTCCTATTCAAATGTGGAAGTCGAGATATTTATCTCCAAACTATGGAAATCAAATTATTTCTAGATTATTAAATATTTGCATTTGCTAACTATGGAAATCGAATTATTTCCAAAACAAATGATTTCAAATTATAGAAATTGAAACATCATTTAATCAGAATATTTTGCGAATTATTGAATCTCTTGAATGTGGGTATTGCGTGCAAGAGTTAAGGCGGCTGACCAAATCCAACGCAACTTGAAAGGAAGGCTACGTGTTCATCATTCTGGAATGAATTTTTCTTAGTCCTCACAAACCCGTCATAGCATGAAATTGGTGCCACATCTAAATATTAGACCTGTAGGTGTTGATTGACACCATTTGCACCATGTGATTATGAAATAGTCTCCTTTTTGTTGTCAATCAATGGAAGTCGACTCACCTCATTGAAACTGAGTATGGAATTGAAATTACGCCACATACTGAGTTGTATTATTCAAATCATTGTGCTAGAAAATTACATGCCTTATTAGAAGGAATTCGATGGGGGTTGGGGCTCTATAAATAGTCACCCAACTCTTCATTCTTCACTACTCACCTTTAGAGAACTTATCATTTGTATACTTATCTTTTTGGAGAGAAACCATTCTAATTTTATTTAGAATTCATCATTATTTTTGAAAGACGTATTATTTTGAGAATTGAGTCAGTTCATTATTTCCATACTTCATTATTGATTTACAAGAGCTTCATAATCTTAATCAGCTGCAGCCATTACCAATCTAATTATCCATTTCTAAGTGCTTAATTCTGAGTGAGAAAAGTAGAGTTTTGAGAGGAAATTATCTATGGTGGAATTGATGTGAGTGTAGGTTGAGTCATCAACATCTGAGGAAAAGCTGGTTACAAGCATGGGATATTCTTCTACCATCTTTTATTATGATTTTATGTTGTTGGAAAAGTATTTTTTATTTTGCATAAAGAGGTTATTATGTTGTTTGTAGTGCATTTTTTGTATGTGCTTAGGAAGTAAAATGATATTATTTGGAAAGAGAAATTAAAGAAATTTCTATCTATTTGTTACATGTTTGTAATTATCTCCTAAATAGGAGAATGCTAGTTGCTTATATTATTCTATTAGGCTTGATTGAATGCAAGTCTTTTGAGGCACTCTTATCTAAGTTATTTGTTTAACTAGGGAAGCTGGTGTTTACTCTTAGGAGAGGTTACCCAGTATGGGAGAGGTTTAGTATACTTATGTGAATGTAGACTGTTTGAGGATATGATATCTGGGATGACTAACTATCCAGTGAAAGATATACCTATCCTATGTACATACTTAGTTGACTAGGTTATTGCCTAGTAGATTATATGGTGATAGGTTATCTGGGATGACTGGCTATCCATTGAAGGATATACCTATCTTGTGTAATTTTTTAGTAGATTAGTATGTTGTAGGTTAGTTTGGGATGACAAATTATCCAGTGAAGGACCAAACCTATGCGTAGTGTAAGATAGCCCTAAGTCAAATTGGCCTTGAGTAGTGTATATGATAGATGACCTTCATTCAAAGTACTGAATGCGAACACTTTGGCCAAAGTAGTGAAATGCACGACATCCACTTAGACTGTGTGATGCTTGAGACTACACTATCAGTTCATCGTGATCCTTTATGCATGCTAGTTTGGGATTGTGAAATAGCAAGTTCTAGTTATGTAAGACACAACACTATGCTCAGTTGGTTAACAATATCAAATACTCTACCAATCTATTTGTCGAAGGGAGGGTCATCTATCGAATGATAGATGTGCGGGGGATCGCATTATAAGTTTGTGGTTGGCAGAAAAGCACTCGAGTTATGCTTCTCCTCCATAATAAACAACTGAAGAACCAAGATTTGAAAGGACAAATTCCAGGACCTTCTTACTACTATTTGTTCTAAAGCTCATTGGAGCTATGTTAGTTAAGGTACATTTTCTCATTATTTATACTTGTGAAGTTATTGTAATGAAATGGAATCTTTATTATAATTTTGATATGATATCTTGTTCATATATTATCAATAAAGGAAAGAAAAATTATATTGCAATGACTTGCCAGCACGTTTATTTACTCGTTTGATGTAAAATTGGAATTTTTTTATTTTATCAAAGGGTCGAGTCATTACACTTTTGACAACATTTTTATATGACCTAGATAATTTTAACAAAAATGTCTCTTTGAAGCAAAAATTTATTTTGGGTACAACATATTTTAGCCATTACATTGTTTTAATAATGTTAATAAATATTTGCATCTTACACCTATATATGTTCAGTATTAAATGTGTAGTTAACCAAAAAAATAAACAAAATTAAACATCTATTGGTACATATCTATTTTCAACACAAGACAAGTTACACAAAATAAAGTCATTTTTGCATTGATATAAGTACATAAATGTTTATAAGTACCACTCTATGCAAGTGGCTCAAAGCTTCAAATACATTGTATTTACATGTAGATAGGAATAGTTAATGGTGCACAATATGACATAATATAAAACATTTATCAGCTTTTAGAGCTATCATTTGCACTTTCACCCACACTCCCTATCAAATCTTCATGCATTAACTCCATCTACTTCTAGTACCTACACACAAAGTTAATGGTGTAAGGCTCCCCAATAAACCAAATAACATATTTTTATTCAGAGATTACAAAGGCAACCTCTCCACATTCCTCTTAAAAGGGAGCATATTTAGGTTGGTACACCCAGAATAACTAAATTCATGTTTTCATTTATCAATATACTGTTTTATATTTATGTATTCAGTGTTTGCATTATTTTGAGGCATACAAGTTATTCTATTTTCAGTGAACTGTTCAAAATAAAGAGTCTAAATTTACAAACAACAACATTATCCATTATTTAATCATATCACAGTTACATTTTTATTAGCTACATACATCATACATCAAAGATAATAACAACAACATTATCCTTAGTAAAGATTTCCAACTACATACATCAAATATAATAACAATAGCATTATCCATTTTTTAATCATATCTCAGTTATATCCTTATCTCCTGCATCTTATCATTTATGTTAGGCTTTCCACTTGCATACATCAAATTTACATTCCTACTATAGTTTGTTGTATTTTATCATCATTTATCTATATGGCATAGAGGGTTTCATTGAAATGATTTTTTTGACTTCATATTATGAATCATTAAATAGAATGTGAACTAAATAGAGAATTGTCAGATTTTATTCTGAATCCCTCATTAATAATCATGAAATTTAATGGGTATACAATTTTTGTCCCAATTTATTGAGCAGTTTCAGGATTACACATCATGCAAACTCTCCTAATTTGAGGAAACCTCTACCCTTCCTTTCCCCTTACATTTTTCACACAATGATACGGGTTAATCTATTTTCTTCCACTTATTTTGGTGGAGGTTTTCTTTGTTTTAGTAATTACAATTTGCAAACAATGATATATTCTTATCAGATTGTATATATATACAAATACATATACATATACACACACACATATATATATATATATAAGATTTTATATATGTGTATATATGTATAATATTATATAGATATATATCTATATCAAATTAATTTTATATATACACACACAGATATATAGCTATATATATACATACACATATGCGTAACATTATATATGTGTGTATATATATACCTACATATATATGTATATACATACATATATATAATTAATCTAATACTAATTAATCTCATAATTAATGTATAGTATTACTCAATTCATCTATGTTTCAGTCATATATAAAAACACATGTTGTCTACTAGGTCATTGCCAAAGTAAAGTCAAATACTTTACCTGTGGTTAACGTTTGATGCCTTATGTTTAATGCTGAGAAGTCCTCGCATTCCTATCATTAAGAGTCCAATGTACATACATATATTCATCCAAACAAATATGCATTCGTAAGAACAAAATATTTATGAACACAATATAACAAAAATAATAAACATATCACAATGCATTCAAAGCAAAATGTCCCAATATAGTTTAGAGTGTTAACAAACATAGTTTTGTTGATATGTTGATAATCCACATACTTGATTCAATTCTCGACACTCTCGCTTGCCTACAAAAAAAATATGTAATAAACGGGGGTAGTAACGTTCCCACATCAAATCATCCTTACAATATTGCATGCACAACAATAAGAGTTTTGATTGGAGCATTATAATCCACAATATTTTGATCATTTACAACATTTTCATCATGCATACGATCCATACATACATACATATATTGTTATGAACAAGAGAACATTAAAATTGTGTTTGGATCCTTAAATACATTCGCACATACATATGAACATGTGTAAATACATATGTATATATATCCATATACATACATAGATACATACATACATATGCACACACACACACACACACACACACACACACACACACACATATATATATTTATAGATACATACATATGAATATGCATACGTACATACATACATATGCATATATAGACACACATACATACATTCTATTTAATAATTTCATAGTGTGAAGTCAAAAAATATCATTGCAATGAAACCCTTTATGCCATACAAATAAATGATGATAAAATACAACAATTTACAAGTAGGAATGTAAATTTGATGTATGCAAGTTGGGAAGGTTAACAATAATGATAAGATGCGGGAGATAAGGATATAATTGTGATATGATTAAAAAATGAATAATGCTATTGTTATTATATTTGATGTATGTCGTTGGAAAGTTTTACTAAGGATATAATTATCTCTCATGGTTTTGAAGAGTCATGACAGTATGAAGCTAAAAGATACAGTCTATATTGCACATCAGGGCACCCTACATGGAAGTGCAATAGAAAGGAAATATTTTCAGATCTATGAGTCCTCAAGAAAGCTAATCAAACATGCCATATATTAGATCTTATATATATATATAATATTATAAATATATATAATCTGATATAGATATATATCTATATATATAATCTGATAAGAATATATCATTGTCTACAAATTGTAATTATTGAAACAAAGAAAACCTCAACCCAAATGAGTGGAAGAAAACTCATATCATTGTGTACGAAATGTAAGGATGGAAAGGATGGGTAGAGGTTTCCTAAAACCAAGAGACTTTGTGCATGGTGTTTCTTAAAATACAAGCAAGATGCAAGGCGGGTTGGAGTGGAGATTTCAAAAGAAATTTGCATAAGTTAGTAGAGGAACAGTCAGATGGGTTGGTCCAACAACTCCAAGAAGTATTTCAAGAATTGCAAAGTTTTCCTCCAAAACCAGAGGCAGAGCATACATTCTGTATTGTCCAACATTGTTTTTTAGAGGCAATCTATCTTGGAATTCAATACTTTGCAGAGGCAAATGATAGATTTGTTGGACCAAAGATAATTCATTCTAACACTTCACCATGTGATTCATCTATAAAATTGAGGTCAAATAAAGGAATTATATGAAGTATATTCATAGATTATAAACTCTAGAGCTCTCAACAAGATCACTGTCAGAAACAAGTAACTACTTTGGATTTATGTTTTAGGTAATCAACTACAAAATGTCAAGTACTTTACAGAGTTGGGCTTCAAGTCAGGGTATAATCAAGTTCTAGTAAAAGCAACAACCATATGGAAGATATCCTTCAAAGCGAAGCAAGGATTGTTGTACTACCATTTGAATCATGAAATGTACCTGATACATTTATGAGATTAAGGACTAACATGCTCCGATAATTCATTTTTTCTTGTGTGATGGCATACTTGATTGAAACACTTATTTTCAGCAATATAGAATATAATCAACATTTTCCTAAGTATGAGAGCTTTGAAGAAGTAACAATTACTTCTCAATTCATAGAAGTTTAAATTTACAAAACCATGTGGTTGATGGAAGAGAACTTAGAGTTGATCCAACAAAGATTGAGACTATTTTCAACATTAGAACTTTGAAGGAAAACCAATTGCTTCTCAACTTAAAGAAATGAAAATTTGCAATACCATGTAGCTGGTGGAGGATAGCTATGGATTGATCCAGCAAATATTGTGACTATTTTAAGACGACCCATGCCTTCCAATGTAATTGAAGTAAGAAGCTTTGTCATATTTAGAAGTTCTTTATCTCTTTCTCTGTGGATCTTTACATGATGTCAAAGCAAGAGAAAAGTCTCTTACATCAAGTAAAAATTAGGAAGTTGCTTTTAAACAACCAAAGCATAAAACCAAAAGCGCTCTAGTCTTAGCCTTATCAAAATTTCACCTATCATTTGAATCAGAGAAAAATGCTCGAGATATGCACCATTCAGGGAGGAAAACCAATATTTTTTCATCCCTAGTTGTTTAGAAAGGAAATCCTAAACTATCCAATGTTTGACAACAAGTTGCATGCATAATGCAATTCATGAAGAAGTGGAGCTTTACTTGATGGCTAACCAAACCATGATCCATACTAATCATCAACCGTTACACTATATGCATAAAAAATCAAATAATAGAAAAAAATATTATAGCTTCAACAACTTCACTTGGTGATTAGGTACAGGAAAGTCACTAAAAACAACATAGTATATATAATATATGCTTTTCATGCCTCCTATGTCAAAAGTTGTAGCCATAGGTACAATAATACAACTTGAACCAAATCCCTATAAGGTGTGGAAGGGCCAATATGTGCAAGATGCATTTATGAGGATGTATATTGGCAAGATTCAGAAGTATATATATATATATCTATAATTTGATAAGAAATGGTGGTAGGTAAGGTTTTTCGACAAGGAAGAGGATTTCGTGGGCTGACTAGATGGATGATGAGTATTCGTTAGGTTCAAATTTCAATAAATTGTTAGACAATGTGTTGAAGGGGAGTAAGAGGTGGCATGGGTGCTCTTTATCCTAGCCTTCATATTCTAGGGTTGAGTGTCATGATTGGGATATCAAATCTAATCTGTCATTTGGTATATAGAATAATAATGGCAATTTAAGAGATACCTAGTTGGGTTTTTTAGAATTGTAAGAGGGAGTATCCATTTCAAACAAACCCTAAGGTGAATATCCCATACAAGTGGTCCAGGAAGGGAAATGGGGGTGTTTAGTCACTTTTTTGGGGAAGGAAAACTAGTGCAGATCGACTTCTAACAAATTTGGTAAGGGTTTTGGTTGTCCAAATACTAGTGATTTTGCTAGATTTTTAGGGTCAAATGCTAGATATAGTTTTCAAAGAATATCTCCATTGAGTGAATGAAAGATTTTGGTATTCTTCATCTCCAAATTAGGGTAAAAATAGATCTTTGAATGAGGGTCTCATGATTTTTTAAAAATCCAAAGTGGTTAGATAAAAAAGGGAAAAACATTATTGAGGATAGTGATTTTGGGAGGTATTTGAGAATCCTGTACATGGTAGGTTGTGAGAATATGTGTTCTTGCAACCTATCCAAAAAATAATTCTTCAAAATCTTGAAATGGATGTTTACTTAAAGGATCTGGAAGTAAATGGAATTTTTGTTTAAATTTGGGGCAAAGATCAGGCCCTATCTGAAATTCAAAAGTGGGTGAAGTCTCAAAACAAATCTATACAAATAGTTAAAGAATTTATCTATTTCTTAAAATAAATCTATACAAACAGTTTAATTCAAAAGTGGGTGAAGTCTTGAAATTATTTATTTCGTAGTATAACGTAAAGAAAATCATTATAGTTAAACCCTCAATGTCATACAGAGAAATGATTGTAAAACACAACAAAATGCATAATGACCCTTGACGGCAACTGAAACCCATTATTGAACATACAAAATTGCAAGGGAAAAGACATAGATATTGTTACTTGGGAGAAGATGACAACAAGAAAAACTCACAAAATTCGCAGAAGGTCAAGACGATGGTGGGAGAAGGAGATGCGAGGAGAAAATGTGGAAGAAAACCGTGGGAGATAATTACTTTAGGGCTAAAAGTTGCTCAAAAACTCATGGTTAACTTAACCTATACTTGTGGTTAAGTACACGTATATGTGGCATGTAGTGAACATATTCATGTTGTCAAGTAAATAAATTATACTCACCTCATAGGGGACCCACATTTAAATATGAGAGGGTCCACATACAAACGCATGTTGAAATAGATGTATTTATAATTAGAAATATGATATTTTAAAAAAAAAATTGGCTTTGTAATAAATTGGTAGTGGCGAAGTGGTAGTGATGTAGTGGACGAAGCTTTTAAAACACCTTTTTTGATTACCTCTCGCTATACGGGTTCAAGCAAACACGTTCTAACCACCCACAAGCCAAATTTTTCTTTTTAAGCTAGTAACTTGCTAATGGACATTCCCCAAAAAATTGAAGAAATTCAATGTATTCTTCACTCTCTACGGATGCATGAAGTTAGCCCTAGCGACTACTGGTATGTTTCCCCTATATCTACTATGACTTACCTATTAAAATCAACTTCAAAGTGCAAGCAAATTCGTAAGCTTTGATAATTCAGTTGTCCTAATAAAGTGGTTACGTACCAGAGACTCCAATTTAATTTATTCATCTCCAAAACCAAATTTAACATGTGGAGTGATCTCGCAATAAAAATCCACCTACCTAGTCGTTGTCATGTTTTCTTCCCTCGATTATCCATCCAGTCATTGTCATATTTTCTTCCATCGATTATCCAGTATAATTATTTGTGGTGGTTAATTATGTCATTTTATTAGCATATATCTTTAAAAATATTTTTGTCTTTTACAATTTAACTCATTTTTTTGTCTAAGTGTTTATTATTATATTTATATGTGTCTATTACAATTTAATTAGAAAAAAATGAGATATTTAAATTTTCTCTTTTTGATTGATAAAGGGTAGACATGGGTTCACTTCCATATATAAAATAAATAATAACAAATTTGATCAATCCATAGATGGGTGTGCTACATTATTACATGTTTCATCAGAGTTGTCTCTTTTATTTGATGATCTTAATGTCATTTGATGGTTGGATATTGGATGGAATTTATTCTTCTACATCTATCCATTCTTGTTCTCATTGAGGTTTTGGATAATCTTCACTCCCAATAGTCAACAAAGTTGCTTGTGGCTCTAGTGAGCACTCAAAATTTGAAAGGAATCGTTATTGATTTCTCTTGGATGATCAAAGAGGATGTAGAGTTAACACCATTTGTATCATCTGTAACATGCCCAATGTTTTACCCTTTGATTTTACCTATGTTTTAACCCACATGTGAATAGTTTACGTTTACTGACTTATAGCAATAAAAAATTCTTTTCTAATTCAATAACCAGATGCACATTTGAAATAATCCCATTTCAAAGTCCCATTGCATTTATAAAGATATACTAAATAATCCCAAGTAATGATTTCATATTGCATAATCCCATGTAACGATTACATTTTTCCAATTACAATTTCTATAAAGATATAGATACATGAATATATACATAGCTTCCAAGAGCTTAATGAAATAGAGTATAAATGGTCAAGATGTCCCTTCTTACGCATAAATCCTCAAATTTTGGCTACCAACTATATGAGGGAGAGTATCACTCAAGCGCTTTTCTGCCAACAACAAACTTACTACATGATCCACTACACATCTACCTAACTGGTAAGATGGCACGACCCTTCGATGAAGATAGTTTTTGGTAACCTCATAATAATAGCCTTCTGAAGCATGGTGTTGTGTCCTACATAATTAGAGCTACCATACATTAGCTACAACCTACATGCATGACATTCCCTTATGCACGCCTGACTCATAGGGAAATGACAAGTGTAATCAGTGCCTACTTACACTACTTTGGCCAAAGATTTCATTTATATATATATAATAATAATAATAAATTGCTTTATTAAGGAATTTTGGTAAAAATGGTCAAAATCTTGTAAAATTATCGTCAAAAGTCAAAAAAGGTCAAAATATCTAAAAATAGCAATTTCCTATTTTTAGAAATTTCCGAACAAAAAATGAATCATGAGGTTTTTCTAGGTTTATTGTCAAGAGGATGCTTGCAAAATTTTGAAAATTTTTAAATTAGGGTTTTAGGCCCCTATTTTTAGAAAAGGCCTAAAAAATAGGATCTTTCTAGAAATGGCTCAAAATGATTTTAATTGGTTAATATTTCATCACATTCACACAAATCATCAAAAAGTTATTTTTGCTCTGGTGGGTCTATTTCACTTTTTCAAAAGAAAAGTTAGGACCTCTAAGGTCATCAATGGAGGATGGCCAAATACTAGGTGTCAGAATCTAAGCCTCACATGTTGCATAGATCAATCCATTGCAAAAGATGCTCAAAAAATGGTGAACAGGGGAGGGGGATTCAAAAATTTGAAAATTGCAAAAAAAAATTATCTGGAAAGTTTTCACAGATCACGCACATGCAATGGTGAACACAGTCAACACAATCAACAAACACGTGAACGACTGGTGTTGGTGTTGCACGTGATGACTAGTGTAGTCGGTGGACAACATGCATGGCTGACAAACGATGAACTAAAGGAAAATGAAAGTTGAAAATCTTCAAAAAATGGCTAACTATAGCAAAGAAAAGTGTGCCTGTAGGCTAGGGGATCATGAAAATTAAAGCATTTAGAATTCATTTTAGGGTTATTCACCTCCAAAAGATTCATCCTGGATTTAGCCCAGCTCTACAACGAATCTGTTTGCCAGCTTAGAGGACTTATCAAACGCTAGTGGTTGTTGATCGAATGGACACGTAAAATGAAGGATAAATTGAAAATCATAACAGAAAAAGTGCCCCTATTGGCCCGGGGTGCCCAAGGTTTCAAGCAATCATAAGTGTTTTAAAGGTTCATAGTTGCAAACAATTTCTTTCCAGATCTGAGCAAGCTTTCTGATGAATTCACTAGCTAGTCCAAAGGAGTTATCAAATGCCATGAAATAAAGATCAAGTGAAGATCAAACCGAAAACATTGAAAGACAAAAAACACAAAATTGGATAGGGCCATAGCATAAAAGTGCCCCTGCAAGCCTGGGGCGCCCAAAATTTTGAAGCATCTATTTTTGTTTTCAAGTTTCATCACCTCCAACAAGTCCTCATTTTTTGTCAGGCTTCACAATGAGCTCGTCAACAAGTTCATCGGAGCAGTCGAACATCCAAAAACGAAGCTCAAACAGGGGCGTTTTGGTGAGCAAACAAAGTGAAAATTATACCTTATGCACACAAAAGCACTCCTGCTGGCCAGGGGCACCTAGAAATTTGAGCACTCAAAATCAACTTTCAAGATTTGCATAACCAATCATCCTTTCTAGAATTCTTTAGGCTTTACATTGAATATCTTAGCCCGATCACAGGATCCATCAGCCGACGATAATTATGGATTGAAGCATGAGAGGTACAAATTGAAGAATTTTAAAACCACTTAAAAATGGTTTAACATTGGAGCCAAAAGCACCCCTACTGGCTAGGGGTGCCCATATTTTTAAGCCACCAAAAGTAGTTTTTGAGGTTTGCAACTCCCAAGATGATCTTCTCAGATTTGATCATGCTCCGCAGTGAATCTATTAGCCAGTTCATAGGGCTTGTCAAGCATTTGGAATCAAGGATCAAACAGAGGTGTTTTATCACCAAAAAAGATGAAAATCTTCAAAAATTTACTAACTTTGGAAAACTTGGATGCCTTATCTCAAGGTGGGCCCAAGTCAACTTGAGTTATAGATTTTTGAAGTCTTTTCTCATGCCTTGGATGCCCAAATTTTGGGGGATTCTTCCAGTTAATAGCTAATGACACTAGATTACTAAATTAGGGTTTCCACAAGTTAACTAATGCTTCCACCTCTAAACTCTATTTAACAAGCATTTGGGCATCCCTAATTCATTATTCTTATAGGTTGACTTCAAACGCCAAACATAGGTTTATTCTTCTCAACATTTGGAGGATCAAACAGAAAGGGTTTTCAATGTTCTTCGTAATTTTGAGATCAAGTTGCACAAAAGAACATCTTTCCATAAGGTGTCTTTCTAGGGAATCATTTTTCAAAGATAAAAGTTCATAATTTTCAGCTTCCATCGATCTAGGTCTAATTATTTTTCAATCTTCTCCAAGATTGGAAAAAAATTCGACAGCTTCTTCAACTTTCACGCCTAGGGTTTCTTGCATGTTCAAGAAAAAATAATCTTTTCACAGATTTGACCATCTGGGTTTGTTCAACATGAAATTGGCCACAAAATCCACGTCCCAGATTTTTCTAGAAAAATTGCCTCACTACTTCCATTTCTTAGGGTTTATGTAAAAGTTACCTTTTTCAAAAAACTGACAAACTGGGTTTATTCAACACATAGGTGCCTACAAAACCCATATCTCACATGAGAAAAAATTGCTTCGCAACTTCTACCTCTGAGGGGTTCTTGCATGTCCTTGAAAAAAATCAAATTTTCAAAAAATGGACGATTTGGGTATATTCATCACAACATTCTCTACAAAACCCATAGTTCATACTTTTATCCAAAAAAATTCCTTTTTCTGCCTCTCGACAAAGCCATTTTTAGATTTTTCATAGAACTTGTCCAAACATATCCATGTTCACAGTCAAACTTCATGGTTTCATCATGAAATACTCTTCCATTGAGAAAAATAAAGAAAAGTGTCAGAAGCATAAAGCTGCAAAAGAAATAGAGGTCATCAGTCCAGTTACAGAGCTACCAAAGTTACCAATCAGTGAACTGCTAGTTGAAGTGTGTAGATATTTCCAGGATTGCTCAAGTTGTTGATGAGCAGTAAACTAACAATTGAGGCATGTGACGATCTCCAAGGATAGAATTTAGATCAACAATTAATTTGATGCCTTTTCCAAGTTAACTGATTGCCCACTTTTCATGCATGTCTATCCTTGGATATTTATTGTATAGTTAGGGGCTTTCTTTAGTTTTAGATCAGTTAACTGATGCAGTCTTTCTAGTTAACTGTTAGTTATCTTTGTTTAGACATAGGAATTAAATCTTGCTGATTGGCAAAAAGTGATTGTTAACACAAGGAGATTTTAGGGTTCCCTACTCCTGTGTTTGTCTATAAATAAGAGACAATTTTCTCATTATTTCTTAACCATTATTACTATAACAAAATTGTTGAGCTTTAGTGCCTTCAAGCTTTGCTAGTCAATATATGATCACTTTGTTTAGTGTAATTTGGTTGATTGTATATTGTATGTTTGTCTTCTTCATACAATTTGATGTCCCAAATGTGTAATTATTATTGGAGTTTGAGGAAATAAATTTTATGTCGATAGTGCTTTGATCCAAAGTCTCAAGATCTTTCAATGATATTATTTTTATAATCTTTATTTTAGTCTACACCTCAAAAATATAATGTCAATGATGGAATTTTGAAAGCAAGTTTTTCATTTCATGTTTTGATTTTATAAATCTTTATTTCAACTTTCATCCGAAAGTACAATGAGTCTCCAGGTGTGTTCTAAGAATAGGTTTGTTTGAGATTTGTGTTAACCAAATTATTCCCCATTTACTTCTAAATCCTCTTGCTTTGAATTTACTCAAGGAGATAGAAGCATCAGTAGTTTAGGCCTAGTTGTAGTTGAAGTTACGAAACCAGAGAAAACTTTAGCTGTAATGCAGAGAGTTTTATAACCTTGTGCTCTCAGCTGAGATAAAAAGATAGGAATTTAGTTTACATTTTCTTTTTATGCATAATCAACAAAAGAGGAAGCTTCCCCTCCTAATTTAAAGATTAGTCTAACTATGCATAACTATTCATTTCCAATATGCATACTAGAGGTGCAAATTAAAATGCCAACAATATATATACAATTGCTTAGTACTTCGAGCATAGTCATATGTTCACCCACCCCTTGCTCGATTTGGTAAAGAACCACACATACTCGTTGATCAACCAAAACTGGGGTAAAGAATAAGAAGGATTTCAGCTTGGTCTAAGAGTGTCAACCCAGGGATTGTAGCTTGCGATAAGTGTTGCAGCAGTATACCTTAAGGGAGGAAAGCAGTGAATCAATTGGGGATGAAATGCAACTGAAACATGCATAAATTTCCTAGTGAAAATCTGGTTCAACTTTCCTATTCTATCTTTCTGTCAAAAGCGTGCCAAGAATTATGTCATAAACTATAACAATCTACAACAATAGTAATTTGCAAAAATAACAATAGTTACAACAAAAAGAAACACAACCCAAATCACGTAATCATTTAGCTAGTGTTTAACGAAGGTGCTGAAATTGAAATCACACAAAAATGAAATCTATCTTAACCAAACAAAATGTAGAAAATAAAATGTCACCGTTCTTTTCAAGGAGTGGGCCCTTGCTCCATGTTGGCATGGTGGATAGAATGCAAACCTTTCTACACTACCTCGATTAGAATAATCACTATTTTATTTATTAAAAGTTTTGTACATAAAATATGCTATAAAAGTTTACTATCAAAGTGTCTGATAAAGTCTATATTATTAGCTCCCTTACAATGCACTTACTTATATATGTGTTTGTTTGAAACAATGAAATACAGTAAATATTAAGTTTTTTTGGCATGCGGCCAACAAACTTAGAAGAGATAAAGCTATGCGTCGCTAATCCATAGATTAAAACAATGTTGTTATAACAGTGAGAAAATATAGGAGACGAGAATATCTTTGGATTTGTCCAGCTGGCAAGCTCAACTATTATAATAGATTCTTCTCTTTATATGGAAAATAGTAATGATGTGAAGGTTTGCAGATTTTTCTCCAGCTATCTAGCAACAAATCTCTTAGCATAGGTTTACTCCCTTATTCCACAAGAATACCACACGTGGAGCCTTGATTGAGTGCATCTGCTCCATCTTTTATGGACCATGAATTGTCTTGTTACAATAAATAGTGAAGATTTTTGGTTTCCTCTTCAAATCTAGCAAATGCATCTCCATTTGGAAATAACCACGATTTCTTGTGCTTATTTGAATTTGGCACTAAAGGGGTAACCAATGCCACCTTGGAGATTGACATCACCTTTGAAAAGATAACATAAATAAATTGTTGATCACAAAGTAATATACAAAAGTTCCTGACCAAAAAATGACAGGAAGATATTATGCATAAAAAGTGACAGGAAGTTCTTCTAATCAGCATGCTGCAAGCTTTATTTCTCAAGTCTGAAAATCATAATGCTTATTAGTAAAGACAACCAATCATTAATTTCCATATTTTATCCAAAACTCTATTAAATACCACTTATATATATTTAATCATATCCAACATAAAATGGAAAAATAATATGGCATGGAACAGAAATGGAATGTGGGAATGGATGTGAAGGTATATGAAAATAGGCTAAAATATGTCATAAAATGTGACATAAATGACTCTCATCACTCGTTTTAGTCATAACATAATTTCAACCTAAAAGGTGATGTACATCTAAGAAATCTAATCGACTAGCTAGGTTACTCCCATCCATGGACTTATCCCAATCCCAAGAACAACCAAAATAACCACATGGGTAAACATAATGTCACAAACTGAGAATTTCAATATAGCACTTCAATGCAATATTGTTTCCCATACCTGATGATACATTCCAAAAGTATAAATGCAACATTAAATTACTCCATTTCAAAAGTATAATCAACAATCAAGTGATGAATCTAACCAGATAGGTTAATCCCAACCTATGGCTTCAATTAAAGAGTAATAGAACAATCAAGTGATCTTAACAATCATGAAACATCTCTTTCAATATGACACAAATATTCACTTGTTTATAATGTTCACTACTTTCATATCTAATCTTGAGGACATTATCAACTTGAGAGGGATTTGTGCTTCTACACTTATAATTCCTCTTCATATTATGGCTTTGGGTTGCCAGAACGCAAATCCTCCTCTAGAATTTTGTGAATAGGAATATAATTTTAGTCAGGTATAAGGCAATAGCATAATCAGAAAGTATTCTTTTCAACCCTATTGTTGAAGATCGATATAACAATCAAGTATACACCCTAACCCTAGGGTTTAGACTATTTTCCTACTTTCAAGTAAATATGAGTAACCATTCAAAGATAAATTTCCAACATGGTTTGCACATCATATTGTATCAATGAAGACATAATTCAACTAACTTGCTATCATTCTCGTGCATCACTAACATCATAATTCATGCAAGCAAAATAGGTATCATGCAATAATCATATACATATACCTTCTAGATAGTTATACTTGAACATGATGATCATAATAATTATATATAATTATCATACTATTATGATATCCAAAACAACTTATTTCCAATCTAGCCATATTCACAAGCTTGTTCAACAACTATGGTAGGTAGTTATAACTTGTTCAAGCACTTGCATTCATTTAATGAAAATAAATTTTGTAATAGAAAGAATAATAGTAAGAAAGACTAGCATGCCTGGAATTATAGCTCCCAATGAAGAAATTGTCTTCTAAGGTTAATTCCCATAGTCACACTTGTTGCTCCTTCTATAATTAGCCTATCTCCAATTCTAGCCTCTATTCAATCTCTCCAAACTCCCAACAAATTACAAACTCTCAAAGAAATATCTTTTTCCTCACTATTGCACTCAACAATGATTTGCATAGAAAAACTACAGCAACAAACTCTAAAAGATTTAATGAAAAGAACAAATTCCAAAAGGTTAAGAGGTTCTCTCTACTTATACTAAAAAGTGAGAAACTTATCGCTATAATTAAGCTCTACTATTTGCCACCTTTTACATCTTATTATCACCTCTAAGATTGCAATACAAAACTAAAACCAACTTCTCTTCTTAATAAGTCGACTAAGCAATATTGAACACCTTTATTTACTTTTCTAGCAACAAATAAAGTCATTAAATTGACACATTATACTCCTATGCTCATTATAATTCTAACTCCTATGCTAAGTTGATTTGATTTGACTTGCTTCTACCTTCTTTTATCTGGCCAGACTCATGGTAAAATGACAAGAAGATAAACCTTATTGATTTCTTATTTGCATTATATTTTTTTGTTATTTCATGCATTTACCGTTTGCAAGAGTTGTGCCTCATCTTGGGTGATTGGGACACGATCATAATAGCCACTAATAGCATGTAATTTAAAGCATTTGAATTATTTTAGAACTAATCTATATTCCATTATGGGTGATACTCCTCTTTGCATTTGGTGACTCAAACAAGAGTTAGAGTTATTTCATAACTCACACTCTTTATTCATTTCCAATCGCCTTCGTGTAGCTTTCCAAATCGGTCCATAAGTAGCCTTATCAAGCATGGCTTTTAACTTAATAATTTTGACTTTTATTTGAATTTTTCTACCAAACATGGCACAACATATGCCTTCCATAATGTTTCCCAAGTGCTTTCACTTATGTGCATTATATTAATAATAATAACAATCCGTATTTATGCACTTTTACTTGTAGCAATAATAATCCTCACGTGAATGTGAGTATATGTGCAACATATGGTCTAAGTTGTTGGATTTTTGCAAGCCTAACATTACTTAATAACCCCGCATTATATATGCGTTGTAAACACTTTTAACATTTCATATATATAACATTATATATACGTTATAACATTCAATTGTTATATATATATATATAATGTATATATATGTACATTGAAACCATTAATTGCCATTCTTATATATTTTAACAAATATATATATATATATACATATACATGTATATATACGTACATGTACATATATATCTATATATATTTATTACATAAAATGTGTATATACATATGTCATATATGTCCAATCAATATCCCCATGCATATGATGTATCCGTGTATGGGTATGCGTAAGTATTTATACTTACATATAGATACACACGTATATGCTCACATGCATGAGTTACTGCTTTCACATACATATATACATATATGCATTCAGTGTATACTTATCAGTATAAATATAAATACACGAAGAAAAACTTACACTCAATAGAGAGATTTAGTCACTTAATCCAAACTCAAAAAAAATCATAAGAATTCAAGGACAACCACACAACCATTTCCATCATTCCAAAACTATGACCAAAGGTTTACTTATTGAATCCCAAACTAACTGGACTCAACTTGACCAAATTAGGATGTGAGTGTGTGATAGCTCAAATAGGTACATTAGGGGTTACCAAACCAAGCTCCTCTCCTAGGTGATACTCTCCCTCTCACTGGAGGGTTCATTTTTTCTTACATCCAACTTAGTGCATCATAAAGGTAGTTAGTCGATCGGATGAAATTCATTTGTGTAACATGCCCATTGTTCTCTCTAGTAATTTTAATAAGTTTTGCACACGAGTGGATAGTTATGCTACCAACATTACGAGCCATAATTTTTTCTTTTCTATTCAATAATAAATGCATCATTTTAAATATAACTTTATCCAAAATTTCGATTGCATAATCAAAGAATCATTCCAATAATATGAGTATGATTTAACTTTACATAAATATATTCAATATAACATTTCACATTTTCAATTTCCATATAAATGGATACATGATTATATATGTAGCTTTAACAAGCTGACATAAACTATTACAAATGTCTCGACATTGATGCAAACATTCTAGATGCCCCCTTTCCTTGGTGCATACCTTCTAGTTGTCCCAAATACCAATGCGTACATCTTAAATTCTTGAATTAGAAATACCAATGGTCCAAAATGTCCTCCCAAATCTTGGCTGCCAACTGCATGAGGAGAAACATCACTCAAGCACTATTCCACCAACCATGGACTAATTGCACTCCCCTACACATCTATCAAACTTGGTAAGATGGCCCTCCCTTCAAGGAAAAGATTGGTTTGGTAACCTCATCCTTCATATATCCTTTTCTGAGCATAGTGATGTGTCCTACATATCTAGAGCTACCATAATGTCTACTACCTTAAGTATGATTTCTCTAACCTACAATGCAATATTGGATCACACAGTGAACTAACAGTGTAGATAGTGGCTACCTACACTACTTTGTCCAAAGATTCATCACCTAGTAACTTCGAGTGAGGTCTTCTAAATCACCACATTTATTTGCTTGATTTGTATTGACCATTAGTATTTTGTTTTAAGGTTATCCCCTTTCATGTGGATTTATCCTAACCCTAGGAATAACCTTCCTGTTAACTTATATCTATACAATATTGCTTCTAAGTATCTTAAATCCACTCTATCTTATGCTACGAATATATACAATGAATGTAATGCTATAACATTAAATGACTCTTTTTCAAAAGTATAATCTCATCAATAAAAGTCTCAATTTCAAGAGTATATCTCAACAACAAATGACTCTCATCAATAAATGACCTCGATCAAAAGTATAACTTCAACAATAAATGAATTCAATCAAAAGTATAACCTTCGACAATAAATGACTTCAATCAAAAGTAAAGTCAACAATCAAGTGAATAATCCAATTATATAGGTTAATCCCAACCTATTTTCTTCATTTAATAATCAAGTAATCAACCCAACCAAAATAGGTTATTCTCAACCTAGGGTTTCATGTATAGTAACGATCAAGTGATCAATCAAGTTTATATTATCAATATGGTTTGCATGATGTCACTTCCTATTGACGACAATATGTCTATTATTCTATTATCACCTTAGTATTACTAACCTCACTATTCATAAAGGTTTTACCTAGAATTATAGGCTAACAAAGAAAAGTTATCTCAAGACATCGATATATTCCACGTTTCACATTTCACGTTTTACATTTCACATTTCATTCTACATATGTATGGTATAGACTAACTCTATGTGGTCTAAATATCACACTCGTATAAAACCCTAAATCTATATAAGTATAAATCCAAGAAAGGATTCACTAATGTAAGAAACAAACAAGAGATGTGCAATCATATCCAAGCATCATAACAAACATAAAAGACAATATCTTCAAAAATGGCAACACAATAAAAAATCCCTCCAACATAATAACAAAGGAGTAGAAATCAACATACATGTTTAAAGCTCCAACTGATTATTCTTTCTTCCTAGCTTAATGGCTCAAGATCACTTGCAACTTCCACTATGGACAACACAAATACCTCTTCTAGATTCTCTCTAGATCTCTCAACAAAACCAATATAAATAGCAAGCAACTCTCTCTATCTCACAATTCTCAATTCACTCACACAATAATTGCAGTATAATAACACAAGGCAAATTAGAATGATAAGTGTTGCAATTGGTAGAATGAACACCTTTATTTATACTAAATTATGAGTAACCAATGGCTACAAAAAAGTTAATATTTATGCCACCTTTCTAACCTCATGCAACGAATCACCAAGTTAACTCAAAGGTTTGCAACACATTCACCATTTAAATGGTTGAGTCAACTTGATATATGGGACAACAAGCTCAAAACAAATTTCTTAATTCGAATTCCTTTACAAAATGCTGCCAAGTTTGCACTTGACTAAGTCTAAATACTATTTGCAGGCTAATGTACACTTCAAAGACTTATTTTACATTCAAAACACTACCAAACATGGTGCTAGCTCCATGAGTTTGGTGCCACAAACATAGCACGAGCTTGACACATTCTACAAGATTTTAAAATAGTTTAAACTTCCCTCTCAATTATTTACACACTTTCTATTGTAATGCACACATAGCCCCTTATTTTATGTGTGGCTTTTGACTTAGTATTCACTATGTTCATATGTAGATTTTAATGCATTAAAAGGCAACACTATAATCTCCATGCTTGTAGCACTACCAATCATTTTTAATATAAAATCAACTCTATATGCTATGTGCTAGATATTATGTCCAAAGGTTGCACTAAGATTATCATATGCGCCTTTATCCACTTCACCACACACTTAAACAATATTATTATTTACTTTGTATCCTAAATATCATACCATTTCTTTATATGGGTGTAATGTGTGTGCAACATATTACTATTGTATTGTTGGCTTCTATGTCCACCCCAAACTCTTTACCTCGTGCTTGGTCAAAAGAAATGTATGTTGGCTTTTGTTTTAAGACAATTACCTTCAAAGCTTGCACTATATATATATATGCACTATATTTACTTGAAATAATTTCAAATATATTCTTAATATTATGCATATAGTAATATATCCTTTATAATATATATTAGTATATAAATATATATTTATGTAAAACCATCCTTTGGTTTCTAAATGTATTCACAATTATATATGTAAATACATTATATTCCCATACGTATATATAACATTATTTTAACATCCCAACCTAAGCACATATACCCATATTTTCACCGATTGACGTATATACATGAAGTATATATACTTCATCGATTAGCATATAATTATAACACACAAAGAAGAACATATACTCTATACAAATATTTATTCACATAATTCAATCCAAAGAAACAACCATAGTAAATAAAGACAACTACCTAATTATTCCAATAAGCCAAGACTATGACCATGGGTTCACTTATCGAATCTAAACTGACTCGACTTAACTTGACCAATACTAGGTTGTGAGTGTGTGTATACTCAATTAGGCTGAATTAAGGGTTACCAGACCAAGCTCTTCTCCTGAGTGATACTCACCCTCTCTTTTGGAGGTTCGAACATGTTCCTGCATTCAACTTAGTATATCACATAGGTAGTTAGCCGTTCATATAAAATCTATTAGCATCATAAATGATTTGCATCATCCAAGCATTCATATTGCAATCATATTTCCATTTTATATTTATTCATCACATTTTCCATAAAACATAAACATTCCTTCAAAAATAATAACATCTTAATGCATATATAGTATTTCATTCGCTTACTAAACATATCAAATTCCCGATTAATATTTATCATCATATTTACTTACTAGGTAAAAGTAACCCAGTAACTAAGAGACATGGTGTAACAATTTGCATCATCAAAGCACTTAAGTAATCATATTGCAATACATATTCATTCATCACATTTTCCATTAGTATATACAAAACATAATCATGAATTAAAACATTTGGTAATCCCACAATGGAGTATAACATATCAAAGTTATGGTTTGCATTTAGCATCAAATTTACTCATAAAGGTAAAAGTAACCTGGTAATTGAGAAACAAGGTGTAACATGCTTCCCCCCTTGTGAATCATCATCCCCGATGATTTAAAGTACTTGAACATATAGATAACGTCAAATAAAGGTTTTACTTACAATTTTCCCAAATCTTACAAGAAATAAATAAATTATCATAAATATCCAAATAATCTTCCCTCATAGTACAACCCTTTGCAATCTTGTTCTTATTGGACCTTGCACTGAGTGACTTTTCTAATGTATTGGAAGAACTTGTGTGCTTCAAGAAAAAATTTCTCTCTAGGGAACCATACATCACAATTACATTGAATCACATGCACGTCATAAGTACAATAGTGATTGTATCATACATGACACTTATACCATAGTGATTAGAAAAACACGCTCCCATAAGCTTAACACACAATTATCCTTAGTGTAACCCAAATAGAAAAGGAATGTCAGTGTATTGCGCACTACATCTAGGGTCCCATCCTTCCCTCTGGTCTTTACACCATCAGACACCTCATAACCCAAGACCATCCATCACTGACACTAATATTTACCTTGAGCATAATAGTACTTCCCCTTGACTACTGTCCATCTCGAGCATAATACTGCCCTTAGACACCTATCAATTTTGAGCATAATAGTATTGCTTCTTAATTCAAGCTTTGTATCAAAAACATTTTCCTTGATCATTTCAATCTATTCTTCTATTTATGACAATATTTCTGGTCTAAGGTTAATCCTATTTCCTAGCTTATAGGAATTCAACCCTTCTTCTCGTATAATATTTCAAATGAATCAAAATTCAATGAGAAATGATAGATGTTTATTGTAATTAAAAATATATATTCTACAAATCCTCTAAGATTTGGTTTATTCCATTTGCCTGACTAGTTGACTCAAGTATTAAGTTGAGTTTGCATTTAATTGAATTTTCAATAAGGTGATTATGGTTTACTCAAAAAAATTTACGTTACCTATGTGTCCTTATCTGAGATAACCTTCCCAATAAGATCAAGAAACTACTTTAAACAAATTTGTTGTTTAGGAAAGGTACCCTACAAATCAAATTTTCCAATAAGAAATTGGTTACCTTGGTGAGTCTGTCCACCATAAATTTATACCAAAACCATTGACATAGAAAGATCAAAACTATACCAATGGTCTGTGACTTTCTCTCGATAATTTCATGAGAGCATACAAGTCCTACCAGTGATGACATCTTGCTTTCATCCTTTAGCATATTGAACAACTTGCTACATACCTTGAAACATCTTATTCTGTTTCTTTCCAGATTATAGTGGTTTCACAACAGTCAAATATTTTGTCATTCTAACTTTTCCTGAATATGATATCAATTTACCACACCTCATTCCTTAACTCTTCAAAATTTGGTACTTAGGTTTTCCCTTGATTCATAATAATCCACTAGGGTTAAAGGAAACATCTTCCTTAGACTTTTGTCACACTTGATTCTTGAAAATATAATGAATAAGTATCATCGAGGAGATTTGTCTCCTTCAATATAGGGCATATACAACTTAGTTTCTTTCTTTCCCTTAAATATTTGATTTCAACATCATAATCCTATTTCAGCTCCATCTATCTCGTTTGATGAACTTTTAAATTGGTTGAATAACAATTCTTGTTACATCATGTTGGTTTGATGTTTTCTCCCAAAATATGTCCAAACCATTAATGCGTACATAATTACCAAGCATGAACATTTTTCGTTAGCTCAAAAACATGTGGAGCATGGTTTCATACATAAATCTCCCCTTTCTTATTTCATAGGTGATAATATTTCCTTTCATGAATAAGAATAATATCTAACTTTTTTCCCAAATCTTCGATAATAATTACAATTTGGTCTTCCAATAAAATTGAGTTGTAATTAATTCACTATCAATTGGTCAAAGCCTCTAACTTTTCTTGATCATTCCAATTCTTTCACTAATAGTTCTAATACCTTAACCTTTAACTTCAACAACCTTGTTGTGGTCATTAAGTACGAGACTTCGAATATAGGGTTTTTTGAACCATGCCTTATGGAGAAGTCAAAATTTCTCTTAGTCTGAAAGTACATCATTAAATTTGTTGAATTTGTATCTGATCTTTTCTAGATCCATAAAATTTCTTCTTCCCAACTTGGTATTTCCAAGACTTATATAACATTATATCATCTTTGAACTTCATGTAATCTTATATTTCCTCTAATTTGATTGAAAGATTTAGCATTTTAGTCATTATCTTTTGATAGTTAAATGACTATTACTTGCCTTTCTTATCCTCCACGGTATACCTTCAATATACTTTTTCTTCTGAAATTAGTCTTTCATTTTAACAACTTAGTATTCTTCCATATCCAATTACTTGTAGAACATCTTCAAATGATCTCTAAATATAAATTTACTTTTGTTTATGAACCAATAAGTTCCATTTTAACTTCAACCACACTATGCTCTATCTGAGCCCTTGTCGGAATAGTCTACTTAACTATTCAAGATTTTTCCTTGCAATCATCTTTATAAGAAATTTTGTCCAAAATTCTCGGTGATTTCCTTTTTTCGTAACCTTAGACACTTCAAGGGTTATTCGGTTTCTTTCTCATTTTTGAGTCTTGACTCCAAATTGACCTTGCCCATTTTGATTGGTGGAATCATGCCCACTTTTATCCTTCATGGGTTGCTTCTCTTTCTGACCCATTTTTGTCTATGACCTTTACTCTACGGTATCAACTTTCACTCTTGATTTTGATTATCATTTTAAGATTTTAATCTTGTTTGAATCGAGTTTGTCAAAAGGTTATCCCGCCTCCTAGATACCTCTCAAGTTGGTTTTTGATTCATAATATGTTGACTTTCTTCTTCAATTGAAGTTTCCAATTTATGCTAACAATTAATTCTTTTTCCAATAAAGCATTAATACGAATAGATATAAACCATATTCATAGATTCATAGCATCTTTATTTAATCCACAATCCTTGACTCTTTGCAACTAGAGGTTTCCATTAAAAAGAGGGTTCACTTCAGTTCTTTCTCACCCTTGGAGTCATTTAAACAATTTTTTAAGATGAAGGTACTCATAGGTAATCCTCCATAACCTTCCTTTTGAACCCTATTGCATAACTTCTACAATCCAAGGGTGTCTCTTAATGAGTTGTAGGTTTAGGAGTTTCAACCTCCAGGGATGATTATTCCTAGTCCCAAATTTAGACAAGTTTTAGGAAAAATTGACTTTCTTAATGTTTTCTTTGTTCTTCCTTTCCTTGTCATCTTGGCATAAGAATCTCTTAGATACTATCCATTGATAATGTTTTGCATATCACTTACGTAATGAGATCATAGATTCCAAAGCTGAACCTGGTAGATCTAATACCACATGTAACATGCCCAATGTTTTACCCTTTTATTTTACCTATTTTTAACCCACATGTGAACATTTTACGTTTACCAACTTATAGCAATAAAATTTCCTTCTAATTCAATAACAAGATGCACATTCAAAATAATCCCATTTCAAACTCCCATTGCATTTATAAAGATACATTACATAATCCCAAGTAATAATTTCATATTATATAATCCCATGTAATGATTATATTTTTCTGTTACAATTTCCATAAAGATAGAGATACATGAATATATACATAGCTTCCAAGAGCTTAATGAAACAAATTACAAATGATGTAGATGTCCCTTCTTGGACATACATCCTAAAATTTTGACTTCCAATTGTATGAGGGAGAGTATCACTCAAGCGGTTTTCCACCAACCACCGACTTCCTGCGGTCCCCCACACATCTACCTAATCGGTAAGATGGCACTACCCTTCGACTAAGAGATTGATCTAGTAACCTCATAATAATAGCCTTCCTGAGCATGGTGTTGTGTCCTACATAACTAGAGCTACCATATTGTTGGCATTTCAATTCACACCTTTGGAATGTGTATTGGAAACAAACAACCATGCATAATTAGATTGCTCTTCAAATTAGGAGGGGAAGCTCCCTCTTTGTTGATTATGCGTAAAAATAAATACTAAACTACTTGCCAATCTTTTTATTCTTAGCTTGAGAGCACAAGGTTATAAAAATATTTGCGTCGTAGCTAAGGTTTTCTCTAGTTTTGTAACTTCAACTACAACTAAGCCTACACTAAAGATGCTTCTATCCACTCAAGTAAATTCAAAGCAAGAGAGTTAGAAGTGAATGAAGAATGATTGATTTGACACAAAATCTTAAATAAGCTCGCATCTAGAACACACCTGAAGAC
This sequence comes from Sequoiadendron giganteum, assembly GCA_007115665.2. NCBI lineage: Eukaryota > Viridiplantae > Streptophyta > Pinopsida > Cupressales > Cupressaceae > Sequoiadendron > Sequoiadendron giganteum. The sequence goes on along the minus strand of CM021101.1, from coordinate 328,803,395 downwards.
TCATTGTACTTATGAGATGTAAGCTGAAATAAATATTATTTAAAGCAAAACATAAAATAAGATTTTGAAATAGATTGAGAGAGTATATCAGAGCAAAGTAGGTGTGAGACTTCCTTCCTCAATTTATAATAGTAAACAAACTTCTGGGACAACATATAGTAGAAAATGTAGGCATACAATATACGATCAACCAAATTAAAATTGACACAATTGAACAGACATTGAATAGAAAACTTGTAGACAAAGTAGGCTTAGCAATTTTGTTATCACAAGCATAGTTCCAAAAAATAAATGGGCAAGGCTGCCCTATTTTTGCACAAATAGGGAGTAGGGAACCCTAAAATCTCCTTGGGTTTGCAACTAATCTTGCCAACATGCAAGATTTATTTCTAAAACTAGACAAAAGATAACTGATAACTATTTATCTGCTAACATCATTTAACTAACTTAACTAAAAGAAAAGTCCCAAATTTACAATTGATATTCCAAAGGAATAGATAAGCATGAATGAGAACAACAAGTTAAACTTAGAAATGATATTGAGTTAACTGTTGTCTTTAATTCTATCTTTAGGAGATATCACATGTTCCAAATGGTAGTTCACTTATTGGCATCTCGGAAAATCATATCCTCCAAGAAGTTGTTAACTGCCTCTTCATTAGGAGCACTGATATTGTCCAGAACAATGTACTACCTCTCCAACATCTTTTCACCATCTTCAATCACACTTATGAATTCCTTCCTCTCTTCAACTGCTTTATCATTTTTTGTCGATATTGTGGTGATATGATTCATCTTGTAGGTAGCGGGATCACCATTAAAGTTGTCATGGACTAGGTTCTTGAATTATGATTGTACTTCACTAAGATCTAAGTCCCATCATCATGAAGATATTGACATGAGATATGGGAGACAAACGTGCTTATGAACTTGAGAGCACTAGCAACCTTCTATCTATATTCTGCCACTCTTACAGATGTTATTTCATAGATTTCTACTTTGAAGAGGCGTTGTTCTCTCCAAGAAAAAAGCTTCTTTTTATGTTCTTCTGCAATGATTGAATCATAAACCGTCTTCAAATCAACAATGGTGATCTCATCTTTTGGCTTCCTCTCTGCTATATTCTACTCAAACTCTTGAATCCCTGAACAAAGATCATGGGAATTGTACCTCAATTGGTACATCTCTGCAAGTATAAGTCTGCCCCTAGTGATGAAATATTCTATCCAATCTCTCAGATGTTTCCCATATATAACCAACTGACTTAGCTGATGTTGATCTATAGGTGACTCCAAAATTTGTGGAAGCAAAGTAGTGATGTGTGAAGTACCATAAAGTAGATTAGAAATGTACTACCTCAACTGCCAATTTTTAGCTTGAGGGTTGCATTATCTTCTCCATCCTTGATCACTCTCTCCTTTAGGTTAACTACTGCAACCTCAAAGAGATTCATATCAACATATCAGGTGCTTCTACCAAGATTTTCTTTGACTAATGTGAAGTCATCAACCTCAATCTCATCGGTGTTCTTGTCTTTTGGTAGTGTAGCAATCTCAATGACAACATCTTTATCAACATTCTTCTAAACATGAACATGCTTCTTCTTTGTTGTATCTTGGTAGATGTTATCAAACTTTGCAAATTCCAACTAATAAGAAATATTTCTCCTCTTCCTACCTAGAAGGTTCTTAAGCCAAGACAAAGGGTCTCTACTAACTTCTTTGAGAGGATTGGTTCCAACTCTAGCCACTCTTGATGGATCAATTGATGTTGAGATGTTGCAAATTGGTGAATCCACTTTCGAGTCTATGTGAATAGGAGAAGGCTGCAGTGATGGCAAAAGAATAGGAGATGAAGGCTCTACCTCAACTTGTGATACTATCTCAATTGGAACTTCTAGTGCATCTACTAATTGCTCCTACCAATTCTCATTTTCCTTCAAGCTCTTTGTATTTATGCTAACCTTGGTACCTTTAGGAGGATTTCTCATTGTTTTGATTATAAGTTTCTATCTAGAGGAAGGTAGTAATGAATGAACCATTAGCGGCTCTGATGCTAGAATGACTACCTTACATGTTCTCTTGCTATTCAAGAATAGTTTGTTGTTCTTGACAATTCAACTTGTTCTTTCCTTGATTGAGGTGCTCTCTTTGGTGAAGTAATCAATTGATTTAAGTGGTTGTTGATCAACCTTATCTCTAGCATATGTGGGAAGTAGAACTTCCCCATAATGATATGATAAACCCTCCACATTTTCTGACAAGAAATCAACAAATTGATGAAGAGTAAGTCTACTGTAATCATGCTTGCGCACTTTGAACTCATCTTCACAATTACCCAAAAATATTTAATTGTAGGTTTATGTGAATGATTCTAACCAAGACAAGCTGCTAAGAGACCCCAAGGGTCATATGAACACCTCTCTTTGAAAACCTCGAGATTAAGCTTTGATAGTTCATTTTTCATCAACTTAGCATCAACTGCTAATTTACATCTATATATACTCATCTCACATGGAAAATTGAATGTAGACTTGCGTTTGTTATGAAAAAAGGAGTGAACTTCATGTACTTGCCTTAGGAACTCCATGAACACTACCTTATCCATTGGATATCTAGGTAGCATGACTAGATCACCTAAGAAGCCATATAATCTAATGTAGGAGAAAGTGGGAAATTGGATAAACCAATTAGCCCAATCTACCATCACCAATCTGACATCTACCAAAAATCTTATATGCCACTCATTGTCAAGATATCACATCGTATGTATTAGGAAATGATCATTCACCCGCTTGAAATACCGCTTTGACTATGAAAACTCTAATTGTGAGTAATGTTTATACATATGTTGAACACCCAGAGTTCCAACAATATTCAAACAAATAAACTTTCCTTGAAAGGCCATTCAATATACAAGGTATGATATCATGTTGGATTCATGGGCCTTGAAGAACCCTATCATTTGGTGGTGAAGAGTATCACTGATTAATGTTGGCCAGTCGTAGTGTTCTCTTTTGTTAACAATCTGGGACATGATGTAGAACATCCAAGCCTGAAACTTATGTGCTTCTGCTTGATGCCTGACTTGATTGGGAAAAGTAATCATGTATGAACATTCATCCTTGAATTCACCACGTCCACTGTTCTTTGGTAAAGTGTTTCGTTTCTCTTTCAACCACCTTTGTGCAATCCTTTTCTAGCACTAATCCTTTTGCACATTCCATGATTTTTCACATTCTTCAATTGACACAATAAAGTTATCCACACATTGTGGAATGGAAAAACATCTCTCAATGTCTCCTGACTTGAGGCTACAAATAATACACCCATCCACTGATTGGATTTCTCATGAAGCTGGATTGTAATGCTTGACACAAGATCACAAATTCAATGTTCTGCATTGAGATGAGAAAAGAAGCTACTGCAAGCAATGCAAAATGATCAAGATTCTTGATTGTAACATTGTCTATGCCTTTCAAAGTATTCAGATCAACTACTAGATGTACTTGATGCAAGTCGGTGTCAAATGTCTTCATCAAATCATGAAGCAAGACTGATTTGGTCTTGATTTCTATTAGAGAGAACTGCATGTCCGAAAACTTGAAGATTGACTGTGAACACAACTATGTTCGAACAAGTTCTGCACAAAAGCTAAAAATAGCTTGCTAATTGTTTTCTTCAAAAAGGTAGTTTTTTTCAAAAAAATATGAGATATGGGTTTTGTAGAGAATCTTGTTGTGAAGAGACCCATATCATCGGATTTTGAAAAAAAATGATTTTTTCAAGAACATGCAAGGTTTCCTAAAAAGTAGAAGCCACAAAAGCAGATTTTCGAAAAAAAGTTGAGAGCTGGGTTTTGTAGATATTCATGTGCTGAAAGACCCAGATCCTCAGATTTTGAAAAAGCTATTTTTTTCCTCAACATGCAAGATGCTCAATTTTTGGTTGAAAAAGGCTGAAAAACTGAGATCTCGATTTTGTGGCCAATTTCATTATGAATAGACCCAGATTGTTAGATTTTAAGAAATCTGATTTTTTAAGTTTCCCTTAAAAAATAGGGTTGAAAGCTTGCATAAAAAAATCACCAATCTTCAAGAGGAATGTAAAATAGAGAGACCCAAATCGATGAAATTTGGAAAATATGACCTCCTGTTTCTGAAAAGTTATGCACTATAAAAATAGATTATGAAAAAGTTCTTTTGTGTAACCCAAACTCGAATCTATGAAGAACTCTCAAAAAGCACTTCGTTTGATCCTCCAATCTTGTTGAGAATAAAATTATGTGTTTCTTCCTCTTGATTTCAACCTGTAAAATAATGAAGAATGGAAACCCAAAGCTTCTTTAAATAAAGTTTGGAGGTGAAACAAGCACTTTACTTCAAAAAACCTAAATTTAGAGCCCGAATGCAAAAATATCTAACTTTGTTTGCATCAACATGGAGAATTCCTAAAAATAGGGCGACGAAAGTATGCATTCATGAAGACGTTTTTAAAAAATTTCTAACTTAAGTTGACTTGGGTTCCTTCCTTGAAAGAAGGCACCCATCTTCACCAAAGATAGAAAATTTTCCAAGATTTTCAACTTTTTAGCTTTTGCGTGTCTTTGACATTTGGTATCCCCTATTTGAGCATCATTTTTCACCAATTAATGAACAATTATGACTGAAGGTATGCCAATCTGGCAAGCCTAATCAAATCTGAGAAGAATGACATCTCATACCAACCTCTGATCCTGTATTTAATTGAATTTACGAGATCTGAAACTTGGCAGACGAAGATATTTTGACAAATTTTTGAATCAATGGAAAATTTACTAAGGCAAGAGAAGAAAAGTGCCCTCCTTGAATTAAGGTGCCTAATATCTCCAGACAACTAAAATTTTGTGATTTTTAACTTTTTCCTTTGACTTTCTTCATTTCTTGTGTTTTTTGTCTTTAATCGATTTATATTTTCCAATGTTTGACAAGTCCTATGAGCTCATTGTTGAATTCATTGAAGAGCCTGATCAAATATGAGAAGAATCTCTTGAAGGTTACAAAACCTAAATTTTACTTTTGACTACCTGAAACCCTAGGCATCCCTTGGCTGAATGGGGCACTTTTCTTCACCAATGTCAGAAACATTTTGATGATTTTGATGATTTTCAATTTGTCCCTTTGATGGAACACCTTTGTTTGATTTGAAATTCTGGCCATTCGATAGATCCTGTGAATCGACTGATGGATTCATTGAAAATCCTGAAGAAATATGAGAAGAATGACCTATTTTTCAAACCTTAACAACTTCTTTTGATTGCTTGAAATCCTAGGTGCCCCTAGCTAACTGGGGCACTTTTCTTCACCAGACTTACTTTTTATTTTGAGTTTTTTCAACTTTCTTCACCTCGTGTTCACCACCTTTGCCGACTGTGTGACCACCTTGCTAACTATGATTGCTTTCATCATTTCATGTGCATGGTAAATGGAAACTGAAAATATTCTAAGGCATTGAAGCTTAGGTGCCTTCCTTGGCCAGGAGCACCCAAGGTTTCCAGTGTTAGAATAATTTTTCGAAATTTGGCTATTTTTAGATTTCCCTCCTCCGTTCACCATTTTTTGAGCACATTTTGTCATAGATTGATCTGTGTAGCATTTGAGACTTAGATTCTAACACCCACCAGTTGGCCATCCTCCATTAATGACCCCAAAGGTCTTGATTTTTCTTCTAAAAAGTGAAATAGACCCACCAGAGAAAAACTAACTTTTTGATGATTTTGACTGGACTAGTGTGATTGTGATGGATTTTCAACCAATCAAAACTAGTTTGAGTCATTTTTGAAAAGATTCTATTTTTAGATATTTTCCTAAAAAACGGGGCCGAAAAACTAAAGTCTGGGTTTTGTAGACAATTTCTTTCTAAAGAGACCCAGATCATCAGATTTTGAAAATATGAGGTTTTCACCAACATGTGTGAATCCCTAAAAATTAGGGACCAACACACAAATTTCTATTTTTAGAAAAAAATTGCAAGCATCCTTTTGACAATAAACCCAAAAATCTTATGGTCCATTTATTTTTAGAAATTTCAACCTTTTTTGACTTTTGATGACCATTTTTACAAAATTCCTTTATGAAGCAATTTTTTTAATTTTTGTGTACAACACATACATTAGCTACAACCTACATGCATGACATTCCCCACCTAGTTATGCAAACTCGATCCTCACAGTGAAACAACAAGTGTAATCAGTGGCTACTTACACTACTTTGGCCAAAGATTTCATATATATATATAAAATCCCTCAATACTTTAAGCGTAGTCGTATGTTCACCCACCCCTTGCTTGATTTGGTAAATGACCACGCATACTCTTTTCAGTCATAAGATAATTTCAACCTAAAAGGTGATGTAAACTTAAGAGATCTAATTGACCAAATAGGTTACTCCCATCCATGGATTTATCCCAATCTCAAGAACAACCAAAATAATCACTTGGGTAAACATAACATCACAAACTGACAATTTCAATATAACACTTCGTATAATATCATTTCCCATACCTCATGATCCATTCCAAAAGTATAATCACAACATTAAATGACTCCATTTCAAAAGTATAATCAACAATCAAGTGATCAATTTGATCAAATAGGTTAATCCCAACCTATGGATTCGATTAAAGAGTAATGGAACAATAAAGTGATCTTAACAATCATGAAACCTCTCTTTCAATATGACTCAAATACTCACATGTTTATAATGTTCACTACTTTCATATCTAATTTGGAGGACATTATTAGCTTGAGAGGGGTTTGTGCTTTTGCACCTATAAGTCCTCTTCATATTAAGACTTTGGGTTTTCGGTACATAAGGTGTCCTCTAGAATTTCATGAATAAGAATAAACTCTTAGTCAGGTATAACACAATAGCATAATCAAAAAGTACATTTTCAACCCTATTGTTTAATATCGATATAACAATCAAGTGTACACCCTAACCTTAGGGTTTATACTATTTTTCTACTTTCAAGGAAATATGAGTAACCATTCAAAGATAAACTACCAACATGGTTTGCACAACATCATATCTTATCAGTGAAGACATAATTCATCTAACTTGCTATCATTCTCGTGCATTACTAACATCATAATTCATGCAAGCAAAATAGGTAACATGCAATCATCATATACATGTACCTTCTAGATAGTTATACAAACATGGCGATCATAATAATTATATATAAGTATCATACTATTATGATATCCAAAAAAACTTATTTCCAATCTAGCCATATTCATAAGCTTGCTCAACAACTATGATAGGAAATTATAACTTGCTCAAGCACTTGCATTCATTCAATGAAAACATAGATTTCATAATAGAAAGAATAATAGTAAGAAAGACTAGCATGCCTAGAATTATAGATCCCAATGAAGAAACTACCTTTTAAGCTTAATTCCCAGAGTCATGCTTGCTGCTCCTTCTATAATTAGCCTATCTCCAATTCTAGCCTCTATTCAATCCCTCAAAACTCTCAACAAATTACAAAATCTCAAAGAAATCTATATTTTCTTACTATTGCACTCAACAATGATTTGTACAAAAAAACTACAACAACAAACTCTAAAAGATTGAATGCCAAAAAGTTAAGAGGTTTCCTCTACTTATACTAAAAATTGAGAATCTTATTGTTATAATTAAACTCTACTATCTGCCACCTTTTACATCTTATTACCACCTCTAATATTACAATACAAAACTAAAACCAACTTCTCTTCTTAATAGACTAGCTAAGCAATATTAAGCACCTTTATTTACTTTGCTGGAAATGAATAAACTCATTAAATAGACAGATTACAGTTCTACACTCATTCTAATTATAATTCCTATGCTAAGTTGATTTCTTATTTGCATTATACTTTGTTGTTATTTCATGCATTTACCATTTGCAAGAGTTGTGTCTCATCTTGGGAGATTGGGAATCGATCATAACAACCACCAATAGCATTTAATTTAAAGCATTTGAATTGTTTTAGAACTCTAATCCATACACAATTATGGGTGATACTCCTCTTTGCATTTGGTGACTAAAACAAGAGTTTGAGTTATTTCATTGCCAATCGCCTCCATGTGGCTTGCCAAATCAGCCCATAAGCACGGATTTTAACTTAATAACTTTGACTTCTATTTGCATTTTGTTACCAAACATGGCGCAATAAATTCCTTCCATAATGTTTCCCAAGCACTTTCACTTATGCGCATTATATTAATAATAATAACAATCCCCATTTATGCACTTTTAGTTGCAACAATAATAATCCTCACGTGGATGTGAGTATATGTGTAGCATATGGTTTAAGTTTTCTTTTTACAAGCCTAACATTACTTAATAAGCCCACATTATATATCCATTGTAAACACTTTTAATATTTCATATATATAACACTATATATATTAATATATATGTTATAACATTCAATCATTATATTATATATATATTAATGTATATATATGTACATTAAAACCATTAATTTCCATTCTTATATATTTTAACAAATATATTTAATATATGCATTTACATGTATATATATATACATACACGTACATATATGTCTATATATTTATTATTATTTTAATATCCATAATAAAAACACATTTATATTCATATTCATTGATGGGTATATACACAAAATATGTATATATACATATATATGTCATATATGTCCAATCGATATCCCCATGCATATGATGCATTTGTGTATGGGTATGCATAAGTATTTCTACTTACATATACACACATATATATGCTCACATGCATGAGTTATCACTTTCACATACATATATACATTTATTATATATATACTTATCGATATAAATATAAATACACGAAGAACTTACACTTAATACAGAGATTTAGTCACTTAATTTAAACTAAGAAACAATCATAAGAAGTCAAGGACTACCACACAATCATTCCAATCATTCCAAAACTATGACTAGAGGTTTACTTACTGAATCCTAAACTAATTGGACTCAACTTGACCAAACTAGGATGTGAGTGTGTGATAGTTCAAATAGGCACATTTGGGGTTACCAAACATAACTCCTCTCTTGGGTGATACTCTCTCTCTCCTCACTGGAGGGCTCGTTCTTTCTTGCATCCAACTTAGTGCATCATAAAGGTAGTTAGCCAATCATATGAAATTCATTTGCATCATCAAAGCATTAAAGTAATCATATTGCAATACATAGTCATTCATCACATTTTCCATTAGTATATGCAAAACATAATCATGCATTAAAAAATTTGGTAATCCCACAATGGAGTGTAACATATCAAAGTCATGATTTGAATTTAATATCAAATTTACTCATAAAGGTAAAAGTAACCTAGTAATTGAGAATCGAGGTGTAACATCATCCACTTGCACAACCGCTATAGTTGGCTCAAGCAAGCCCTATGAAGGCGATGAACCAAACTTTGAACTGTCTTTTAAAGAAGCATGTAGATAAGCCATATCATTTTGAGTGTTGGATGTAATGGTAAAGTGTTAGGAATCAACCCCAATCCACCAAGAGGGCTCACCATTTGCAGCTTGATTACCCCGCTCATGGGATTGTAAATTTTGACATTGGGAAGTAAAGTGATTTGTTGAGAAATATTTCCTACACTTGAAAGCAATTTTTTCATGATCTATGCATTGCCTGAAACATCTATTACCCACCCTCAACATTATCTTTGCAAGAAGACATTTAGATACATCCAATTCAACAGATAAATGTGCACAAGTGGAACTTTCATAATTGATTGTTTCTCTTGAAGTACAGTGATACTTACCTGATTCAATGTCTATGGCTCGCAAACACTCTAATTCCTAGAATTTCAAGGGGAGATAAGGTAATCACACTAAAAAATAAGTTGAAGAGAAGGTCTCAGTTTGCAAATTGAAAGAAGGAAACCAAGGTTTCATGCATAAGAAATCTCCTTGAAAAATACAAGGACCTTTTTAAAGTACCAATTCCCTATCTTCAACATAATCAAATTCAAGAATAAAGAACCCCTTGGCACATGGGAATATGCAAATTTCTTCCTCCATGTATTCTTTCCACATTTTAGAGGTCTAAGAATGAAGATCACATAGCTTTGGCCATGCTTTTTTTGAGTCTGCAAATGAGGGCATGATCTTGTAAATAGACCTCCCTATTGTAAACAAGTCTATTCAAACAAATTTTGAGTACAACAATCGAACGACAAACAAGAAGGGGGGAGCCCCAGTGAACCAAAGTGTTAGAATTCAATGGAGAGATCGTCATGGGAGAGAAGGATGATGGAAATTTCTTATTCCCATTGTCCTAAAACCTTTTTGTCAATGTTCAATGCCTCCTTGAAGTTTAGAAAGCCTTCACATGCACCATGTCAAACCATAACCAATGAATGTTGTGGATTAGGGTTAGGGAGTTGAGCAACATGCATTTCATAGGATCGAAAAAGGACAGAATGAAAATATTTATTGCATTTATTTTCTTAAATTTTATTGTCATTGTAAAACAATGGATATTTTCTCATGTGAAGAGATTTCCAAGTTTAATAATTATTTTTATAGATGAAAATTAATTTAAATTATTAGTATAGGCATAGTGTGATGGTTTAAATGTGGTGTTGTTGTTCTTGCCACCAAGGTCTAAACCTTGTTGGGATGTTATTGTCAAGTGTTTATGTTGGGGATGTGGTCCCCTATTTGTGACCTCATCTGTTTGTAGCTCTGGGTCAAAAATATTTACAATTTTTTGAAAAATAATAATTTAAACAAAAATAAAAATAATTTTTTAGTAGTAAAATAATTTTATAGAGGATGGCAAAAATTTTGAATACTCTCGACACTAGGATTTTGGATATTTCCGCTTTGAGCTTGAATGTTGTTGTGATGAACATAAGGGATTCTAAAAAATTATGTATTGGTAGATCATTTCAAGTTGATGGTTGCCTCTCTTGTGTGTCGCTCAAAGGAGTGAATGAACTAGGTTTCACATGACAAGAGTCTACCTTTGTTGCATCTTTGCCTACCTCAGGAGGGGATTTAGATGTGCAAACTAATGCTAAGGCATCAAATGGGCTTGAGGAAGCTAGATGTCTGGTCATGGTGACTAAAAACTTGTTGGTTGGGTCTCTGTCGTAGCTAGGGCTTTATTTTTGGAAGCCGCCAAATCTAGGGTTTACTCTTTCCCTAACATTGTTCTAAATCCTTAAGACCACAAAGGAAATGGCATCAAAAATATTGCACATAGCTGAGGTAAACCAATTTAATTAAATTTTGATGTTGTGTTAAAGAAAGAGTTGATTGAAAATGAATTTTTATTTGTCGAGAATGGGCTTATTGTAAGGTTCAGTCATTTGTGGCCTACTCTTCCAATTTTTGTATAAATGGATATTTAATTCTTGGATATCTCTCATAGAAGAGAAATTAGAAATTTATTCTAGTACATGAAGATTTTTAATTGTACCTTTTTACAACAAGGACATAAAAACCATTTTAAGCTATTTATGGTCATGGGGGCAGAATTTATTAATGCTAAAATCACGACATCATTATTTTAATCCTTCTAATCAATCCTTTTTTGTCATTCCAATTTGGGTCCACCTTTTGAATCAACCCCTTCACTACTATTTTGAATCTTGCTTTCTAGCTATTGGAAACTCTATTAGCAACTTTATGATTATGAACAAAAAGTCAATAGATTTTATTCACACAACGTTTGCTCAGATTTTGGTGGAATTAGATACTTCCAAGGATCTACTGGTAGAAATAATTTTGAATACAAATGGTCAAGGGTGGACACAACCCTTGGAGTATGAAGGATTATCTTTCCAATGCAAGAGATTTTATAAAATTGGACATATTGCACAAGATTGTAGAAACATTAAAATGAAATCAAAGTGGGAAGCCTTGTGGTGGATAGATGCTTCTCTCCAACATTACAATATTGATAGTATTTCCGAAAGGAAGGATCCTTCACCAAAATATAATGATGGGAATAAAAAATATTTTAAGGAAGCTAAGATTTCATTTGAATTTGAGTTGGATTAGAGACCTCCTTTACAGGTCACTTCTAGCTCCTTGGTCACTCCAAAAAGTAGTAATGAATCAACTCAAGAGACACCTCTAAATATTGCTAAGGATCCAAAGGCCAAAAAATCTTCAAATTCCTCAGTGATCAACAAGGGACCCCAAATCTCTAGGGATGAGAAAAAAACAACTTTGACTTTTTCTCATCCCTCCCATCTCCCAAATGATCTTAAGGCAGGTGGTGGTGGAAACAAGTGGTGGATAGTGTTATTTCCCCAAGGTGAAAAGGATGTTTTCAAGGAGTTTTTTTTCAACAAGATGAGGAGGAAGAAGAGAAAAATGATAGTGGTGAATATAAAGAAGAGGAGAGGGAGAAGCAAGAAGAATACAAGGAAGGTTAGATTGATCTAGATAAGGAAGAAATTCAAGAAGAGGATGATGAGAAATAAGTGAAGGATGAAGAGGAAGAGGAAGAAGAGCAGTAAGATGTAGGGGAAAATAATATGGAGTTATCATCCTATAATGGGATGGATGATAATGGCTCTGATAAAGATAATGAAGTTGATAGAATTTTAGAAGAGATTGAGGAGAATCAAAGGAAAGACAAAACTAATGATGACTCAATTGATTCCCTAAAGGCTAAATTTTCTCTCTTCAAAAACAAAATGGAAGGGATTGAAAGAAAAATGTAAGACATAACACATTGTAAAACTACAAAAGTAAATGGGAAAAGACTTTACCCCTCATCAAAATTTTTTAGGATAGAGTGAAGAACATTGAAATTTCTATTGGAATAATTGTACATATTACTAATGAGATAATGAAGAAAGATGTGATGGGCACTATTATAGGGTAGTCGAATAGATTAAGAAGTAGAGGAAGAAGCAGGGTGGACAACAGGATATGCAGGTTTCTGGAAAAGAGAAGTCTGAGAACTTGAAGGAGAAGACTACTTGAGAGGAGTCTTTAGACTCTCTATCTAAAGACTAGAATTATATTTTATAAGTGGTTTTTTTTCTTTAGCTCTATAGTTTTGTTTTATGTTGGTTGTTTTAATGTTGGTCTAGGTGCCAATCTTGTTGTTTCTTTGTTTGTTATGTTAAACTCTATGTTTTAAAGCTTTTCTATACTCTTGTATTGGGTTCAAGCCCATTTCCTTGCTTATCTAATAAAAAAAGTGATAGTGCAAAAAATGAAAAAAGAGCATCTACAAATGCAAGGAGGTTTGCAACAAAATCTAATTACGATCTCACTCCAAACAAGGTGTTAAAACCTTAACATAATTTAAGTAGTTTTAGTAGTTAATGTGATCCCTCTATTTAATGGGATCCTTAGACTCACAGTGATGTACCCCTAATTTTAGGTCCATCTCTATATTTTGCAAGGATTTTGTTGATGACCTAGTTTATGTAGGCTTTTGAAGCAATCATGAGACTAAAAATTTAGACTATGTAATACTTTTTTGGTTAATATAAATGGATGCAACCCCCATGGTTACAATTTATCGAACAATATATATAGTAGTCATCTTGATATATTTCCATTATAAATTATATATATATATATATATATATTTAATTGAACAATAATATTATATAGCATATTATTAATATTTAACTATTATTTAAAAATACTAAATATCAAATTACAAATAAAATTCTCCCTTACATGATTACACATGATATTTATCAGTTTATTATAATTAATCTCTACATCAATCACATCCAATCATCAAAATCTCTACAAATTGGCATAAATAATCCTCAACATACACAATTCAAACTTATTCCTCTATTTTAAAGAATGTTACATATATCATTTAAATTTTACAAGTTTTAGTGTGATAATAATAGGATCAATTATTGAGCTCAAGGTGAGACATTCCAAACAAAATAAGCGCAAAATTTAAGCTCAATTCATACCCGGTTGTTTTCTTGCCCTCATTGTAGAGGGGTAAAAGTACAAACCTGTGTCACACTTTTATAAAGGAATTTGCCAACACAAACAAAAAGATTCAACTTTGACTGCATAAAAATGATATTTATATTTTGAATTTTAAAATGATGTAAACTAATGAAATGCAGAACTCTTGATGAAGTTTATGCTTGTAATTTAAAAATAAAATAAAAATTATTTTGGTATTTTTTTTTATAAATTTAAGTGCAGATTTTGAATTGTTGAAAATTTCATGAAAAAGTGACGTCGAGTTGACGTTACATAAAAAAGAAAACAATTTTATTTTTCTCTACTTTAAAAAAAAAATAGATAACTTCAATATCTAGTGCATTTGGTAGTTTTCACTTGACTTCAACTTTTGTCAATTTTTTTATGATTTTCAAAAAAAATTATATCCTTTTGGAGAGGATTCTCTACTCTAGTGTACCATATATTTTTAAAAATATTTTAATATTAATCAATGGTGTAATAATGACCCCTTTATTTTAAAAAATAAAATTACTTCAACTAAAATGGAATTCAAAGAATTGTCCTTTCTCCTTTCTGATTACTTGTTTCTCAAGACGGGTAAGGTGAGATCATATGGTGTCCAAGACTATAAAATTAATTGGAATTCTTTGTAATTGAAAAGGAAATGCATTAGGAGATAATCCAACCAATCTCACTTATTCAATGGAGTGCTTATGCAACTGAAAAGAAATAACACTACATGCTTATTCAATAGAGTGTGATTATAATGGAGGCGACGAGTGGGAATAGGAGTGGTAGATCCAGTTTGAATTCTATTGCGGATGGAGAAGGAGATTTTGACTTCAAGGATGAGGATGCATATGTTGAGGTTCTTTTTGGTGTTTTTGGGTTATTGGTGCAAGCCTGTGTGTTGGGTTGATATATGGAGCTCATGGGGAAGAATTTGTTTGGGGAAATTTTGTTTCTTTGGGGTTTTCAGTGGCCCATTCTATTGTTTTTCTTCCCTTGCTTTGGGTTTCTAGAGTTATGTGGGTGTTGGTGCAACGATTATTTTATGTTTGTTGGAGTCATGGCATTGGGTAGGAAGAGGAATAGAGTGGGGAGTTTTATATCCCTAAAGTGGTTGGTTATGCCGTTGTTGTCTGAGGCTATTGAGGTTAAGGTTTTTCTTTACTTGTTTCAATTGGTGCTTGGTGGAAGAATTTTTCCAAGTTGGGTGTTGATGGCCTGGGTTGTTGGATATTGGTGGCCTCAACTTGCTTGACTTTTCCTTCTACTCCCTTGGTTGTTGTTTGGCTCAAAGTTCCCTCTTTGGATTCTCTTATCGAGGTGGAGACTTTTCCTATTGAGGTGGAATTTGGTTTTGCTAGAGAGGTTAGGCATTACTGTAAGGGGGCTCTAGCTACCCTTTTTTGTATTTTTTCCTTTAACTCTCTGATTGAGGTGGAGAGGTTCCTTTTTGCGGATGGTGTTAGTCACCATTATTGTGTTGTTGAAACACCTTAGTGGGGTTTGAAAGTGCTCCTTATTCTCAAGAGTGTTTCTTGTAGAGCAACCTTGTCTTTGTTGTTGTGGGTTTTGGAGAAATGATGGTTAATGACTTATGGGGAAGGTTTTTTTCCTCTGTTATGGATGGCTTGTTTGGTCTAGCTTAGAAGTGATGGTTTTCAGGTTTGTAGTTGCCTTGGTGCTCTTGGTTAGTGAAACCATTATTTTTATTGGTTCAGGGGTTGTTGTTTTGGAGTTTAGTGGTGTGCAACAAGATTGATGCTTGCTTTTACCTATTTATACAGGCATGGATGGGGATCTTTATTCCCATATTTTATTTTTAAGAGGGCTTATGCTACTCTTTTTCTAGGTTATTTTTCTACTCTTCCTATAGAGGTGGTGTATTATCCTATTGAGGTGGAGAATATTTGAATGGAAAAGTTAGACTTGCTACTAGGGAGCTTCTGGTTCCCTTATTTCAGTTTAGTTCATGTTTCTCCTATTGGGGTGGAGGTTTAGAATGGGAGGTTTGAGGTGCTTCTAGGGAGATTTTTCTGCCCTTACTTCAGTTCTATTCTCTTTCATCCTATTGATGTGGAGGTTGAGAATGGTGACAAGATTAGTGATCCACATCAAAAGACAATGAATGACTACTATGATTTATCCGTTTGTTATCCATGATTTTCTTTGGCAATGTTCTTTGTTATGATAGGGTTTTAGGGCCCCTTCAAAACCTATTCGAAGCAGTTTGTTTTGTCTTGCTTATCTTCTTTATGATTGTCATTGTTAGGCTATTGGTTGGCTTTGTTATATATTTTGGCAACGTTCCTTGTTATAAAGGGTTTCGAGTCTCTTCAAAGCTTGGTTGTAAAGGGTTTTGGGTCCCTTCAAAACCTATTTTACCCTTAATTCAAAAAAATAGAGTATGATTACAAAGCAACCACTTGTTTAATGGATAAACAAAGGGAACTTACACTTATGTCATGGGTAAGAAGCTTACAATTAAACTAATTATTTATTGGGGTAAGAAAATCCAATATTCTCCACTTGTTTAGTGGGGTGAGTACATAAATCAATGAGCATAAATAAAACCCATTGGTGGTACTACCATCTAATGTATACAATGATATATCAAGAGTAATATAACTCATATGACTATTGCAATACTTAAAAATAAGATGAATAACCTGTATAATCAATCTAATCAAGAACCCAACTAGTAGAATACCTCAGATGGATGATAATAATGTAAGTTGTAGATTTAATATCAATTTTAATATGTTGCAAAAAGGTTTGGATAGAAAGGCAATCACCCATAAACACTACCAACTCATTCAAACACATCATAGAATATTCATGAGTTGAAAACCACTTCAAAGCACACTCAAAATTTACCAATTTGCACTAGAAGGAGAATATATCAATTTGGTAATTGTAATCAAACATATGTAGGTTTGTTATAACAATGGTGTTGTAAGTACGATCTTTCACCTATCATCAAAACTCTTACAAACCACCAAAATCTAAGACCAAATGATAAGAAAACTATTTGAATGATTTAGTGCCTCTAAAAGGGAAGGAAAAAAAACCCAAAACGTAAGTGCTTCACTTAACAAATCCTCATGCCTTCCTTTCTGCCATGGTACTATTGAAATGCACAAGACAACTAAGAGGGGGGGTGAGTCAGTTGTACCAAATTACTTTTACTTCTGACCTTAATCAATTCCACTTTAACTTTAATCTGTTATTAAGTATAAACATGAAATGCAAATAATAGAAAGCAAACACCAGAGACACCGGATTTATGTGGAAAACCTAATGAGGGAAAAACCAAGGTGAGGATTAACTCACAATATAATAGTAATGCAATATCGGTTACAAAGGCTCACTGCCAAAGGGCTCACTGCCTAGAAAGGAATCACTGTCCAGATACAAAGGCTCACTGCCTATAGATAGGACTCATTGTCTAGAAGGAGAATCACTACCTACAAACAAATAAAGACAATAGAGAATCCACCACAACAGGTTCCACACGTTTGCAGCTTGATCAAAGGATTGCAGACACCATCAACTCACTGCTTTTAGGAATCTAATACATCAAAGTACTATTTCCTTGATTCACTTTCACACACTCTAATTTTTGTACTTGTTTCGCACACTTCACACACATGATTCCAATTCACAATATCTTGACTTGTATTTATACCATCTTCGATCTTGAAAATTTAATCCAAGGTCGGCTACACATCCTTTATTTTACAAATTTAAATTAGGTTGGCGACTCAACATTACCACATTGGATAAGAATGAAAGTGGACCAATTACATACTTAATTAGGACCCAAACAATATCTTAGATCAATCAAACACTTCCTTAATCGATGCTTATTCTCCATGTAACGTGTAAAAACTAGGCTAGCCAAACCTAATGAAAACACCAATGAACTTTGAAGTATGCGCATCCACAACAAGATGATGACACATGGATCACACATCAAACTTCACTAGACACTGGAACACCTCTTAGAAACCTTCAGATACATCCGCAACAACTACAACAATATTTATACACAAAACACTCTTCAACAGTCCAACTGGACCGTGCAGATACACACAGTAGCTTTGGAACAAGCCTTCCAAAGCACCAAACCATAAGCACATTTTCTAGAACAAAAAAGAACACCAATATTAACCTTATTTCAGATCCACAAGATCTGAGACAAACCACTAGACGACTGTGAGGTAGAGATATCTCTCCCAGTCCATAGACAAACAGTTCTGCCAAATCGGTTCACACACCGGTTCACACATATTTCACTCTCCATCAATCCAAAAGCTAAAACTCGGGATATATTATCCATTGAATCCCATGAAAAATACTACAAATCTGCACAGAAATAGGATCAACACAAAAGAAATACAAAGCACATTACCATAACACACTTAGAACACACACACAACACTATCTTTATTATTTATTATTTTTCTCAAAAGCACTTGACATCAACACATTTGCAACACCATAAATATAACTCCATGTACTATCGACACTTCTATAGTATCCCAACTATACATGTACCACCTACAATCAGTCTAAACTATTTTGACATTAATGAAAACACCACCAAACACATTCATACTTGCAAAATGTATGACCTGTTCCAAATGGTACAACCAAAAAATTCATTATTTGTAACCCCCTTCAAGATGTATGAAATGTAATGGAATTTTATTGGCATCCAAACAACATAATGAGAGAAACAAATAACTCAAAAATTAAACCTATTGGAGTAATTAGGACATCAATTGATAATTAATTAATTAATAGGTCCCTTATTATTGTATTCAGTTAAGCTGAATTTATGAGTGTTTTTTATTATTAGATTGGGCTAAATATAGGTCAAGTTGTCTCATTGCATGAGATTAAGACACTTATCACAATCTAATCAAATCCTCATCTAGGATTTGATTTTTCATTTTATAAGGATTGATCATTCATTGTAATCATTATTTACATTCATTATTCACTACATGAGGCATATTAGATGCTTGTGTGGATCAATTATTTCTCTCTTGGTTGCATAGCAAATCAATTGCTTTGATCTCTTATTTGTGATAGGCATTTTGGTTGTAGATGATTTCTAGGAGTTTTGGGGTTCACTATCAACTCCAACATGGTATTAGAGCACCAAATATGTGACTTCCTATCTAAGTTTTGAGAGATCTGACCTTGAGGGAATATTGTCTCATCTTGGAGTGAAATGAGCATCACCGTTGAGTCTAAAATGGAAAAAGCCTAAGGATTGCCTTTCATTTTTCCAAAATAAAAAAATTTAAAAAAAGACAAAAAATTAGTACCTAGGAAACTGCCCAATCATTCGTATGGTCGCTGCTATTCACAGGTTTGTAGGTTTTCAAAAAAAATCATCATTCTTTTTTTTAAAATTTTTTACAAGTTAAAAAATTGCAAAAAATTGGTTTCACAAAAAAAACAATAGTTTTTTTTTTTAAAGGAAAGAGTTGCCTCTATAGGGCTCTACTAGGTTGTACTGGTAGGGTAGGCCCTAATGATAGACTTGAAACCACTATCAACAACTTGTTTATTTGTTGCTCGATAGTCGTTAGACCCAACAACACATTCGTTAGCCGACACTTTCCCTTCCAACAAAAATTACTAGTGTTGCCCTCCGAAAACTCGATGAAATCTTCAAGATTTCGTGGGTATATCCACCCATAGAAATAATGAATATTTCAACCACGACACAAAATATTCTGATAAAAAGAAAAATATATCGATAATTTTTTTGTGATGAGAGAATATCTCGTTGGCTAAAGCATATTCACTGACATCAACATGACATCATGTTGACGTTAGCTGTATGACTAACCCTCCAAGCCCCCTCTAAGCCTTAGTATACATGCAAAGGAGTAGTTTTTTTCTTTTTGTCATAATTTGGGCATACGGTGTTGACATTGAGCAAACAAGATGTCATTGAAAAGATGGTTTCAATCACTTTCCAATGGTGTGGGTCTTCTCATCAAATTTTGGTCTTGGTTTATTTTATTCTAAGTCAAAGTGGGATCTTTATTTTTTGCTTTCAATCTCATAAATGTTTGCCTGTATCTCCACTTTTCACAATTCCAATGGTGTTGGAAAGGTATTTTAGAGCTCTTTAGATCCATTCGTGCACTTTTTCTAAAATCTACCCCAAGTACATTTTTTTGAGTTTTTTCTGATTTCACATTTCTCTCAATTACTTGGACGTCTTGGCACTTGGAAAGGATTTATTTGTGTGAGATGACTTCATTTTATCTGATTTACATGCATTGAGGTTTTAGTCTTTGATTTTTTATTTGAGGAAGTATTATGGGTTTTTATGTTCATCCTTTTGTGGTCATCTTGGCAAAGGGTAACTATGAGTCTTGGTGACACGACACCTGGCACATCTTAGGTGGCTTGATATTTTTCCTTATATTTGTGGACTCATACATATGCTAGACACATTAGGGAGTTTATGAACATGAAGTATTATCAATGACCAAGTTGTAGGAGTTATTTGTTCTAGTGTTGATCTTGATACTATGTGTGTTGTATCAGACATTGATTATCCACACACACTTTGGACTCGACTTTAGGAGATCCATGGAGACCCTCATATCTCTCCATTCCCATAGGATCGTATTATAAATTGTCTCATTCCTCTTGCAAATGCAAATTTCATACCCTTTGATGATGAAAGTTTAGAGGAGCTTGAGTATATCACAAGTCTTGCATGTTCCAATGGTTCAATAACTTGTTTTCATGCTCCCACTCTTAAGATCAAGATCACATCACCATATTCTATTTATATTAATCATCTTAACATCACCATATCCTTGGATCCTATTGGTTTAGTGCAAAAAGACATACATCATCTTCTAGAGAAAACTACTTTGGATTCGTATCTTGCAGACATATCATCCTTGTTTGTAGAGTCTCAAATTGTAGATCTGGAGGATTCCTTTAAGGAAATTCATCCCCTCTTTGTTGATAGCCACATTGTCTTTGTTGGCCTATGTTAGTGAATGAATTGGCCCTTGATAAATATGCCTATGATAAATCACTCTCTTGCCCGATAAGCACTAACGCCAAGCCACTAACAGCTTTGGAAAGGCCACAATTACACTTATGAGTTTCCTCTAAATTGAGAGGTACAACTCCCTCATATGATTTTAATGGGTAATAAATGTGATTTTAACCGAAAAGAAGTAAAGGCGACAAACATTAGCCCACAAGAATGCTGCTAATGTGGAATAAATTCTAAAGGATCATTAATGAATTAGCTCACAGGCTGTACTGACTAATGATGAATGTGAATGTAAATAGAAAAGATAGACTTCATAATTGAAATAAATGAAATAAATGCAGCCAAATAGATTTCACATAGAAAATATATTCTATTTATGCACATGACTCATAGGTTAGTACGATCAACATTACATTCAACCCACAACTTAGATTGTGAGTTGTTGCAATAAGAAAGTAAATGAAACTCAAAGTAAATCAAATTTTCCTCTCTTGACTATAATATTGTGTACTCTCCCAGAATTAGACCCTTGTTGGATGGTTCTTTACCCAGATATAGGGGACATATTCCTCTCTTTGATGGTTATCGATTGGTTGTAGTAACACTTTCTTGCTGTCTAACTGACCATCTTGAAAACTAATGATCGAGAAATAATAAAAAGCCGAAATGATTACCTTGCTAATAATAAGACTCCAAACGATTTTCAAGTATTTCTTGATTAAACTCTTACCTTGTGGCCATCAATTCTTGAGCAATTTGTATGTTTCACATATCAAACATTAAATAACTGTCGCAGAGGTGCAATGAAAATGCATGTGTAAGTTGTCTAGAAAGACGATCAATTGGGAATATAACTTAAATCCTAGTCGTATCAACAATTAATTCCAATCACATCGCCATCCCATCAACTTGATCATCTCGAGCTCAAATGTCTTGCCAACCTTTTATAAATTCAACAAGCACCACCTCACTTCGCTAACTTGAAGTATCAAACATGACGAGTTATCAGAGCGATGGAGTGTCCATGAATGACTTCATTGTCATTGAAGAGATTGAATGCACTCCCCTCTTCAGGCATTTATCTGACCAGTTGAAAGAGGTCTTCATTGTCCAGAGTGAAGTTGAAGAGGAGGTACTATGCAACATATTGGGAGAGGCATTTCTAAACCAGGTACTTGTGCACAATGCAACGCTTTTGGATCATTTTGTGTACACTATTATTCACACCTCTCAACATCATGACCGAGGAATGAGAGCAAAAGAGTGATTGGTTAAACCTAATTTTCTCCACTGAGTGAATGTAGCCATTACTAGCCTCAACAACTACCCACAAAGTGGACTGGTGGGTAATGACATTTGCATTGCGATCACAACCCAAAATGAAGCCATCGAAGAAGCAGTGACCCTTCTCCGCATAGGGCTGGTGAGGAACAACATGGGGCTATTTGCCCAATTTTTGTAGTCTCATGAGAACCTGATATCACTTGCCTAGATAGAGCACCTTCAGGTGGTGGTGGAAGTGATCCATGTGTTGATGTTTTCCCTTTGTGCATGAAGAAATCATCATTTTGATATTATTTAGCCCCTTTTTATAATCGAAAGAGAATTTTGTATTTCCACCAATATACATATATTATATATAATAAAATATATCATTTTGTATTTCTGGTGTCACCTCTCTTTTTTTATGAACAATTCTATCTTTGATTTTGGTTCAATTCACTGTATTTGGATGACGTCTATTTATTAATTTTTGCACAAATGGTTTGTCGTTTATTTGGAATGCATCTAAATACAATAAATTGTACTATGATTTATTTAATTCCTTTGAAATTGTACCTCGACAGTAATATGGGGGGTTCAAAAAACTAAAAAAATTACCAATGGAGTTTTAGAAATTGCTTCAATTCTCGCCCAGCTTGAAAGACTTTGAAACTTATCATCGACGATCTTTTCAACAAGTTCATTAACCTTAAGTATGAACTGCTGACCTTTTGAAAGAATGACTTAGAGTATCCGAGAAGTTATAAAAATACCTTAAAACATCGCCCGACTTAAGAAAATAGAGAAGTAAAAGACAAAGGCAAGAAAATGGGAAGTTAGACAAACTACTGAAAACGCTGTCCAGGTTAGGGACACTTAACAAAGTACCGCCCAGTTTAAGACTTAATCAAAATTTGGACATAGGGTGCCAGTTTTAAGAGAGGGACCCTAAATCTAAGTAATAGTGTCTTTGACTAGGAACAAGGATTGAAAAGGACGCAGTCGGGAACCCATAAGCATTATGACCAGTCCTATCCATTGGGAAACAAAGTCGAGCAAAAAGGAAGGACAAAAACCAAACCCAAAACCAAACAAACACACCCAAAAATGACACAAAAAATAACTATATAAAAGGTAGTTTGGCGCCTACCAAAGAGGAAAAGAAAATAAAAACTCACATGAAATCGTTGATAGGTTGTGAGAAGAAAGACCCAGACCTGAAAAATCTTGTTAGCATGTACAACTTCTGTAGTGAGGATTTTTTTTGAATAACCCGAACATGGGTGTCGTAACCAAACAGAACACCAATTGCAATGCTCTTCAATAACCATTTCTCGTCATAAATATCCTCTTGATTCGAAAAGCCATGTATCATTTTTTTTACTATTTCCTGAGATTGTTTATTGAAAATGTCTCCCACCCTTGACACAAATTTAAATTTTTCACACCCTCATAAATGAAATTACTTACTACCTTGTGAGCAACCTTCTGATCATCATGGTTACATTGTGACCTTATGACACCTCAATCCTATACAACAACAATATCCTTTTCCTGATCATTAACAAAAAAATGAACAACCTCCACCGCTAATGGTTCTGGCAGACCAAACACTGGTTATTCGAACATAAGATTGTCATGAATTTCAAATTCCTCAAACATGAAAAGAGGGTTCAAACTGATTAATCACCTTAACCCAACCTCACTTGGAGGATCTTTATTATTTTCCTTAGTAGCACATGCAATTTTATCAACAATATCCTCAAATGTGAAGGTCTCATATTTAGGGGTGGAAAGATAACTTGACCCTTGATCTTCATTGGCAGAACTATAAGGGGGAAAAATATCCGCAAGAACCAATGGAGTAAACTGAAAAGTAGGGGTATACCTTTCTTGTGGTGTCAAGTCCTCATCATCATTGGATGAGCTGAGATCATATTCTGATTCAATTGTAGTGTTTAGACTATATGCCTGGGCATACCAACTGATGCAAAGTAGGGTGGAGTAGGTTAATACAACACAATTTCACATCTTCTCCAAGTCTCAAAACCCTAACAATGGTGGTTCTCACTCAATCTTCCATATCACCTAGTAGGTCTCCAAACCTTGTTTTCTTTGCATATATTTTAGAGAAGGCCATCAAAATTCAAACCCAATACCTTTTCAGATACCCATTAGGCTCCTTTTCAACATATCCAAAAAGGGACTAGGGTTGTTTTGTACCAAATTCTCCAAAATAGGTCTGCTATGCTACTCCAAGGCCAAATTAGGCCACTTTTCCAAAGCAAGTGTATCAAATTCAAACAAAAATTCTCAAAAATTCATTCTTGAAGCTCTAACATGTGATTTTGGGTCCCTTCATACCATTTTCATCAAAAAAATTCACCTTCAAATTATTGTCCTACAAAAACTCTAACCTAACTAAGCCTAACACATGAGGATGTTAGGCTAGGGCTTGGACAAAACAACCCCAAACTCCATTCCCTTCTCTAAACAACAAAAAAATCACTAAAAACATACTAAAATCCTCCATTCCATTGAGTTTGGCCAAGATTCAATGGCGGAATGGGCCGCCAAACATGATTTTGTTCACAAACCCTTAAACCTAGGGTTTTTTAGTTGGTTTAAAAA
Source organism: Sequoiadendron giganteum (assembly GCA_007115665.2). Taxonomy (NCBI): domain Eukaryota; kingdom Viridiplantae; phylum Streptophyta; class Pinopsida; order Cupressales; family Cupressaceae; genus Sequoiadendron; species Sequoiadendron giganteum. Next base: position 328,778,476 of record CM021101.1, on the reverse strand, counting down.
AAAGTGCTTTAAACTCCCTTATTACTCAATGTAAATCAATACAACCAAGTCCAAAACAAATTAGATTCACTGTATTAACCTTTCACATGTATTTTAGAACTCAAAACAACTGTACGAGGTTGTACAGATCTGAGAAACATAAAAAGAACACTTGAATTTAACAGAAAACAAAGCTTTTTGAATTGCTTATTCACCAAAATGACTTCCAGAGGCTGCTTCAAAGTTTTTGAGGCCTTTTTAAACACATACCAACTGAAAACCAATGCTCTCCAACTAACTTACAAATATATGACCGTTCACCTTCCTTACAAAGCAAAATTTGCAAAGTTGCAAAGCAACTTTTTGCAATTTTAGTAACATTTACAAAAATCAACCACTAAACCCTACATGACCTAAATACATAAAAAATGGTCATCATGGACCTTATTACTTCCAAAAATATTATGAAACACACAAACTCAAGCTCAAACACCTATTTACACCAAAAGACTAAAATTACCATGGTGCTCCTGCACCATAGACCCGAAGAGAAAAGAATCTCAGGTTCCGCTTGAGATCAGCTCTTTCACTTATGTTCCATGCTTCTTGATATCAACTTCTAACATCCATGTTGCATATTCAGGGGGTAAGCCTTTCCAATTCATAATATATTCATTATAGGCCTTGTGCCTTGTTCTCTTCACCTCTTTTGCGTCTAAAATGGATTCAAGCTTGAATGGCTCAGTGGGTGGTAGGTCTTTGACCCACTCTTCATTAAAAACATCTGCATCAACACCTATACCTGCATCCAAAGATCCCTTGAAAAGGTATAGGTCAGCAAAATTAAATATTGGAGAGATAGCCACTCTAGGATGGAGTTCTATCTCATAGGCATTGGCTCCAAACTTATGGACCACTCTACACGACCCAATTTTCTTTATCAATAAATTTGTATATTTTACCTTTGGAAACCTTTCCTTCTTCAAATATGCAAGGACCAAGTCTCCCACCTTAAATTGAACATCCCTTCTTTTCAAATCAACATGTTTCTTATACTTGTCAACACTTGTATGCAAATTGTCTCTAACTTGTTGGTGTATCTCCTTCATAGCTTCAACAAGTGCTTCTCCCTCATCACTCCTCTTCTCCATTCCCTTCAAATCTCTAAGCTTGAATACACCTCTTGGCTTCAGACTATACACAACTTCAAAAGGTCTTTTCCCAATGCTTCTATTGACTGAATCATTGTAAGCATATTCAACTTGAGGAAGAACCAAGTCCCATTGTTGTCCATGCTCCTTTGTGAGACATCTCAGAATATTTCCAAGTGATCTATTGACCACTTCAGTCTGCCCATCCATTTGTGGATGATAGAAAACACTAAAGGTTAAATTTGTTCCAAGCTTCCTCCAAAGGGTCCTCCAAAAGTGACCAATAAACTTTGAATCCTTGTCTGAAACAATTGTTAATGGAAGACCATGAATCCTGACTATTTCTTTAAAGAATAACCCTGCAATATGAGAAGCATTGTTTATGCATTTGCATGGGATAAAGTGATCCATCTTACTAAATCTATGCACAATAACAAATACAATGTCATAACCCCTTTAAGTTCTTGGCAAACCCAATACAAAATCCATGCTTAGACTCTCCCATGGTCTGTTAGGTATTGGCAAGGGCTAATAAAGTCCCGCATTAGAAGTAGAACCCTTGGCTCTTTGATAGATTGTACAAATTTCCACAAACTTTATGACATCTACTTTCATTTTTGGAACCCCAAAATTTCCTCCTAAACGGCCACAATGTTTCTCCTTTATCAAATTAACTCTCATGGAGCACCTTAGTATACATAATTGAGCACCTTTAAACAACAAGCCTTCTTGCAACAAAAAATAGAATATTCCTCATGAAAATCATCTTTAAACTGAGCACAAACATAATATACCTCTTTGAAGTCTTCATCCTCAGCATACATATCCTTCAAGGTTTCTATTCCCACATTCTGAAGTTGTAATTCATGCACCAACATTGACCTCTGATTTAGAGCATTTGATACCTTGTTGGATTTCCCTTTTTTGTGCTTGATTATGAAGGTATAAATCTGCAAATATTCTACCCACTTGACATGTCTGTGACTCAGGTTGTCCTAACTGTTCAAGAAACTCAAATCATGGTTATCGGTGAAAACAATGAACTCCTTGGGAAAAAGGTAGTGTCTCCACTTCTTAAGGTACTACACCATTGCATATAGCTTTAGATCATATAATGAATACCTTATTTTTGCTTCATTAATATTTTCACTAAAGAAATCCACTAGTCTGCCTTCTTGGCTTAAGACTGCACCCATTGCAAAGCCACTTGCATCACATTTTATAGTGAAAACCTTGTTGAATTCAGGTAAAGCAAGGATAGGTTGTTGTGCCACTTTATTTTTAAGATATTTGAAGCTCCTTTATACCTCATTAGTCCATTGAAATCTCTTCCTTTTCTCTCCCTTAATGGTGTCAATAATGGGTGAGCAGATATGATTAAAATTCTTGATAAATTTCCTATCAAAACTTGCAAGGCCATGAAAGCTTCTTGCCTCTGCTACTAATTTTGGAGTTGGCCAACTGAGATTTTCCTCTACTTTGGTGGGATCCATCTTCAATTAACCCTTGGAGATCACAAAACCAAGATACACTAGCTCCTCTTTCATGAATTCACACTTTTTGAGGTTTATCATCAATTTCTCTTCATTCAACTTCTGAAAAACCCTGTCAAGATGTTGCAAGTGCTCTTCCTTAGTCTTGATAAACACAAGAATTTCATCTAAATATACAACAACAAAATTTCCAATGAAAGGCTTCAAAACCTCATTCATTAACCTCATAAATGTACTCAAAGCATTTTACAATCCAAAGGGCATTACCATCCACTCACACAAACCTTCATTAGTTTTAAATACAGTTTTCCATTCATCTCCTTCCCTTATCCTAATATGATGATATCCACTTTTTAAGTCTATCTTTGAAAAATAACATGCACCTCCCAAGCAGTCCATTAAATCCTCCATTCTAGGTATTGGAAACCTATATCTAATGGTGATTTTGTTGATTGTCATCGATTTAGTACACATCCTCCAATCTTTATCCGTTTTAGGTGCTAAAATTGTAGGGACAACACAAGGGCTCAAACTTTCCCTTATTAGGCTTTTATCAAACAATTCTTGGACCTGCCTTCTTATTTCTTCATTTTGTTTAGGGGTCATCTTATATGCAACCTTATTTGGAAAATTTGCACCAGGGATCAAGTCTATATGATGGATGACATCTCTCATGGGAGGAAAAGAGCTAGGTAACTCATCAACTACAGTATCCTTGTATTTTTTCAACAAAGTCTGAACCTCACTTGGCATACCCTCAACCTTAGTTTCTGCTAAAATAGATTTGGGTTTGATTACTAAAGCATACCCCTATCCACCTTCTTCCTTCAATGTTTTCAAGATCTCCTTCTCCCCAACTACCATAAAATTAGACCCAACTTGTTTATCTAGACCCTCATCTTGTAGTGGTGTCAATGTGAATGAAGTTCCATCTTTTTCTATCATATAGATGTTTTTCTCCCCATCATGTTTTGCCTTTCTGTCATACTGTCAGGGTCTTCCTAGAAACAAGTGAAAAACATCCATGGGGATGATGTCATAAAGGATCTTATCTTTATACTCCCCAATAGTAAACTCTACCCATGTTTGTTCATTGACCAAGACTTGTTGACCCTTATTTAGCCAAGATACTTTGTAAGGTGTGGGGTGTGGAATCCTCTTCATCTTTAAATTTTCAACCATTTCTAAGGAAACCAAATTATCAATAGAACCTGAATAAACAACTACTTTGCATACCTTTCCATGTGATTTGCTTGTGGTCCTAAACAATGATTTCCTTTGTGGAGGCTCTTTGATTGTTGGCACCTTAATAAGTGTCCTTCTCATCATCAAACACTCACCTATCTCCGAAGCAGCATGTAGAGATGGTGAATTGACACTTTCATTGTCTTCCTCATGCAAAATTTGGGTTATCCTCTCACCTCCATGTGAAGTTGAAGCTTTCTTGTTCGAGAAATTCCATGCTAGATGACCAAATTGGTTGCATTGGTAACATCTACCTGAGAAGGTATTTGACCCTCTCCCTTGTCCACCAAATCCACCTCTACCATTAGGTCTTATACCTTTGAAATTTCCTCTTGATTCACCACTTTTCTCTTGTTGGTCGCTTGACTCTCCTTGCTGCCTTTGTGACTGTCCTCTTCCACCAAAGTTTCCTCTACCTTTGAAATTCCTTCCTCTGCGTCTTCCTTGCTTCTCTTGTCTCCTTTTTATCCTTTCCTCTGCCTTGACAACCAATTGAAAACATTCTTCAATTGTCTTGGGTGTTGTGAGGCTAATATCATCTTAGATATTGTACCATAGGCCATTTAGGTACCTTGCTACCTTTTCTCTTTCATTCTCTACATGCCATGCTCTAATGCTTAACTTATGGAATTCCTCAGTGTATGACATGATATCCAACTCCTTTTGTTTGAGACTCTATAACTTCCTAAATGTTTGAATTTCATAATCAATAGACATAAATTGTCCTTTCACCTTAGCAACCATTCTATCCCATGAGTTTATCTTTGTTTTCCCCTTCTTTTCCCTCTCCTCTTGCACATAGTTCCAACATGTCAGGGTAGGGCCCTTCAACTTGATTTTTGCAAATTTCACCTTCTTACCATCTTCTACCTCCTCAAATTCAAAGAAATTGTCAAGATAATCTATCCAACCCAACACTTCTTCACTATTCATCTTCCCACCATACATGGGTACTTCCACTTTCACCTTAGGAGTATCCCCCTTGACAACCTTCAACATCCTAACCATTCTTTCTTCTTTAGGGTCCGTTTCCTCTTCATCTTGGACTCCACCTTGAGGATTCTCACTCTCACCCTCATCCTCTTTGTCACTTTGGTCACCACTGATCATATCTCTTCTTTGGATTATCTCCAAGGCTTCTATTTTGGCAAGGGAAGCTTCATGAGACTCCTTAAATAGTCTCACCTCCCTAGAATGTTGCTCTTTTAATTCTCTTACCTCTTTGGCTGTTGGATTACTCTTCAGAGGCATCTTGCTTATTCATACTTTCAACCAATTTTCTACTTCTCAATCATAACCTAAGCTCTAATACCACTTGATGTAGAGTAGGGTGGAGTAGGTTCATACAACACAATTTCACAACTTCTTCAAGTCTCAAAACCCTAACAATGGTGGTTCTCACTCAATCTTCCATATCACCTGGCTGGTCTATAAACCTTGTTTTCTTTGCATATCTTTTAGAGAAGGCTATCAAACTTCAAACCCAATACCTTTTCAGATACCCTTTAGGCTCCTTTTCACATATCCAAATAGGGACTAGGGTTGTTTTGGACCAAATTCTCCAAAATAGGTCTGCTACGCTGCTCCAAGGCTAAATTAGGCTACTTTTTGGTGTAGACACGGTAGGGGGGTCCTCAAAGAGAAAAATCCAGACCATGCATCAAGATTTACACAACAAAATCAACACAAAATATGGAGGAAAATGAAGATTCAAAAATTCTTATTAACAAAATTTTTGATTACAATCGACCGATAACATTTGGGCTTACAGATTCGGCTCACAGGCTTGGTACAACATGCCCGCTCCTTAGGGCGAGCGAAAATATTATAGATCGAATTATATATAGATCTTAATCTACTTGATCTTGATTGATTTCTATCCTAATGATCCATTACAAGATTTATATCATATTCATAGATCTAGAAACATCCGCATCGACCAAAGATCATTACAATCTCTGATAGGAAACGTAATGTGTGCTTGAATAGGTTGGCCTCAAATTTGAATTTCTTCATGACAAGTGCATAAGATGAAGTGTGGACCTAAAATTAAGGTCGGGGACACTCCACGAAACAAATCAAAACACCTCGCAAGGATCCGCAAGCTACGAGAAAGATCCACAAGCGATGAAACTAGATGTTAGGTTTGAAATTATTCTGGGGCCAGTTCCAAGAAATGTCACTTAATCCAAAAGCGATAACTTTCTAGAAAAATATCCAATCAAGCTAAAAAATTGGAATAAGGAAAATGAACATATCCATGATGAAAATATAGATCCATAGGGTCTGGTGAGAAAACATGATGAAATACCAAATCAACCAGCTTGAATTGAACAAGAATTGAATAAGAACAAAATCGAATGAAAATATTTTTGGTTGATTTAAGATTGCCAAGAACCAAGCATGCTTCTGCATCAGACATCCAGGGTTAATGAAAAGTGAGTCCCTCACTTTGCTGGGGCCAAAGGAAAACCAAGAAAGTCTACCTCAGCCTGAGAAATCCAAGAAGAATCCTCCACTAGTCTACCCTTCCATTTCACAAGATATTCTTTGTACTATCTTCCACGAGTTTTCCTTCCATCTCTGACATCTAAAATCTTTTCTATCCCATCTGATTGTTGTTTAGGAAGTTGTTCTTCCAATTTTTCTTTATTTTCTTCACTGAATTTTGCTTCATAGTATCGATGAAGATTTGCAGCATTGAATATAGGTGAAATACCCATGTCATCTGGTAACTCTACTTCATATGCATTTCTTGAATCAAATTTCTTCAAAATATTACAAGGTCCGAACTTCCTCATCTTGAGCTTACTATACGTGCCAATTAGAAATATCTCCTTCCTTAAATACACCATCACTTCATCTCCAACTTTTAACTCCTTATGTATTCTCTTTTCATCTACTCACTCCTTATACTTCCGGTTCATATCCTCTAACTGTTGCTTTACTTGAGTATGCACTTTCTTCATATGTTCTGCAAATTCCTCTACTTCAACACTTCTTTTATCCTCCTTATTGAGGTCTCACAATTCTGATATACCTCTAGGATGAACTCCAGTAACAATCTCGAAAGGTGTTTTCCCAGTACTCCCATTCATTGAATTATTGTAGGCAAGCTCTGCTTGAGCAAGGACTAAATACCAACTTTCGGTCTTCTCTCCAACCAAACATCTTAGTAAATTCCCCAAACTCCTATTAACTACCTCTGTCCGTCCATCAGTCTATGGGTGAAAAGTAGAACTAAACTTCAAATCTTCCTTCAACTTCTTCCAAAGTGTCCTCCAAAAGTAACCAACGAGATTTGTATCTCTGTTTGAAACAATACTCCTAGGTAATGCATGCAATCTGACCACTTCCCTAAAAAACAAGTCTGATACATGTACTGCATCTGTTGTCTTCTTAAAAGGTATGAAATGTGCCATCTTAGAAAATCTGTCTACCACCACAAATATAGAATCATTACCTCTCGGTGTCTTAGGAAAACCAAGTATGAAATCCATGTTGATATCCTCCCAAGGTCTTTCTGGTACTGTCAAAGGTTTATATAATCCAACATTCTGACTTCTCCCTTTTGTAACTTGACAAAATCTGTAACTCTGCACAAATTTCCTAACATCCTTATGAATCTGTGGCCAAAAGTAATTCTCACTTATCAATGCTGTTGTCTTGTCAATCCCAAAGTGTCTTTCTAATCCTCCACTATGTTTTTCTTTCACCAAGCTATCCCTCATTTAACTTTGGGGTATACACAACTGATTTCCTCTAAACAACATATCCTCTTGAATGAAATAATCCAACCACTGACTTCTATCCTCCAAAATTGGTTCTTTACATGCTCTCCAAGGCTTTGCAAAATCCGGGTCTTCCTCATACAAGTTCTTCAATTATTCAAAGTCTAATACCTCCACTCTCATCTCTTCCAGTAAATTCCTTCTCCTATTCAAAGCATCAAAAAATCTATTTGACTTTCCACTCCTATGTTTCAAAACAAAAGTATAACTCTGCAAGAATTCCACCCATCTCATGTGTTTCTGATTCAACTTACCTTGACCGTTCAAATAATGTAAAGCCTGATGATCTGTGTACAACACAAACTCCTTAGACAACAAGTAATGTCTCCACTTCTTCAAAGCTTGAACTATGGCATAGAACTCCTGATCATACACTGAATACCTTCTCCTAACATCATTCAACTTCTCATTGAAATAAGCTACTGGTCTTCCTTCTTGACTTAATACTGCTCCAATTGCATTTCCACTTGCATCACAGTCTACTTGAAATACCTTATTAATGTCTAGTAAATCCAACACAAACTGCTTAGTCACCTTCTATTTCAGAAACTCAAAGGTCTTGTCTGCTCCAGATGTCCACCTAAAATCCTTCCTATCTCCTCTCATTTTATCTGTCATAGGACTACAAATAGAACTGAAATTCCTAATGAAATTTTGGTAGAAACTAGCCAATCCATGAAATGATCTTACCTCTCCAAGGTTTTCTGGTGTAGGCCACTCAAAAATTTATCTTACCTTCTCAGGATCCATCTTCAGTCCATCCACTGATATCACAAATCCCAGATATACCAATTCTTCCTTGATGAAACTACACTTCTTAATGTTTATCAACAACTGCTCTTCTCTCAACCTCTGCAAAACTTGTCTTATATGCAACAAATTTTCTTCTCTAGTCTTACTAAAAATCAAGATGTCATCCAAATAGACAATCACAAACTTACCCAATAATTTCTTCAATACCTCATTCATCAACCTCATGAAAGTACTCGATGCATTTTTTAGTCCAAAAGGCATCACCAACCACTCATAAAACCCTTCATTTGTCTTGAATGTTGTCTTCCACTCATCCCCTTCTCTGATTTTGATATGATGATATCCACTCTTCAAATATATCTTTGTAAAGTATTTAGCTCCACTCAAACAATCCATAATGTCATCCATCCGGGGCAAAGGGAATCAATACTTTACTGTGATCTTGTTTATGGCTCTAGAGTCTATACACATCCTCCATTCTCCATCCTTCTTAGGTGCTAGCACTGCATGTACTGCACAAGGACTTAAGCTTTCTTTGATCAAATATTTTCTCAACAACTCTTTCACTTGTATATTCAGTTCTTCATTCTCTACTGGTGTCATCTGGTGTGCTACTTTATTAGGCAAACTTTCTCCAGGAATCAGGTCCATGCAATGGCTAATACTCCTCAGAGGTGGCAATCCATCAGGTACATTATCTGAAATGATAGCTTCATATTATGTTAGCAACTCCTTTATCTCCTCAGCTTGTTCTTCTACATGCTTTGAGTCTTCAACCTTATTTGGAACCAAGGCATAGCACATGCTCTTATGTGTCAGTCCATCCAAAAATCTCCTTCTATCAACCAAACAAATTCTAGCATTCGTACAAACCTAAACTTTAGGAACATCCTCCAATGGTAACAAAGTCTACTTCATTCCATTTGCAACAATGGTATATATGTTCTTCTTTCCATCATGAATAGCCTATCTATCATACTACCAAGGCCTTCCCAATAAAAAATGGCATACATCCATAGGCATGATATCACACAAAACTTCATCATGGTAATTTCCTATCTTAAATTTCACCAAACATTGTTCACTTACCAGTATCTTATGCTCATCTTGAATCCATGCTATCAAATAGGGCTTTAGTTATTTCAACCTTTCCAACTTCAATTTGGTCACCATTTGTTCAGAAACCAGGTTCTCTGAGCTTCCACTATCAATAATCACTTTGCAACATTTACCAGCTACCTTGTATCTGGTTTGGAACAAATTATTTCTCTGCAACGGTTCCTACTCGATATCGCTTTGACACAATACTCTTCTGTTCACCAAAACTTCTCCCTCTTCCGATTTATTAGATGATTTGACATGATCCTCCTCAACAAAGGTTGTTCTTCTACTGTTCTCTGTCTTTCTGCTTGTCTCTCTCTTATTACACTCAAATGCTCTATGTCCTTCTCTACCACACTTGAAACAAGTTCCTCTAAATACTCTTTTCTCCAGCCTTCTATCATCCTTCCTATAATCCTTATTCTGATAACCACCATATTCTCCAATCTGGTATGAGTTTCCCTCATCTCTACAGTAAAAATTATCATTCTTACCGACCTCCTTATCTTTATTCTGATCTGAAAAAGGTCCTCTTCCTCCTCCAGTAAAACTTCTTCCTCTCTAAAATATTCCACCTCTTCCTCTCTGTCTCTGCTCATGTCTTTTATTCAACTTCTCTTCTACTTTTAGGGAACATTGATATGCCTCCTGTACACTCAACAACTTAATAAAACTGATCTCATCTTGTATATATGACCTCAAGCCATTCATATATTTGGCTACTTATTCGGTCTCATCTTCTGAATGTACATATATGATATTCAACTTGTAGAACTCTTCAGTATACTCTGTCACACTTGATTCTTTCTGCTTCAAATTATGTAATTTTCAGAACAAACTAATTTGATAGTCTATAGGCATAAACTTTGTTTTCAACTTATTCACCATCCGATCCCATGATCTTATCTTCTCCTTTCCTTTTCTTTGCCTATCTGTCTTTAAATGTTTCCACCAAAGGGATGCATGTCCTTTCAATTTTGTACAAGAAAATTTGACCTTCTTGTCTTCTGTGGTACCTTCAAAATCAAATTACTTATGCCATCTCTATTATCCAATCAAGCAATTCAGCCGAATCCAACTTGCCAATATAATACAGTGGATTGAAATGTAGTTTAGTATTTACTCTGGTTAGGGATATTATGAACCTCTCTTCTCCCTGATTAAGGCCAGGTTGATCTTCTCTTTCCCTTTCTTGTTGTTCTTCTACCTCTTCATCACTCACATCATCAACTAGTCGACCTCTCCTCTGGGCCGTTTTGACTGATTCTAATCTAGCAACAATTCCTCTCAACATCTCCATTACATCTGTGTCTGTATTTACACACACTCCATTTCCTCTACCATTTATTCTTCCTGCCATATTTACACAAGTCCCTTGTAGCTACAGGTCAGATCCTCAATCTGCCACCCCACAAAAAATATTTAACAGGACTTTACAAACTCTGATGATCTTCCACGAAATGAATCTGGCTCTGATACCAATTTGGTGCAGACACGGTAGGAGGATCCTCAAAGAGAACAATCTGGACTGTGCATCAAGAGTTACACAAAGGAAAAACACAAATATGGAGGAAAATGCAGATTCAAAAATTCTTATTAACAAAAATCTTGATTACAATCGTCTGACAACATCTGACTTACTGATTCGGCTCATAGGCCTGGTACAACATGCATGCTCCTTATGGCGAGCGAAAATCTTACAGATCAAATTCTATATATATCTTAATCCACTTGATCTTGATTGATTGCTATCGTAATGATCCATTACAAGATTTATATCATATTCGTAGATCTAGAAACATCCGCGTCGACCAAAGATCATTACAATCTCCGATGAAGGAAGCGTAACATGTGCATGAATAGGTTGGCCTCAAATTTGAATTTCTCCATGACAGGTGCATGAGATGAAGTGTGGACCTAAAATTAAGGCTGAGGAAACTCCATGAAATAACTCAAAACACCTCGCAAGGATCCACAAGCAATGAGAAAGATCCACAAGTGATCAAACTGGCTGCTAGGTTTGAAATTATTTTGGGGCCAGTTTCAAAAACTATCACTTAATCCAAAAGCGATAACTTTCCAGAAAAAAGATCCAATCAAGCTGAAAAATTGGAATAAGGAAAATGATCATATCCATGATGAAAATATAGATCCACTGTGTCTTGTGAGAAAACATGATGAAATACCGAATCAACCAACTTGAATTGAACAAGAACTAAATAAGAACAAAACTGAATAAAAATATTTTTGGCTAATGCAAGATTGCCAAGAACCAAGGATGCTCCTGCATCACCTTTCCAAAGCAAGTGTACCAAATTCAAAGAAAAATGATCAAAACTTCATTCCAGAAGCTCTAACATGTCATTTAGGGTCCCTTCATACCATTTTCATCATTAAAATTCACCTTCAAATTACCATCCTACAAAATATCTAACCTACCCAAGCCTAACACATGAGGATGTTAGACTAGGGCTTGGACAAAACCACCCCAAACTCCATTCCCTGCTCTAAACAACAACAAAATCACTAAAAACATACTCAAACCCTCCATTCCATCGAGTTTGGCCAAGATTCAGTGGTGGAATGGGCTGCCAAACATGATTTTGTTCACAAACCCTTAGACCTAGGGTTTTTTAGATGATTTTCAGAAAAGTGATTGAAACTCCCGTATTCCTCAATGGAAATCAATACAACCAAGTCAAAAACAAATTATATTCACTGTATTAACCTTTCACATGTATTTTAGAACTCAAAACAACTATACAAGGCCGTACATATATGAGAAACATAGAAAAAACACTTGAATTTCATAGAAAATAGAGCTTTTTGAATTGATTATTCAATAGAATGACTTCCAGAGGCTGTCTCAAAGTTTGTGAGGCCTTTTTAAACACATAACAACTGAAAACTAATGGTCTCCAACCAACTTACAAATAGATGACTGTTCACCTTACAAAGCAAAATTTGCAAAGTTGCAAAGCAACTTTTTGCAACATTTACAAAACTCAACCACTAGACCCAATATGATCTAAATACATAAAAAATGGTCATCATGGACCTTATTACATCCAAACATATGATGAAACACACAAAATAAAGCTCAAACACCTATTTACATCAAAAGACCAAAATTGCTATGGTGCTCCTGCACCACCAACACTGATCCTCTTCCTTCACATCTTTTCTCCTCTTAGGTAAGAACTACACATCATTCAATATTGTCAAATTCATTCTCTCCATAGTAGTATGGGGAAGATTGGTAGCCACCAAGAACCTAGAGAAGTTATGGGCAGGTGGTGGGAAATTAACAATAGGCTATGTAATATAGTCAGACCTACATTTTCCTACTGCAATTAGGTCATTCTTAATGTTCACTGCTTCGATCTGGGCTTGTTCGATCCCAAAGACTTTTTCTCTTTTTAGCATGAGTTTGACATCAAAATTAAGAGAAAAAGTGAATACATGGAATTGGATTATTTTTCTTGGTTGTTCTGGTGTAGGAATCCATCGAAGAGATTGATTGAATTGATAAACAAATTCCCTCATAGGCTTATGTCTTTCGTTCACAATTAAAAAAAATATTTTGAGTAGAGAAACAACATCAACAAGACTCTAGAAACATTGCAATTTTTTTTTGTAAAACATCCTAGCTAATTATACAACCATTCTCTAATCCCCTGAACCATTTAGCTGCCTTTTCGATTAGACTGTCAACAAAGAACTTGGCAAAGACATCCTCCTCTTGAATTCCCAAAATTCTACTTATTACAGTCATTGCTAGAACATGTTCTTCTGGATCTTGAGCGTCACTACTAGAGAATTTTGGGAATCTTTTCCTTGAGCCATGTGGTAGGTCATCACATTGTGATAGGGTGAAAGGTCCAATACGATTACCCCATGGAACAAAAGCCATGATATATAGAGTTGCCAACTCCTATCAGAGTAAAGAAGGGGGGACCCCAAGCTATTGCCTAGGTGGTGGTTGAGCTAGAGGGTGATTCAACGACTAGTTAGGGTGTTGATTCAAATGATGATTTTGAGGTTGATTTTGGCATGGATTAGGATGGATGGTGGGTTGTCATAGTATTCAAAGATCAACCTTGGGGGTCATTCAACCACTAGTATAGGTGGGCGGTGGGCCCACTCTTCTTCTTCTTCCAATACAAAATTAACTCACATATAATTTGTTGCACTTCTCTTGTACCTCCAAGTGAGTGTATTTAATTGCTATATGATATCCTCTTGCTTCGCTTGCATCCAATCCAAGATAGGTCAAAATATGAGAAACACATCATTATGGGGAAGTACCATCTTGCTGCATGAAATGAAAGCAACTTGTCATAAATTATAATCTTTCCCTAGCGGAGTCGCCAAAAATTTGTTATTGAATGAATTGGCCCTTGATAAATATGCCTATGATAAATAACTCTCTTGCTCGATAAGCATTGACGCCAAGTTGTTAACAACTCTGGAAAGGCCACAATTGTATTTGTGACTTTCCTCTAAATTAAGAGGTACAACTCCCTCATATGATTTTAATGGGTAATAAATGTGCTTTTAACCGAAAAGTAGTAAAGGAAACAAAATTAGCCCATAAGAATGCTGCTAATGTGAAATAAATTCTAAAAGATCATTAATCAATTAGCTCATAGACTATACTGACTAATGACGAATGCAAATGTAAATAGAAAAGAGAGAGTTAATAATTGCAATAAATGAAAAATGCAGCCGAATAGATTTCACATAGAAAATATATTTTATTTATGCACATGACTCACAGGTCAATATGATCAACATTACATTCAACCCACAACTCACAAATTGTGAGTTATTGCAATAAAAAATTAAATGAAACTCAAAGCAAATCAAATGTTCCTCCCTTGACTACAACACTATGTACTCTTCTGGAATTAGAGCCTCGTTGGATGGTTCTTTACCTAGATATAGGGGTTGTATTCCTCTCTTTGACAATTACTAATCAGCTACAATAATGCTTTCTTGCCGTCTAATTGTCCATCTTGAAAACCAATGATCAAGAAACAATAAATAGTTGGAATGATTACGTTGCTAATGATAAGACTCCAAGCAATTTTTGAGTATTTCTTGATTAAATTCCTACCCCATGCTCATCAATTCTTGAGAAATAACTATCACAAAGGTGCAATGGAAATGCACGTGTAAGTTTTCTAGAAAGATAATCAATTGGGAATATAACTTAAATCCCAGTCATATAAACAATTAATTCTAACAAAATTTCCATCCCATCACCTTGATCATCTCGAGCTCAAAATTCTTGCCAACCATCTAGAAATTCAATAGGCACCACCTCACTTTGCCAACCTAAAGTGTCAAACATGGCGAGTGCTTAGAGCGATGAAGTGTCCATGAATGACTTTCTTTTTATTGAAGAGATTGAATACAGTCCCCTCTTTAGGCATTTATTTGACCAATTGAAAGAGGTCTTTGTTGTCTAGAGCGAAGTTGAAGAGGAGGTGTTGTGCGTCATACTAGGAGAGGCGTTTCTAAACCAGGTGCATGTGCACAATGCAACACTTTTGGAGCGTTTTGTGTACACTGTTATTTGCAACTCTGGGCATCGTGATTGGGTAATGAGAGTAGCAGAGTGACTAGTTCAACCTGAGTTTCTCCACTGAGTGAATGTATCCATTGTTAGCCTCAATAACTACCCATGAAGCAGATTGGTGGGAAACGCCATTTGAATTATGATCGCGGCCCAAAATGAAGCCATTGAAGAAGCATTGACCCTTCTCCACGCGGGGCTAGTGAGGAACAACATGGGGCTATTTTCCCAATTTTTTTAATCTCATGAGAATTTTTTATCACCTACCTAGATAGAGTTCCTTCAAGTGGTGGTGGAAGCGATTTGTGTGCTGATTTTTGCCCTTTGTGCATGAAGAAATCATCATTTTGATACTATTTAGCCCATTTTTTTAATCGATAGAGAATTTTTTATTTCCACCAATATATAATAAAACATATCATTTTGTATTTTTGGTGTCACCTCTCTTATTTATGAACAATTTTGTCTTTGATTTTGGTTCTTGTATCTAGATGACATCTATTTATTCATTTCTACACAAATGGATTTTCGTTTATCTAGAATGCATCTAAAAAAATTAAACTGTACTGTGATTTCTTTAATTACTTTGAAATTGTACTTCAATAGTAATATGGGGGGTTCACAAAACTGAACAAATCACTACTAGATTTTTAGAAACTGCTTCACTTCTTTCCCATGTTTAAAGACTTTGAAACTTATCATTGATAGTCTTTTCAACAAGTTCATGAACCTTAAGTACAAACCGCTAACCTTTCAAAAGAATGACGTAGAGTATCTGGGAAGTTATAACAATAACTTAAAACACCACTCAACTTTAGAAAATAGAGAAGTAAAAGACAAAGGCGATGAAATGGGAAGCTAGATGAACTAGTGAAAATACCACCTGGGTTAGGGACACTTAACAAAGTATCGCTTGGTTTAAGACTTAACCAAAGTTTCAACATGGGGGTGCCAACTTTAAGAGAGGGACCCAAAATCGAAGTAACAACATACAATCTTCATCACCTTTGGAGCTTTTTCTACATCAGTCTTCACTAGTTTTTGGATTGACATCATCTCATTTAGACATGTGGACACTTGATCACTTTTCAAAGGCACACATCATTTTTATTTAGATTCCTAATTCTTCCATATTTTTGGATTGGTTTCTCCAGTCACCAATGGATCTTTTTCTTCCTAAGAGGAGAAATGTTATTTGCAAGCATTAGATCATGTTCTATCTTTAGTCATTCATCATTGGCATAAGAGCTCTTTCTTTATGGGAATATTCATATCCTCTTTTTCTCTCTCCTATTGGGGGGACATCTATTATACTTGTGTGATAGAAGCAATCCTTGGGGGTCACATTGAGTTCTCCTTCTATCCTTCTTTCACTAGTTCAGTCATTTCATTTTCTCTCTTTTGGAGAGGAGTCTTTTCCATGTGGTTTTATCCTTTTCTCCGATTATAAGAGATTTCATTTGTTTGTACATGGGTACCTCATTAGGCCTTGCAGTCGGGATCCATCCATGCATCCATCATTGCATTCTTCATTAGGGTTTTTAGCTTCTCCCTAAGTTGATCTTAAGGGGGGTGTTGGAGTAATTAGGACATCACTTGATACTTATTTAATTATTAATTAATTATTAGGTCCCTTATTACTTTATTCACTTAAGATAAAATTAGGAGTATTTTTTATTATTAGATTGGGCTAACTATTGGTCAAGTTTTCTCATTGCATGAAATCAAGACACTTGTCACAATCTACAAAAATCCTCATCTAGGGTTTTCTTTTTCCTTTTCTAAGGATTGGCCCTTCATTATAATCATTGTTCAATATAGAAGGCATATTAGATTCCTGTGTGGATCAATTATTTCTCTCTTGATTGCATAGAAAATCAATTGATTTGATCTCTCATTTGTGATTGGAATTTTGGTTGCACGTGATTTATGGGAGCTGTGGGGTTCACTATCAACTCCAACAAAACTATCAGAAGAAATTAGTGAATGGGGTGTATGACCTACACTTGGAATGGTACATGTAGTTGTAAAACCTTCTTTAGATTTCCATTCTACACACCAAAATCTCCTAGAAAAACTCAAAAAATTAACAATATTTTACAACCTTAAAACACATCAAAACCATCCATGTTTGCAATCCAAAACTTAAGATTCAATTTGTAGCTCTTTGGTGATTCTCAGATGAAATCACACTAAATAGCTAGGGGGTTTTTCATCCCCGAAACTAGAAATATTAAGAGGGTTTTAGTTCTCAAAATATTTTGGAAGAACTCAAGTTCTCTCCAACAATAAAAGCAAATTCATTTCATGGCTAACCCTGCAAATGAGGTCTTATCCTCTTATAATTGTTTCAAAAGGATATAACCATAATTTTAAAAAATAATTCCATTATTCTCCAAAATGACCTTTTTGAAAGATAAATAATATTTCAATGTGAAAAGGCTCCCAAGACTAGGCTTCCAATTTTGAGGCACACTTATAACACCTTTTAATTGAATTGTTACACTAAGTTGTTTTTTTTATATTTCAATGTTAGATAACTTAAGTGAATAATTAATTTAATTTACCCAATTTGCGGAAAGTATCAAAATGACATGGAAATAAAATTTTTATCATACCAACATGATATTGAAGACTTAAGACGATGACCAAATACAACATGGAAACTTTGTAAAAATAGAAAACTTCTCCAAGAATTTTGCATAGCTCCCAAAAGGTCAAAAATCAACTATAAAAGAATCAAGAGGCTCCACACCACCAACTAAACACATTGTCATGAATTACAAATCTGATAAATTGAACCCGTGTTCTCCAAAAACTTTGGAGTTCTCCTTACTCACCAATTAGCCTACGGAAAAACTTGAAAATGGGCTGATTTCTATAATCATTTTTTCTTGAGAAAGGGATATTATAGTCCTCCCTCCCCAAAATTGTTTTTCCCCAAGAAATTACAAGTTTGTATTCTCCAAAATCTACTCTCTCCCAAGTAGAATCTTCCATAGGTATATTATTTCACTGAATCAAATATTCTTTGATGCTCCTCTTTCTCAAAGTGCACCCCCTATAATCAATAATTACTTTAGGAACCAAGGTAATTTACCCTTCTTCAGTCAAAGGGGGAAATTTTGAAGCAACATTATGTCTAATTGCCTTCTTGAGGTGTGATACTTGGAAGACATTATGAACCTTACTACTTTCTAGTAACTCCAACTCATATGCTACTTCTACAATCCTCCTAGAGATCTTGAATGGACTATAGAATTGTGGCTTGATCTTTTTTGATCCACTCTTCTTGAGAGTAGATTGCTTATAAGGATGCAACCTAAAATATACCATATCTCCAAATTCCAATGAACACTCTATACTATGTTGATCTCCGTATAATTTTTTTAAATTTTTTGTATGCTGGAGGTTTTCTTTCAGAGAATTTATGATGTCTTGACTCTGTTGCACTAAATCCTTAGCTTGGGGAACTCTACCATCATCAAACGATAAACCATAAGTCAATGAAGTTAGGACCTTCATATCCATTGTTACACCCTATTGTGTTATTGCCTATTTATTGTTACCTTGTTGATTTAAATTTTTTTAATATATGATTGTGTTTTGTATATGAATCTTGGTGGAAAATGTAATGAATGAATGTGTAATTCAATATGATATTCTAAATGTTTTGAAGATGAAATATATGATGCATATGAATATAATGTTATTGTCTAACTACTCTTGTGATGTACTAAGTTGGATGTAGGAAAAAATTCAAATCTCTGAAAGAGAAGGGGAGTATCACTCAGGAGAAGAACTTGATCTGGTAACCCTTAATGAGCCTAATTGAGCATACACACACTATGTCTTAGTTTGGTCTAGTTGAGTCAGGATAAGTTCGGGAAGTGGTGAGTAATCTTCAACTATGGTTTGGGGAGTGTTTTGTATTGGTTTGTGTTTAGTCTTTGAATGTTCTTGTTTGGGAATATGTGATTGAGTCTTTATGATAAGATTACGTTATTTTTCATGTATTCATGTTCACATATTAATTGATGGGTATATACATAGAATATATATGTATATGTCTTTGATAACTCATACATATGAATATATACGTACATACGTCTATATAGGTAGATGTACTTACTTATATCCATGTATGGATATATCATATGCATGGGAGTATCGATTGGACATATAAGACATATATATATACACATTATATATATGCACCAATCAACGAATAAAGAAAGAGAAGCCATTGTTCGAACCATAGAGGGGACTAATTATGAAAATACCATTTGGCTAAGTGAAACTAAGACTCTTGGTCATGCCTTATCTTGTGTCAATCAAGAGGGAAAGAGGATGTGTGAGGCTATTAACTTTGTACCTCCTATCTCTCTGATAAAGTTAGAATTCCTTACCACTTTCTAGGGATATGCCCTTGAAATGCATGGTTAGTCCTGCTCTAATCTTTAGGAACCCTCATGTTCTTCCAATGTCAGAAGTTATTGTAATAGCCTCTAGTAGCGAATCAAAGGGATATAATCCCTAAAACTATGTATCTGAGGATAGGTCTGAAGGTTATTTTCCTATTGACTGTGAAAGTGAACACAAATTTGAAGGGTATACCCCACTTAGTTATGTGTCTGAGAGTGAATCTGAGGGATACTCTCCCCTAGACTATTTGAATAGTCATTCCATGTAAAAACTAGGATATTGAAATCGCATTGATCTAAATAAAAATCATGTTTTGGAAAACTTGTGTATAAGATCTTCTTTTAATTTCTTACGTATGAATGTTTGAGTGCTATGCAAATATTCTTAGGATCTAATTAAGATGAAACCTCCAGGTATAACTTTTCTTGAGAAAATAGTTAGAACTAGAACTAACCTTGGGGAAAGCCAAGAAGTAGGCCAATGTGTAGAAAATGTTGAGACCAAATTGGATCATATTTTAGCCATGATGGATGAGGCAAGAGAACGAATTGGAAACCTCGAGCATGAGGTAAGGGGAAAAGAAAGGGAGGAATAAGAAGTTCCTAACAATGATGAAGATTCCCACGATCATACTCAATCAAGTGAACATGAGGATGATGAATCATAGTCTAGATCAGAGGGAGGAAAAAGGAAGTGAATTGCAAGTGAGCTATCTTGAGATATGAGGAATATCACCCCTTCAAAGTTTGAAGGTAGCACCAGTGGGGATGAGGTTGAGGCATGGCTCACATAGATCGAAAAGTATTTTAAAATTAGGAATTACTCAGAGGTAACTAAATCCATTTGGGGAGATTTCCAATTGGAGAAGCATCCAACTAGTGGATGAATAAAAAGATGGAGCTTGGGCTAAGTTCCTTAAATCTTACTTGGAGTGAATTCATGGAAATATTCTAAAAGTGATGCCCACCTCAACTATTCTATGATGAAAAGCTTACTAAATTTCAAAACTTGAGGCAAGGAGATTCCTCGGTTAACAAATATTGGAAGAAATTTACTCATCTCCTAAGGTACATAATCATATACTAAAAGGATGAGCGGTTTCACATAAGGAAGTTCATCATGGGTCTCAATGCCCAAATAAGAGGATAGGTAGATGTAGACAGTCCTGCTACCATGGACCTTGTGTACGAGGAAGCCATTAAGAAAGAGTAGAGGCTTAAATCTATCTTGAACTATCATGAAAAGAATTAGAGGAAGTTTAATTTGTCACAAGCCAATCTAGCTACAAAGAGGCCTAGTGAAGGGTAGTGTTTTCAAAGGAAAGGGGACAAAGGATTCTGTAATGTGCAAAATGAATCAAGAAGGGATTGTAGGGGGGAAAACAACAACAATGCAAGTAGGAATGAATGTAGTTCTAGAAGGCCTGCAACAAGGAAAGGACTGTTGAGAGGATTTTTTACGTGTGGTGGGATCACTTTCAAAATCAATGTCCCAAAATACCACCAGGGACACAACCACATGAGAACCCTCTACCTCCTCAACGAGAAGCATTCTAATAGAGGATTCATCAATGTTAGACAATCGACAAGTAGAGTACTAGATTACTCCAATGGAGATTCTAGGTAATTTGTTTGGTACACCCATCTCAATTTTAATAGATACCTATGCTACTAAAAAAATTGTTTCTCCCAATATAAATAGTAAAATTTCTAAAAAATCTGGCTATATGGAAAAGTCTTGGATTGCTGAATATGCAAACTTTAAAAGAGATAAGGTGGATCAATGTTTATTTGAAGCAAGGGTTGAAATTTTGAGTTTCTCCAAGGAAGTGAATTCGTATGTAGTTCCCTTAGGTTCTTATGAAATCATTCTAGGGATGAATTGGCTATGAAAACATAGGGAAAAAGTAAAAATAGTAGAATGTTTAGATGATCTAGGAAATTGGGTATCATTGTAAGGAAGGCCTAGAGAAGTAAAGTCATGACAAATATCTAATGTACAAATGTATAGAGAGAAGAAGAAAGGTTGTCAAATATTCACAGTGAAAATGGAGAAAGTTGAGGAATGCAAAGAGTTCATTTCTCAAGATGATGTAGTATATTATGAAACTCAAAACCTCGAAGAAGCTAATGATGGTGAGGTGGTAGAATCGAGAAAGATGGATATGGAGAAATATCCTTTCCTAAGGAACTTTGCAGATGTATTTCCAAATAAAATACCTAGATTTCCTCCCAAGAGAGTGTTTGATTTCTCCATAGACATAGTTCTAGGGGTAGAGCCTATATCCAAAGTACCATATAGGATGAATAGAACAAAATTAATAGAGCTAAAATCTCAATTGGAGGAGTTGTTGTCCAAGGGACTAATAAGACCTAGTGTTTCACCCAGGGGAGTGCTAGTGATATTCGTAAAGAAGAAATATGGTGCACTGTTCTTGTGCATTGATTATCATTTGCTTAACAAGGCAATGATAAAGAATAAGTATCTATTACCATGTATAAACGATCTCTTCAATCAAATGCAAGGAGTGACAGTGTTTTGAAAAATTGGTCTATGATCAGTTATCATCAACTAAGGATCAAGGAAAAAGGCATTTTCAAAATAGATTTTAGGACTAGGTATGGTAATTATGAGTTCATGGTCCTACCTTTTGGACTAAAAAATGCACCTACAACATTCACGAACCTGATGAATAATGTATTTAGGGATTTATTGGATAAGCTTGTTTTGGTATTCTTGGATGATATTCTTATCTACTTTGAAAATGATGAGGAATATCTCTAGCATCTAGAGATTGTTCTCCAATGATTGAGAGAGCATAAGCTATATGGGAAACCCTCTAAGTGTACCTTCTTTCAAAAGGAAGTGCAATATTTGGGTCATGTGATTTTAGTTGATGGGATTTTAGTTGACCTAGCAAAAATAAAGCAGTGATTGATTGACAAGTGCCTAACAATGTGCTAAAATTTAGAAGTTTTATGGGTCTAGTTGGTTACTATCAAAATTTTGTTGTAAAATTTTCTAGAATAGCTTTTTCCATTACCTCATCGCAAAGAAAAGGGAAGAAGTTTCAATGGTCTAAGAAATTTCAAGCATCATTTGACCAACTCAAGGAGAAGTTGACCACAACTCTGATATTGAAGGTACTTGATCGAAATGGTAATTTTATTGTCATCACAAATGCTTCAGGAGAAGGTTTGGGTGGTGTATTGATGCAGGATAGGCGAGTCATAACCTACGAGTCAAGAGAGATAAAACCTTATGAGAAAAATTATGCTTCACATGATTTGGAATTAGCAGTAGTCGTTCATGCATTATAGATGTGGAGACACTATCTGTTGGGGAAACCTTGTGAACTGAAGGCTAACCATCACAGTCTGAAGTATTTATTTACCCAACCTAATCTGAATGCATGAAAAAGGAGATGATTGGAATTGATATTAGATTAGGATTTTAACATCAACTATATCAAGGGAAAGAAAAATCGGTTTGCTAACACCATAAGTCGTAGGAGGCATATCTCCTGAATGATATCAATTCAAATTGATTTCAAGGGTTGAGTGTTGCAGAAATCTAAGGGTGACGAGTATTATGAGCAAGTCAGGCAAGCACTCTTGGATAATCCAAAAGACTCGAGGTACGAAGGATTTCACTTTGATCTTGATGGTTTATTAAGGTTTAAGGGAAGAATATATGTACCTAAATTTGAGGAATTAGGGAATTCAGTGTGGAAAGAAGTTCATACTACACCACATTCTAGACATCGTGGAGTAACCAAGTTGTTGGATGATGTCAAGCCATTGTATTTTTGGAAAGAAATGAAAGGGGATATTGTAAGATTTGTAGAAAATTTCCTAGAATGTCAAAGAGTGAAGGTAGAACATCATCACCCTGTAGGTATTTTGGATCCTCATGAAGTTATTGAAAGTAAATGGAAATTTATTAGCATGGATTTTGTGCAAGGTCTTCCAATGTCAAGGAATAAGCATACCACCGTTTTGGTAGTAGTGGATGAGCTTATAAAGGTGTCTCATTTTATTTATAGGAATCTAATAGATGGAGCTCTTGTTATAGCTAAAAAAATTATTCAAGAGGTATTTAGGTTACATGGAGTTCTAGAGAAGACTATTCATGGTAGGGATGCTTGTGTGACATCTAGGTTTTGGAAAACCATGATTTCTTCACTTGGAACATAGTTGAACATAAGTTCAACATATCATCCAAAAATTGATGAAAAAATCAAAAGGGTGAACCAAGTGTTAGAGGATTTACTGAGAATGTATTGCATGGATTAACAATATAGGTGTGAAGATTACCTACCCTTGGTAGAATTTGTGTATAACAACTCTTATCATTCTGCGATCAAGATGGATCCGTTTGAAGCATTGTATGGAAGGAAGTGTCAAACTCCTATAAGATGGAATAAGCTAGAGAATAGGATAAGCCTTGGGCCAGAAATGTTGTCAGAAATGGAGGAGAAAGTTTGTATTATTAAGCAAAGGCTAGCATAAGCTAATGATAGGCAAAAGAGTTATGCAAATTCCAAGCGAGTACCCAGACATTTTTTAGTAGGGGATAAGGTTTTGTTAAGATTTAAACTTGACAAGAGTTCTATAAAGTTTGGAAAGTCATCCAAAATAGCTCCACGTTACGTAAGTCCTTGTGAGGTTCTCGAAGGGGTTAACCTTGTTGAGTATAGAATTTATTTTCCACTAGCTCTTTCTAGGATGCATAATGTCTTTCATGTGTCGTACCTTAAGAAGTACATGCTAGGGGATAACCATGTTATCGATTGGAATGCTTTACAAGTACATGACCCATGATTGGTAACAATTGAGCTTCTCAAGGTGCTCAAAAGATGTAAGATTTACTTGTGTAATAGAGAGGTTATACAATGTAAGGTGCAATGGGATTGGTATGCAGAAGATTGTACCACTTGGGAGGACTATGTTGAGATGAAGCAAAAATTTCATCATATTTTTCTAGACTTTGAAAGTTCCTAAAATAATATTGTTATGTTTATGTTTTATGGTCTATATTTTATGTTTGATAATTAAAATCATCAAGGACAATGATTCACAATGGGGAATATGTTACACGCCATTGTGCTATTACCTATTTACTATTACCTTATTGAGATAAAATTCTTTAATATATGATTGTGTTTTGTATATGAATCTTGATGGAAAATGTGATGAATGAATGTGTAATTCAATATGATATTCTAAATGTTTTTAAGATGAAATATATGATGCATATGAATATAATATTATCGGCTAACTACTATTGTGATGCACTAAATTGGATGCAAGAATAGATTCAAACCTCCAGAAGAGAGGGGGAGTATCAGTCAAGAGAAGAACTTGGTCTGGTAACCCTTAATGATCCTAATTGAGTATACACACAATCACATCTTAGTTTGGTCTAGTTGAGTTAGGATAAGTTTGGGAAGTGGTAAGTAATCTTCAGTTATGGTTTGGGGAGTGTTTTTTTTTGGTTTGTGGTTAGTCTTTGAATTTTCCTATTTGGGGATATGTGATTGAGTCTTTGTGATAAGTACAAGTTCTTTTTCATGTATTCATGTTTATATATTAATCGATGGGTATATACATAGAATGTATATATGTATATATCTTTGATAAATCATACATATGAATATATATGTGTATACGTATATGTAGGTATATGTACTTATGTATATCCATGTACAGATATATCATATGCATGGGAGTATCGATTGGACATACAAGGCATATATACATATTATATATATGCACTAATCAACGAATATGTAAAATATGTGTTTAAGTATGCATATTAAAATAATGTTATATATAATATATATATTAATATATGCATGATGCTATAATTGTAATAATAATAAAATATTAATTCAATGAATGGAGCAAAAATCCACAGATCTGAAAGATGGTGAAAAGAACTCGGAAGTTGATTCGAAAGAAGAGTCTGGGTGCTTGGCTGCTACTCACGAAGATATGCTAACCATCAATCTATCCAAAGAGGCCTGGGAGGATGTCAAAATTCTAGAGGATCTGACAATAATATGCAGGATCATTAGATCAAAAATGGATCGATAAAAGATCAAAAGCTGGCTGGCAAAAAACTGGACTGAGATGGCCATAGTAAAATTCTTGCCTAAAGGATATTTTGCAGCCATTTTTACCTCAAAGGAGATCCGGGAAAAGGTATTGTCAGAAGGTCTATGGAAAATCCAGAATAACCCAATCTATATGCAAATTTGGAGCCCTAATTTTAATCCTCTCAAAACGAAACCTTACAAAAAACCATTATGGATCCATTTGTATAACTTGCCATTGGAGTATTAGGTTGATGGCTGCATCACAAAGATTGAAAGGTTGTTGGGAACTCTAATGGATGTCGATGAACAAATTATTAATAGAGATTCATACTTGTATGCAAGACTCTAGGTCTCCACAATAGTCAAGATACCAAGGGAAATTTGTCTATGTGTGCAAGGGCTACATCGGGTGATTACAATTGATATCGAGGAAGACAAATCATATTTCCTAATATATGACAGTAGGAAGCATATGGAATCTGGTTGTAAAAGACAACCAAAGGTTAAGTGGATTTGGAAACCTATTAGTCACAAAGAGACTCAAGGTGGAAAAATGCCTCACTCCTTAGTTAATGCATGTGGTTCACCTGAGAAGGAAAATAAATTGATGGAAATTCCGTCGGATTCAAAAATGATTTCATCTTGTCCTCTGTCTCTACCCCGCATGGAACTGGTTGAGGATAGGAAGGTTCCCTCCTCTCAACAAGAGAATCATGGATCCAAAAACCCTAAACATAGCAACAATGATGGGATCAATGCTATCAACCCCTTGGGGGTAAACCAAGTCGAGGATGATTTGGAGATGATTCTCTTGGATGAGGATGCATCCAGCAATGAGGAGATTGGTCTTATTGATTCATGGCATATAAAGAAAATAGTGGCCTAGTTTGGTAGCAGATTAAAAAAAGGCAAGGGTCAAAAAACCTTCAAACAAAAGCAGGAAGAGGAGGCGGTAGAGAAAGGCCTCTTATGTGTAAAATATTTTTTGATTTCCAAGGGAGCGAAGTTCTCCCTTGGGGGCCAATGAAGCTCCTCACGTGGAACATCAAGGGATTAAATGCCCTTGAAAAAAGATTCTTAATCAAGCATCACCTTGATAAAATCGTAGTGGACATTGTATTGTTTCAGGAAACAAAATTAAGCTTTGAGGAAGGTGTCAAATTTTTAGGATATTGTAGGAATTTGTTTGGATTCTTCAATGAAGCTGATGGAAAGGTAGGTGGGTTGGGGATTATGTGGTTCACTAATTCAACAGATATCAAAATTTTTGAGGCTCACAACAATTGGATTCTATGCTTTGTGAGAAGCAGGCAGTGAAATATTTTCTTTTCATTATTTAATGTGTACGAGCCCACCAAAACTGAAGATAAGTTGGCGGTTTGGAATGGTATCAGGGGATGCGCCTTGGATCGTGTAGATAAAAAGATAATTTTAGGCAAAGATTTCAATGCCATTCTAGACTTAAAGGAAAAAAGTGGTGGTCTCCTCAAAGAAAATAGGGTGATCTATGACTTTAGGGAATTCATTACTCATATTGTAGTGCACGATTACGTACCAAAGCAGGGATCTTTCACCTAGACCAATCACAAAAAGGGATATACCAACATAGAGAAATGACTCAATAGATTCTTCATTGGTGATGAGTGGCCTTATTTAGATTACTCCTAGGAAACAAACATTCTTTCATTGTCTGTTTCTAACCATTATCCACTTAGACTTGATCTATGTCTAGGAGAAAATCCATTGAAGAGTTACTTTAAATTCCAATCGATGTGGTGGAGGGACATGGACCTAATCAATTAGATAGAAGGTTGGTGGGAGGAAAGCAAGCAGGTGAAGGGTACAATTAGCTTTCATTTCTGGAAGCATGTGTTTTCCATCAAATTCAAACTAGAAACTTGGAATAAAGAAGTATTTGACAATGTCTTTACAGAGAAAGAAAGGGTCAAAGTTGAATTGGAGGCCCTGAATAAAAATGTGATCAAATATGGGATGTTTGCTTCAGACTACTAGATCGAAAAAGAGCTGAAATATAAACACGTTGAACTACTGGAAATAGAGGAACTTTATTGGAAAGACAAATCATGTGAAACATGGCTCATGGATGGTGACTCTAACACAAAGTTTTTCCAGAATTCTGTTAAGGCACAAAGGGTCATAAATTGCATTGAGTCTTTGGTTGGCTTGGACGGTTCCATTATAAGTGATAAGGATGGCATTGAGAAGGTGATGGTTTACTATTTCGTGTCCTTTCTCACTGGAGATGGTTGGCAAGTTCACTCAGACAAGGATAGGCTTCTCTCTCTAATTCCTCAATGTGTGGGAGAGATGGATAATAAGCTTCTATGTGCTCCCTTCTCTTTGGAGGAGGTGAAGATTGTGGTCTTTGGATTGCACCCTGATAAGGCTCCAAGGCCTGATGGGTGTCCAACCAAATTCTATCAGAACTGTTGGCATTTCATGGGTTCAGACATCCTGAGAATTCTAGAAGATTTTTTGAAAGAAGAAAAAGTTTGTCAGGGATTTCAACAACATGACAATTGCCCTCATCCAAAAAAGAACAACTACACCTCTGTAGTGGACTTCAGGCCAATTTCCTTATGCAAAACGATCTATAAAATTTTGGCCAAAACTTTGGCAAAGAGATTAAAAATTATATTGGAGAAGGTCATTTTCGAGGAACATAACGATTTTACTTCAGGAAGAGAGATCATTGATTGCATAATCACAACAATGGAAACTATGCATTCAATTTCAACAGGGAGATAAAAAAGTATGATGATCAAGCTTGACATAAGGGCTACGACTAGGTTTGTTGGGTTTTCCTCCTAGATGTTATGAAAAGGTTTGGATTCTCCTCGAATTGGTTGGAAATGATTCATCATTGCATATCTACAGCCTGGTACTCATTTTTTTTGAATGATTCATTGTGTAGTTTCTTTGAAGCAAAGAATAGGTTGCGCTAGGGTGACCCCTTGTCCCCCTTCCTTTTCATTATCATGGCTAAAGCGAGGGGATGACTTATAAAAATCCTAAGATCCAATGGAATATGGAAAGGTATCCTTGTTGCTGATGGTATGGAGCCAATTACCCACTCATAATTCACCGATGACACAATGTTTTTTGGAGAAGCAACTATTAGGGAGGCGAAAACAATAAAAGGTGCATTGGACCTATATGCAGCTATGTCAGGGTAGTACCTCAATAAAGAGAAGTTTGAGGTATATTTTTTCAACATGAAGAATGTTATGAGGAGGAAGATTGCGAACATACTTGGTTTCACAACTACCTCATTTTCGTCCAAGCATCTCGAGGCCCCCTTATTTCTGGGAGCCTATCACATTGACTAATGGATGGACACAATTTCAAAATTTAGGAAGAAGTCAGAAGCCTAGAAAAAATTGGTTATCTTTGGCTGGTAGGATCCTCATGATTAAATCTGTCCTATTAGCCGCCCCTATACACGTAATGTCATGTTTTAGAATGACCAACAAGGCGCTTCATAATATCAAAAGAAATTT